>WBMW01005429.1:338666-365738 GCA_013396635.1 Penelope pileata
TGCCGCCCGCTCCGTGGCAGCGCGGTGCTGTTGCCCCCCAGCGGCCGCCTCTCGCCCCGGCCCCCCCGCGCCTTCCTCCCTCCTTCAGCATCGTCGGCCGAGGGCTGCGTGTCGGGGGTGCGGGAGAGCCCTCCCGGAGCCGGGCTGCGGGAGGGATGGGGCAAGGGTGCTGTGTCCCCACTGGCTCAACACGCAGCGCTGCTCTAGGGCAGCGATGGGTCCCAGCCTTCCCGAAAGTCTGATAAGAAAATAGCGGTCACCGTGGACAGGAAAGCTTGCTAGTGCCAAGCACAGCACTGAAAGCCACAAGGGAAGATCCTAGGAACCGCCTGCTCGAAGTGAGGGGATCAAGGATGAGCCACGGGGAGCAAAAACAGTGCCTTGAGCAATGGCAAACCAGACTGTAACACTGCAAAGCAAAACGATGGGCATTTCAACAGCCTTCTTGCTCTTAGTGTGTCCCTTAATGTGCCAAATGCACAGGCGCTGCCCTGCAGGTGTTCCCGCAGCCAAAGGGAGCCCATCTTCACACCAGCTGCAGTGCCACGTCCGTGTGGGACGGGCACGGACTGAAGTGCCACCAGTCTGCATCACAGCACTGCTTGTCACCTGGGTTGTCCACTGGGTAAGGCAGCAGCGAAAAGGATCTCCAGGAAAGGATAGCCAGTGTGCTCTGGGGGTGCATGGACCAAACCGGGTTTGACCTGGAGCACAGAATGAACACGTGAAGTCTGGCAGGGAATCGCTGCGGTGCTGTCAGGCAGCAGTGCAACACACCCACTGCCAGAGATGGGATCCTGCAGAACCTCCTGCACACATTTATCTTCATGCGAGCCCACTGAAGTTAATCAGACTAATGAAAAGAACAAGCTGCAGAAAGGACTGGAACCAAATCAGGAACATGAACGGAAGCTCGGGTGAAAGCAAGCAACCACCGAGGCGTCAGCTGGGGCTGGCAGCGGGCAGGAGGGATCGTTCTGGTGCAGCACCTTTCTCACCTGTGCTGGGGCTGCATCCTGCCAAGCTGCTCCCTGAGGGCCTCCCAGGTGCACAACGTGGATGTGCTGTTAACAGGTGCTCTAGGAAACTTCTCAATGCCTGCTGCCCGCCCATCTGCACGTGGACACCGTTCCCCTCCCTCCTTGCGTGAACATCAACAGGAGCCCAGCGGCACCCCCAGCTCCCAGGGACCCGTCCGCTTCTTGTTGACTTCGCTTGCGAGCAGCCAAGCTGCACAAAAGCAGGCAATGGCTGGAAGGGCTGCCTGAGCAGCGTGCCTTGTGCTGTGCGACAGGACTCGACACAAAGAAGGACACTGCTACATTTCTCACTGCATCTGCAGAGTCTAGGAGAGATGATAATTTAGGGGACAAAAGAATCCGAGTCACCCAAAAGGTGGTACAGGTAAACACAATGATGGCAACCCTAAAGGTCCTTTGCTTTACGATGTTCTAGGCCAGCTTAAATAGGTTTTTTCTTGGAAGAGCCCACTGTGATCCCACCCACCTGTGACAGCCACCGGGCTGCTCCTCGTACAGGCAGCAGCTCCCCTCCTTCCCCTGCCCCTGTTCCTGCGAGAGCCGCCTGCTCCGCCAGTCAGCCCTGCCCCAACTAAAAGCAGCTATTGACTGCGCGACCTTGCGCGTTTGTTTCTGTCCAGGAGACCATGACACCCACAGACCTGCGGTGCCTTTGCCAAGTGGCACAGAGTGCCTTGGGAAGAACGCTCGTCCGGAGCCCTGCACCACGGATGGCCTCTGCTGTCACCCCGCTGGCTCCCAGGGCTGCCTAACGCTGCTGCCCAGGCAGCACCTAGGATTTATGTGTAAAACGCTTTTTAGATAAGGTTTTCTGCGTGTAAAAAGCCTAAGAAAAAAGAAGCGTTGGCAAAGCTTAGGTGTGTGTTTTCCTCGTTTTTAACCAGGACAGCGGCAGGTTGACTGGAACAAATGAGCACATTCCTGGAACAGGAGATTGCCTTTCATCCTCCCGCCGCTGTTGCAAACACTACAGGTGCAGAGCGGATCCTTTTTGCCCCAAGTGCTCGCCGAGCACAGAATGCTACCATAAAAAGTTTAAAGCCCGAGTAACCTACAATTAGGGTTTATTTCATGGGCCTTAACCGTGCTTTTCAGGAAAGGCAGCAGCACCAGGTGCTCAGAGAGCATCCCGAGGGTCCAAATAGCAAAGAGCTCCGACTTCCAGCTCTTTTTACTGTAGCCACCCCTCAGTGCTGTCCCAGGTGTGAAGGGAGGCAGAAGCTGAGCCCAGCTCCATGTAGGAGGCACCACGGGCACCTCTGAAACCCTCCTGCTCGACACCTCCACTTCACCACACCGGAGCAGGGTCTCGCCTGCACGCCCTGCTGCTGTCTCACCACCTCCTGCAAGCTGTCACACATTCCTGCCGTTTCTTTTTCTGCTACAGGAAAGGAATCAAAGAGCAAATTCCCCGCTCAGAACGGCAGCAGCATTCTTCTGCTTCAGCACAGAAGAATAAAAAAAATGATTAGAGTATGCTGGGCAAATGGGAGCTTTCATCGCACTGAGTTTTTAATCACACTTTGAGAAAATTTTCTCGGTATTTTCTCAAAGTTAGAAAAACATTTTTTGAGTAAATACCTTAAAAAAAGACCAACGCACCTCATTTTCACTACTTTCTTTGAATCAGCATTAAAAAGGATATTTCCCTAACAGGAGAACTGCAAGCTACCTAGAGCATTCCCAAATCTTTTGAGACTTACTGTTAAAGCTAGCTTCCAGCTGGCTGACATCTTTACAGATGTCACTCTTTGCTCCGACCAAAGGAATTGCTCCCCAGTGCTTGGTGGCATGACGGTGCTAGGCATGTATGCTTTGCTGTCCCCCCTCGCATGTATTTATATTTCTCTAGCAGCACCACTACAGAATGTACTCCTAGTTAGAACTCAAAAAGGTTTAAAATTAACTTGGGGATTTCCCCCCCAAGCTGAAAACAATCTTGTTTTCAACTTAGAAAAATAAATTTTCAGAGTGCCTTGGTGGCACTGGGCCCCGGAGCAGGTTCGATACCATATTCCTCATTCAGGGTTTCACCAAAAACAAACCCTCCCAAGTCAGCTTTACTAAATGCTTCCCCTTTTTCCCTTGCAAGTTTGATAGGCAACCTTGGGATAAAAAAAAAAAAAAANAGCATCATTTCCTCTCATGCCAGCCCACCACCCCCAGATTGGCACCGTCTTTTTTTTCACCAATTTTGTGCCCGCAGTTTGGAAAGCAAGGGAACAAAGAGGAGGGGAGGTGTGGCACAGAGACACCTCATCTAGATGGTGCTGGCTCTCCTGAGATCTCCCCCCAGCGACAGAGGGAAGCAAGTGACTGAAGGTTTTGCTGCCAGCTCGGAGCCACCCACCCACTCTTGGGTGTGCTTGGCACTATCCACGCACAAACCCAAAAACAACCTTTCCACATAGTTTAGCCTTTTAGCTGAAAACTGATAGGGTGCTTTTTAAAGCAGTAATAATGCTATGTATTTTTATGTTTCCAAAGTGCCTAGAGGAACGAAGAGCAATCTACTTTGGCCTGCTACTTCTGTTGGAAAGGAAAAACCCGCAGCTGCAGCTGCGAGGTGGCTGCCTTCTGTTGCACAGCTTCCCATCAGCCAGCATTGCGGGATGAACGTCAGCCCCCCGGCCTGAGGAAACCAGCCCCCTTAGCTTCACAACAAATTTTAGACAGCCCACGCTTTCCTCAGAGCATTTTTGATTGTGGCTGACATCTCAGTAAGAATGGCTTTCTAAAGGATTGAACTTGCGTGACTCTGGATTTGACAGTAGCCATCTCGGGGGCACTTCTCCCTCGCTAGCAGGAACGGGGAGCTAGCCATTCACGCCAGCACTCCTGCCACAGAGCTGAAACGCAGCAACCTGATGTACATGTGCACGTTCAACAGCGTCACAGAAAGACAGCGACCAGAACTATCATTTCCGTTGTTTCCACTAGGAAGAATGAGCGTCTCGTGGCTCATCAGGATTCACGAGCGCTTCCAGAGCACAAGCACTGGTTACGTTCCGGCAGCAGCTCCTCCAACGAAGGCAGATCTTAACAATTCAGTGCCACGTTCCACTAGGCTCGGGGGGTGCTGTGGAGTGAGGCAGTTCATGACATCCCACCCCGTGTGCCGTACACCTCTGCGCAGGCTGCCAAAATGGAGGAATGTATTGCCCCCCCCCCGCTCTCCTACAAAATTAAGAGGATCCCGCTGAATTAATCCCAGATTAAAAAAAGAAAACCACCAAGCCCTGCAAATGAATTTACCCACTGCTCTTCATCCTTTCAAAGAACCTCGGAGCTACAGGTTTTGTTGATCCTCCATTTATTTTGGGAAATATAAAATATGAAAACTAGTTTACAGTTCTGGCACAAAAGTGATGAAGCAATAAGCACAAAGTTTCTTTTTTACAAATGGTACTGTGGATTTTTACCATTTAAAAGTGCCTGAAGTTTTTCACAGCAAATAATGTTTATTTACCTCTATCTTTTGTCTTAGTAGAACATTACATCTATTTAAATTGCACATGAACACCTTGGTGAAGTGAACTATACGTAAAGTCGCATCAATCTGTGCTTAAAGCAGACAGCCATTAGGAGCTACGTGGAATGGAAAAGACTATCCAAGTCCACATGGAATCTTAAAGATGATTGACCAAGACAACAGGAGGCGAGACCTTAGCTGATATGGCACCGGTGATGAAATTAGCGATGGTTTTACAAAAAGTCGTTGCACCTAGTGGAAGTTCTTCACGGATCTAATATGCTGCTAAAATATTTCAGTGCAGAGGTTCTGTAACATTTAAAACTGGCAAAATATATTTTTTTTCCTCAAATATTATTCCACAAGATTACAAGGCATCTCCTTCACTTAACGTTGCGTCAATGACCTTAACATGAGTATGACGGTAGATCTACAATGCGCATAAGAAAAAGTTTACATCAAAGGTTGCTGCATGTGACAATTTACTACGATTTGACAAAAAAACAGCTGAAAAGTATCAGTTAAAATGAGCTGTACTGATGTGCAACGACAGGAACTAGGACATTCAGAGATTATTCTTCACTTGCTTCTTTAGGAAGTTTGCCTGGTTCAAATTTCCAGAGTTGCTGAGGGGATTCAGCTTACAGCTGTACCGCCGATACAAATTCTTACTTATGCTATGCAAAATCAGGTGTGAACCGAAGCACCTACAGATCAGGGCCGTAACTTTCACCCCATGTCCTTATTCCTCCTTCACAAACACTCGCGCTGAATTGCATCAGCCATTCTTTGGAGCAGTCTTCCATCAAGATTTTCAGGAAAGTGACTGGCGATTTAAGATGCCCAACCTGCAATATTTTTTAAGAGGCCCAGTTATGTGCGCTTCAACCTTCTTGATTATTTCTTAAATGCAAACCCTTCAGCATCCCAAAGGTGAAGATCCAAAGAAATTCAAGTATCCGAAGTCTGGTTTCAAGACCTGACCTTCGAGCTTGTGTTGATATCAAGTCATTTGCAGAACCAAGTCTTTAAACTACTGCGTAACCGATTCACCCACTTTGGTATCTTCTTGCAAACGGTCAAAGGAATACTTGATTTTCACACCAAGGTGACAAATACCATAGATAGCTGGGTCCAAAGAGCATTTTACGTTGCTGTAAGAGACATTGCAATGTTGACAGTGTATGACATGCTCCATTGTGTGTCATTCACGTTAAGCAGCACAGAAAACACACAGGCAGGCTAGATTTCTCTGCTCTAAAGCCCTGCTGATTAAAAATGCAGGAATAGAGTATATTCTCAAAATTAATTTCATAATACAGGCATGCACAGCTTCACGTATCCAAACAAAACCAAGAGGCAGGACCTACGACGTAAGCTTTAGGAAGAATTCTGCAAAGCCTCAACGTTTGCGATCCGATGAAATTCTAACCACTTCAAATTGGAGTACCAGCGTGACTCCTCCAAATACGTTTGTAAACCAGACATTAAAGCAAGTTTAGCCTACGTGAACAAAAATTTTTCAAGTGATAACTGAATTCAGAGGGAGAATAAATAGCCTTAATAAGTTACAGTTCAACGTTTTCCCCCCCTTAACCAGCTACTATTTTTCAGCTCAGCTTAGCTGAATAGCTCCTTTTTCAACAGGTACACAGAACACCTTAACAACAATCAGTTTTTCTTAACTTTGCTGTTAAATGCTACTTTCAAGGAAGTGAAAATACCGGGTTTTAACAGTAATTTTAGATTTGGAGTACTGACTGAAAATGGAAAATTTGACATTTAAAACACAGTGGTGCTAACAAATACAAAAGACGCAGCTTTTGGGAATAAAAGCTCACAAGGCACTTGCTATAGTGGTCCATTAAATAATCAGTGTAAATAGTGCACCCTTAAAACATCACTGTTATGCATCAAGCTTTTCCAGTGTAAAGATTTATTAGAAACAACACTGGGTTCTGTGTATTCTGAAGCAGTTACGGAGCAGCCTTGATTCCTACATAATGTAAATCAAACAGGTTAGAACAGGGGCAAAAGGAGAGTATTTTACATCATTTCTTGTGTTAGAAGTTTTTCTGTGTAGCAACAAAATGAAGCACGGAATGCCATTCTGACTCCCCTCCCTGCCCCCCATCCCAAAAGCTACATTCCTGCTACTGTAAGAGCCCGGTGTTTTAATTGTAGTTGATTCTATCATCAACTACTGGTTTGGCTCATCATCTGCAGCTTTGAAAAATAATGTGCCTAACAGTAGCATTAAGCTACTTTCCTTTCCAGAGCAAAAACTGGCAGATAAGAAGCATATGGCTTTTACAAATACCATTTCAATGACTTAAGATACTCCAGGTCATAATCACACTTGATACCGGTTTGATTTTTTTTTTTTTTTGTTCACAACATACTTCAAGCGCTAGTTACATGTCCTAGCATTTCTCTGGAGGAATGGGTTCTTCATCTCCCTTTAGAAAGTATGCATGTATTAAACCATACTTTTTAATTACTCCCGGGCTGAGAAAGCTTGGATCATACAAGAATCTGCCATCTTAGGGTTTCCACAATTGCACGTTGAACAGAATAAGGAAAGCTGTCATTGAAGGATCTGCAGATTGGCCATCGAAGGAAAAGTTAACATTCTAAATTAAAAACAGTCCCAAAACATTAGCAAGAGGTACTGACTTGTTCAGGGGACTTCAGTCTACTTCAGCCCAGTCTGTCACGGCATACTTATTTTTTTCCACAAGCACCAAAGTAAGAGAACTTAAGCATTTGTCCAGAATTACCACACACACACAGTCCATTCTCAATGTCTGCCCTACAGATGACTTACAAGTTCCCCAAATTCTCTCCAACTCATGACACCAAAAAAAAAAAAAACCTCTAATCCTCAAACACTCTTTTGCATAGCTTTGCATTTTCTGGAGTTACACTTCTGTTTTCTTCCATTGCTTTTGAGGGGACTCATCTATCACACACCCAAGTACTTTCAGTCTAAATCCTTCAAGAGAGAAGCCGAGTCCCACTTGAGCAGCAAGCTGTCCAGGGCTGTTTGACATTCTTCTTTCAATTCAAAGGAAAGATTATTCAGTTTTATCTGCACTTTCAGATTTTTCCCTTTGCATCATGCAGCGTCGAACTATGCTGTCAAAGCTTCCTAGGTAAAAGAGGCCAACGATGCGAAAAATGCCCATGCAAACAACCTGGAAACAGAGAGAAACATCTTTCAATTCACTTCCGATCCTGGATACTGGCCTGTTATTTGCTCATGAAATAAATAAAAGAGCTCCAGGCAGGCATGTAATATAATCAAGAAAAATACATGAAAACCATCCTAACTACGTTACAATTCAGGACGGAGCAGTCTGCAGTAATCTTAGCTTTCCTGCCAACTTGCTGCTTCAGCTCAAAAACATGACTTCAGTTTCCTACATCCAAATCTCCATGGTGCTGAGAACTACTTGATGAAAAAATAATCAGTGTTTGCATGACGTTCTACATATTTAAAAATATTTTAAACTGTAAGAAATTGCAATTATGGGACCTTTGTAAATCTTACCTGCTGAAGACCTTCAGTGATAGAAGTGACTGGTGACATTCCGCTTGTCAATATTGACAGCATGTAACCATCTGAACCAACAGAGCTGTTAAAGTTCCCTTGCTGAATGGAAGGAAAACAGCAATTAAGGAAAAAGCAATTTACCCAATTGTGGCAAATTATGACATGCCTTAATTGTACAGCTACTCATGATAATCACAGTTAATTTGACGTCACTACAAATATTTTAACGTAAAAAACATGACCATAATTAAGAACCTATGTATTAGAAAAATGTTTTTTACTCTACAGAAACATTCCAAAAGACATTCTGTGAAAAATGCACAAGGAAGCTGACTTCTCTGAGGTGAGAGGTGCAATAAATTACTACTGATTTCTTTATAAGCTAGGAAGGCTCTCAACTTCTTCTTAAATCATGCTTACTGAATGACAAAACGCACAATGTTCTCCCCCTGTTTCTAAATGTATTTCAGAGAGAGAATTATACTCTACCTTTGTCAGATCACCAATCACTGCCATAACTGAAGAACAAAATACTGCTAAGCCTTCTGTTAAAATTAGGTTGCTATCACATGAGAGCTGTTGGAGGAGGTGTGCTTCAAATGCTATGCAACAGGTCCTCCTTCGCTTATGTCAATGATCTTGATTTGCTCTCCTCAAAATTGCAAAATACACTGCTTACCATCAACTCAGCTACCAGAAAAGGGGGACAAAAGGAGTTTTTTTGTTTTTTTTTTTTGTTTTTTACTACTCAGGAGAAAAACTGCAGCTCTATACCACTGTCTTCCAGGCTTCTCCTAGAAAATTGGTTTTCTGAAACACTGCAGGACCACATCTATGGACTGCAGAAGTGAAAGGTGGTGTTCCTGAATCATGGTTATAGTGAATCCACACAAAGTAGTAGGTGTGGTAAGATCTGAGCAAAGTATTACCCAACACACACCTGAGAGAACAGTGAGTTCCAAAAGGACAAGAACTGTGGCTTCCCAAAGGACAAGACTACTTTTTAATTTCTATTTTAGTCATTCAGTTGATGGTTTGAGTGCATAAAGACCACATCTGAACTCAACAGACCACCCAAAGCACTGGAAGGCACGGTATAGAAAGATCAGATGCTTAGAGGTGAGACTGCTTTTCCTTAAATAGCAACACAGAATACCACGTGAGGTGGAACTAGTTTTCATAACTCATTATCCCAAAAACAAGACATTATTTTGCATTTATGTACTGTGTTTGTGAAACTATAGTAAAAGCTTCACAAGCACCTGTAAATCACATTGAAGATCATGTTTACAGTACTTAGAATTGTAAATAATCACAGATTTTAACATTCAATTACTGTACTTTAAGGATATGAAATTTCATTTTTGATTCCATCTCAGAACGTCCTTGGTGCCTGCTTATTTTGTTAAGAAGCATTCTACAGCACAAACCGTTACAACAATTGCTCAAAAATGCAATACTCCTTTAGAACTAAGAGAAGTTTTTAATGCATTGTAATCGCTCATAAATCAGATACCGAAGACATTAAAAGCCAAAAGGGCTAAACATCCTCCATTTATTGTAAAATTGTTTGGATCTAAACTCATATTCAGAAAAATAAGATAGTCAAACAAGCTTTTGAGGTTAGACAAATGGTATTTGATCCACAATAAGTCAATAGGGTTCAGTGCTTTAGAAGAAAGTCAGAGCCTGTTTTTGAGACATTGCATCATAATGATGCACCATTTTGTTCTAAGGGACAACTCTGGATACCTTTTAAAGAGATTGTACAAAATCATTTGTGGGCACAGCAGCTAAAAAGGAATGGAGAAAAACTTCCTGCCCAAATTAACCAGCAAAGAGTATCATTTCACATAAATGGATTTTATTTTTAGCTCAGCCATTCTCCCAAGCAAGCATTACATGCCATCTTAGTCTCTCCTACGAAGGTCACGCTTTAAGAGAGAATTTACTTACTATGGCATCTTTGACTATAACTCTGGCGACTTGTTCTGCTTGGCAAACAGATGAGGTTTCAGAAATTAGCTTCGTCTCTAAGGGCTTTAGTAGAGAAACACCATTAAAAGTTTGACGAACAACACACAGGAGAGAAAACATGAAGGTCAAATTTTGGTTTTGTGTCTTTCATCACGGATGACGCTGTTGCTGCTACCAAGTGGTATCACAACGGCACCTAAAACACCCACTTAAGGGGAAAAGCACCTTCACAAATCGCTCAGTTCTACAAAGAGAACCGACAACTTTTAAGCAGTACTTCTTTTTCCCCTCAGAGTTTGTCAGTAGCGAAATATGAAATAATGTTCTTTCCAGGTATTTTGTTTTCAGTAGAAGCCATAAAAATGCTTAAGCTATGTCTCCTCAACACCTCTTTTTTTTTCTTGCATTTTTTTTGCCAGAAATGAGGTAAAAAATTGGCCTAAACTACTTCAAAATCGTACAAAACAAATTCATACTCCATTTTTTTTGTTTGTTTCTCAAACCCCACACACTGGTATTCACCAAAATCCATCACTGTAATTCACTTCATTGTGTTTCAGAGCATTTGTGTCATTTTACCTTACTAGAAGAAAGTAGTTACGGCAATTTTAGCAATCACAATTTATTCAAAAAAAAAAAAGTCTGATCTGTTACAAGAACAAGCAGCAAAAAGGTTTAAAAAGTATTTAACAGCCTGTTTGCCATTCACGTGCTTTTATAACGATGGAGCCAAATGCACAGCAAGCTATTTAAATGCTCAAAGTATTAAGATAGATGGTTCTGTTGATAAACAACAAATTGCACCAAATTAGGAAGAATGGTTACAAGTAAACTTGTTATAAAGAAAAACTCAGTTAAATTTAGTAAAGTTTAATTAAAGCATTCAAACCTAATCAAATACATAATATGCATAAAGTATTCTAAGGTTAATCCTTAAAAAATCCCACACATCTGGGGAAGAACTGAACAATTAAAGGCTTCTCTCTCATTGTCAATCTGAACCATCTGTAGATCTATGAATCCTGATGTCCTGACCAGGTTCACTGATTTTTTTAAAACGTGTATTTTAAGAAAAAAAATAAAAATCAGGGTCTTTGTCCGAGGAAATCACATACAAACACTTTTTACATGCTTTCCTACAGTGGTATGGTTTATGTCACCGTATCTCCACCTCAACTCCTATGTACTTCTTAGCTCGCTGGCCAATATCAACCAAATCTAAAAGAGATACAGGGATGTCAGAAGTAAATTACAATACTCTAAGTTTTGGAAAAATCAGCAGTTATTCAGGAGCATCTGACTAAAGTTAATGACATGTTGAGAAGAAGGCAGGCAGAGCTCAACCATTAAGTACTCCATCTGGCTGGCCAGTCAAAGCACTGTTGCAATTTGTCAAGCAGTTATCTCAGAAAAAGAGCTTAATGATTAAACACAAGAAAGATGCATCCTTGTATCTGACATTTTTTGCTTAAACTATAAGCAATGATTACAGAAAAAAATAGCTCAGCCCTAATGAGATGCAAACCACAGATGTTCCGAACTAAGTGGTACTAAATAAATGCAACAATAATGAATGAAAATCTGAACTGTTAAAACAACAATATTGCAGAGATTGAAGGTACACATCAGGGTAGGCACAAGTAACACAAAGACTTCATGCACACTAAAACAAAGCTTAAATCTGTGCTTAAAAGGCAATGCCTTTTTGACAAAAATACTAAAGCTCTCTGGCTCTCTTTTAAACAGAAATCTTAGATTAACAGAACATTGTGATGGTGAATATATTTCCCTGAAATAGACTACTATGAAGAAAAAACAAAGGATGTGCAAGCTACACAAGTATCTGCAGATGTCTAATTCTGGCACTTTATATGGATGTGTGGGAGTATGTTTAATACAGAATATCTACTCTAGAAATTACAAAGAATTGTGTTACACAATCCCTGCTGATTCCTAAATAGGTGAAAGAAAACAGAATTCAAACCCATTTTTTGTTTCTATTACACACGTCATTAGATGGAGCACCTTGAAAATGGCTCATCTAGCTACCAGGTTTCTAGTTCACAGTATGCAGATTAAAATATATCCTGTTAGCTGATACTTCAGTCTGAACAGGGAGCCTAAGTGCAGTTTTACCTGCACTCTTTTTTGATGCTACATTTTGTGTACAGGGATATGTCAAGCAAGGAGGGGCAACTAAATCCTTGAATGTCAAAATTTACTTCATACTAAGCTAAATGACAAGTGCCTACCACTGACACACCCCTCTGAAAAAGTGGCAGTCATTTGCACTGTGAACACAATGAGTTTCCTTCCTACACTGATAGCGGCTGTTGTCCAGTATTAAGTTGTGCCATCACATATTCACACAGAATGGTTGGTTTGCAAATTTCAACGAAGAACTGGAGTTTTATTTTCATCCATCACAACTACCTTAACAGCATTAATATCAAAAGATGCAAAATAAATATATTATTTTTGGCTCATCAAGCTTTTGTATCAAGACAAGTTATAGTGGTTTTTTGTTTACTATTCCACAACATTTCAATTGCTTACAGAAAGACTTATCAGTCTTTCAGGGATTAAAGTCAAGCAGTTGTTCCATTTAAAGCCAGAATAATAAATGACACTGACTACCTAAGTTGATAAGATTGAAGTGTTTAAGTCCTTTAAACATCTTAAGATGCACCATTCTCAAAAGCACCGATCTGAAATGCATTGCTTACTAGAAAGAGAACCTTTAAAAACATTCCAGTATTACTGAATTACTGAAGAATAGTTTACCTTTGTTTTACTTTCTTCTGCAAAGCCCGGTGTGTCAGTATCTGGAGGATAGGCCACTGTTACGTAGATATTATAAGGTTTGACCTGTATTTTATTAAAACAAAGAAAAACCTTATCTTAATATTGACAGCTTTTACATCTCTCAGAACTTCATTAATTTCTCCTGAAGAAATAAAGTAAGCATGAATTTCAATTGCTAGCAGCGTTAAATCGCCCTCATACCCAGCACTTGCAAGACTTTGTAAACTGAGGAAGCAGAACACACTTTAAAGAGATGGTTGTGTTGCTTTGTTTATTAAAAACGTCTAAAAACTCCACATTTCATGTAAATTATTTGATGCACCTAAGTGTTTTTAAGACATTTAGGAGGAATGTGAAAATCTTTTAGCTGCACTGTTTTACTGATTGCCATCTTCAAGAAGATCAGACCGCCTCCAAACACTCGTATCCCACACGTGTAAAGAAAGGCCAAAATGGGTTTCACTGGGGCTTATTGGCATATTTTTGTTATCAGTGTTTGTGTCACATTTTCACTGCTGAACAAATATGAGAAAAAAACCCACAAAACTCAAGTTTGGTGTCTTTAAGAGGTATATTCAAGACACAGGGCCTATCAACCTATCAATGGTTCAAACTTGCAAGGGGCCAACATCTAAGGAGACAAAAAATAAGTAGAAAACATGAGAAAAATGTAAGTCATATGGCAAGGATTGCATTTAGGTATGTGTTTGCATTATTTATCACAGAAGCACATCACTCACCACACTACTGTAACAGAAACGATTACAATGCAACTCTGTACTCATAAAGAAGCTTTGAATGAATGCATTCAGAGGGCTAAGATAAAGTGTTACAGATAAAAGTGTGTAGGGCTTTACATTACAAAATGCTGCATGTGAAAACACTGAAATACCACAACAAAGATCCACAGACACCGTACTTCTAGCTCTGAGGAAACCAGTCTGCACAAAAGTATCTGTCACCAGCCTGCAGACAGACCCTGCAGGCTGTAATACTCTTATCCTGACCAAGGTAATCCATTACATTGAAGGGAAGAGGATAACAGCAGCAACAAGGCAAGGGTCTCTAGAACCAAACTGACACTTAACATATAAACACTTTACCAAAATACACACAATCAACAGGGGAGTAAGGAAAAACATTTCCAAATCAATTTCGTCCATCTTACTACAATGATGTACTTACAAGTCTCGTTCCATCAAACAATGAAAACAACGTTTGGAGTGTTTTTCGTCTCAGCTTACATTTAAGTTTAGAACATTGCACTATAAAAAGCTCGCATATGTTTAGAAAAGTGAACCACTTTGAACAAAAGACTTTTTGTGGCCAATCATCACATTCAAGCTTGCAAGTTCTATTGTCTCATGGTTCTCATACCATTCATTTACCATGGTCTCACAAACAACTTGGGAATCGCTGGCCTAACCACCAGTCCCTCCCATATCCGTGGGATCTCCAGTGACATGCTGCTTAGAGCTTTGAGTAAGTATTTTTACTCAAAAGACTTAAAATTCAAGTCCTTTCCATTAAAAAGATTCTGATAAAATATTTATGTTTGCACACAGTCATCTTTAGTTCTAGAAACAAGTTGAATTCATTTTCTTATGCACTTGAGATTAGCTTTGTTTCCACAGCCCCACACAGGGCCATACAGTCGTACTGCTCCCAAAGAAGGGCCAACATAACACACATCATTAGTGTTGCACAAGACAAAAACCAGGGCTATTGAAATAAAAACTTGCTTTGCTGCTAGTTAAAAGAAGTATTTTTGTTTACAAGCAAAAACACGGATGTCATTGCACACACCTCCATCTGCAGGGCTTCAGCCAGTCCTCGGAGAGCAAACTTTGTCGGAGAATAAGCTGTATAACCAAAAAGGCCCAACTGCCCAGCCTGAGATGATACAAACACAATCCTTCCCATCCGTCGTTCCTTCATGGTAGAGATTACTGCACGGCTAGGGTAAACACTGCCTAGATAATTGACTGCCATTAATCTCTGTAAAAATGATATTAAAATGGTATTGGAATCACAGACTCAGAATGCTTCAGATGTTCAGTATTATTTCTCAAAAATCCCTACTTAGGCTTGCTTTAACAACAAAGTTCGCTAGATTTTTTATTTCTATCAGCTAGCAAAAGGAACAACAATTGTTTTCTATTGTACACTTCCATAAATCACAAAATCTGACTTGAACAACATCCAGTAAGCGATCCATTTATGCATGATGTATGAAAGCATACTGAAGTGAAGTCTCAAGAGCTCCCTAAAACAAGATGCAGGAAAAAAATTATCTATTTATGCACAAGTTCTCATCTTTGGCAGGTAAGAGGAAGTCTAATTTCACTCTCTAGAAGATCTAAAATACAACTGGTAGCCTACACAAGCAGTAAAACAGATGATTTACACTTACTATAACATTATGCCTATTTAGTGCTATGCCCCACTAGCATTTTCAGATGGTTCAATCACGGGGTGAGGAGGTGGGAGGGAATCAAAGTAAACAAAATTATGGGGGGTGGTTTGGTTTTTGTTTTGGTTTGGGTTTTATTGTGTTTTTTCCCCCCCCAAACTGCACCAAGTTGCAAACAATTTGTGCATCTCCAAGTTGAACACTGAGAAGATGGATTTTTATTAAACAGATTCAAAATATGATAAAAACATCTTCACTTGGAACAGACCATATGAAATTCAGTGTCTTTCGCATTAAACTATAAAACCACACGTCAAGTGATTTTGGTATCTTGAGGTCCCTCCGTATCCCAGGTGAAGAATTTGCTGTTCTGACCAGTCAATGGACCAACAATCAGGTAACAAATAAGCTGCAATCCTTGCAAATCTAAAGAAGCATTCTAATTCTGAAAGCTACCACTACTGAAGTGTATCACTACTCATACAGCCTGCAAAGACACAGTAATGCAATCTATTTGTTAGAACAGGGGAATAACAAGTGATTTGCAATGAAATAAAACACGAACACTCACTTCAAAAGAATTCACTTCAATATCCTCAAATTTTCCTGTAACTGACGTTCCTGCACAGTTTACAAGCAGGTCAACTGGCCCCAGCTTCTCTTGAGCCTGCAAGGGGATAGAGGTTAAGAAGTTCTTCAGCAGGATGAAGCATTCCTATAGCACAGTATCTTTATAAAAGTTATTTCCATCAGACATGCATCACACACAGATAAGCTCAATATAGACACAGGTGAAACAGATACTTCCTCACCTGTTTTAGAACATTCTCCACCTGTTCGTAGTCTTTAGATACATCAACAGAAATGCATAGTACAACCTAAAAAAGGAAAGCAAAGAGCATGTGATAACCTAAGACCAGTAATGGTTGGCCTCAAGTCTTTCCAAAATGAACAGAACTCAGTGGTGCAACTTTTCCAGCAGCAGAAAAAGTGTTTTTGCTGTTATTGTTTGTTTTCTATTGTTTTTGTTTTGTAGGACAGTTTATATTTCTCCCACAACACAAGAAGTAATCCCTGCCCCCCCCAAGCTAGTATAATTCTAGTATAGTAAAAATTAAATTCAGAATAAGCACTCCAGGATTCTCAAAGCAGCTATTCATGCATGAAGTATCATTTCTAATTTATCATTCTAAGACACACCATGACTCAAAGTTATTTACAGAAAGTTTAGTAATATTATTCTAGCTAAGGCAGCCAAACTTCTACAGTGCTACATTCAGCTTTTTACCAGCGCTAAATACAAGCAAAGTCATTCGTGTGGCTTAGGCTCATCTTTAAGAAAAAGCCTCAAACTTTTTTATTTTCCCCACACCATAGAAGGACATGGTTGCAGCATCTTGCTCCAAAACTGCAGCATCAGCACCACAAGAAACATCTTCTAAAACTTACAGTGTAGAAAAACCAAAGATGCTGACTTGAGTTGTGGCAACGCACTCCCCCCTCCCCCCCCTTTTTTTTTTTGAGAACATTAACTTTAGCTGCATACTATTTAATTAAGATATATCAGGGACAAAATTAAAAAAACAAAACTATGAAAAACTGATTAGTGGCACAGTGCCATATATACCTAAAAAGTGATTTAAAGTATATATGCTTACTCCTTGTCTGGGAACAAGGGATTATGGATTTTAGTTTGAAAGATAAGGAAAATGTAAATGTACATTGGCCCAGGGGAGAAAAAAAATCAAAACAAAAGAAAAGACAGCGAAATCTAAGTTTAGTTGCAGCTGAAGTTAGGTATTGGTTTTCTTGAAAGTTACAGGTTACTTTTAGCAACTTGATCTCACAATCTAAAAGTTTTGAGGTGCCTTCAAATCTACTTCAGCCAAAGCAAGCACTGCCTGTTGGGTATCACTGCTTCAAGCTCCAGCTTGGCCAGGGATTTACAAACAGGCTATCCTCTCTGCTAAACAACCAACAGAACTCTGGGGCAATTTATCTTGAAAGGAAAAGCAATCAGGTGCCACAATAGAAGTAGGGACTCCTGTATTCTCCTTCTGATTTCTACGCCTTCTTTTACTTTGCTCACTTCATTGGTTTGAGGTGAAACAAAGCCATCACCAGTCTGTAACAAGTGTCATCAGGGTCACTTGTCATGAAGCATACAGACAAAAAAAGAAAAGCTCACCACAGTGCAACTAACTGCTTTGGCAGCTAGTCATTTGCCAGTTTTGCCTCTGGTCAGACTGCAACACTTCCCAGCTGCATAAACAGAATCTGCTTGCCATTCCTGTGCAGCAGGTTGGCTATTCCTGCCTCCCAGCACTGTGCATAGCTGGACATCAGAGTAAACTTGTGGTGCAAGTTATTGGCTGGTCAGCGTGCATCTCTCCTTAGGGCATTTTTACACTTTGGAAATACTAATCTTTTACATAAGTTTGAAAACAAAATAACAGTTGAGCTAAGATAACATTGATTCACTACCTGGATGCCTTTATGAGATTAGCAAGAAGGTTAAAAATCACAGTTCCACGTGAACATTGTTCACAGTGTGATTAACTGATCTGTGATCCAAGACACTCAGAAACTGCCAAAGCTTTTAGTGGCTACCATCACATTACACAGTTCACCTCTTTGCTTCTATTACTGTATTTCCTTTCTGCTACGTTATGCTGATTACCTTCGCTCCAGAGCACGCAACTGTGAATCCAGCCCTAGTAAACAGACTATGCTGCCAGAAAGAGACTAATATCCTCATTCCAGTTCCTCGTGCCTTCTGTTCTAAATAGTGCATTCTGCCTGATCATCTGTAAAGCATCCACTTCTCAATAAAAGCTCAATTCCACTCCCAGTGCATTAACTAAGAATATTCCATCCTAAGAAAGGGATTTTAAAAAATCGCAAACGTTTCATTCCGTTGCACACCTTTACCAGTAAAGGCTGCACTGTCAGAATTCTAAATAAATCACATATAAATGTGTTTCAAAGAAAATTTAACAGATCAAACACTACAGACACCAGAATCCTGGAAGTCAATGCAACCTGGTCTCATGTACGTACACATACGTCTGAACATACGCAGCATATCATTGTGTAAAAAGTGCTATTTCCTGAGGCTTTTTGCCTCTTAGCTGGGCACCAAGCAAATGTAACAGCCTCCGTGTAGGCAATCCATATCAGATAACATCTTTCTCTGTACTTTCAGCAATCTTCTTGTACAGCCTCTGTCCGTTCAACAGCCCTCATCTGTCAGCTTCTCACCTGCTGTCCCAGCGTGAGCTCTGCCCCAGACTCCCTGCTTTTTCTAGTTGTGTTCCTGCATTTAGAAGAAGCAGGCTTCCCTGTGACAACGCCTACAAGCCAACAACGGGTACCGAGCAGGGCACTCCCACTGTAGCTAGATGAAGCATAGACAAGACTAAAGCTGCTGCTGCAGAAACAATTCTGTTTAGTCTGCACTGAAGCTTGATCAGTCTGGAAGTTAATTCCTGAAATGTAAACTGAAACTCTTACAAGCATGTACCAACTACTATTAATTTAAAGCCCACACCCACCAAGCTTGGACAGATTTTTAACAAGAACATCCTGACAGTGTTTGACAAGGGATCAAATTCATTGTCAAGCCTAAGGAACTACTAGAGCAACTAAAGAAAGCTGTTACCAGGACTTAAATTTAAAATGGACAAACCATTCTTCCTCCTCACCTCACAGGACTTAATTTTTCAAAATAAAGTTGATCTGAGGAAGGCAGCATGTACAGAAAATAAAAGATCACCTTGAGCTATTCGATAAAAATGAGCAATGACAAAATCTTACCAAATTTTCTTGATACCTTCATTTATACCAGCTAGTACTAACACTACTGCCTTCTTTCCCCATCGCTTCTTTTCAAGAGAACATTCAGCTTATTAATTCATCAGACCAAAGAAGTGATTTGTTACAGCCAATAGACAGCAAATCCCCTTCCACAAACCGACAAGTTGCTTGCACTTGTAATCATGAAAGCAACAACCAAGTTCTTAAACTCAAGAAAGAGGAAATCAAAGATGCAACGGTCTCAATACTGTTTCTCCTCTCCCCTTGATTATGAGGTTATGGGAAAAAACTTGCAGCATTTCATCTTGAAGTTGCATATTTTAAACACAGAAAGATGACCTATTTTAACAGCTAGTATCTCAGCAAGCTCTAAACCAGCACCTTTAGGGCACGTGTACACTATTTATTCAAAGTTCCTTCTGTGTTTGGTAGCCTCAGAACTTCATAAAGTTAGGTCGTGTATCTGCTACCGTGCGTTGCCAGGAAAAAACAATACACAGCACAATGTAGCAAACTGAATCTCAAAACAAGGACCTGAATTTCTTTCCCAAGACGATTGTTGTATTTATGAAATGCCGAGAGATTTGAAACAAGCGGGTTATTCCCTTTGATCTTGAAAAATACAAATGCTTATCAAGTGACAGTAAATTGCAGCTATCCAAAAAACTGTATTATACCTACAGATGAAGACACCCACCTTTTCCTCTGAGAAAAACAGTTAAGGTACTAGCTAGGCAAGGTCAAATGTAGCAGAGTTTGGAACATCACATGTAGGCAGATCCCTTTTTTTTTTGAATTCCAGTAAGGCCTCACCTATTTTTATCAAACAGCTTTGTTTTAAAAACAAGACTACTGAAACTATGTTGCAGTGACTACCCTGAAACACACAATGGCTGTAGGCAGCAGTGATCTTACCTGCTTGTCATTAACAGAATACTTTTCTATTTCCTTCTTTGTCTGTAACAGCTTGTTCTGAAACAGATAATAAGAACAGCTAAAGCACTGCAGTTATAAGAGCATATTAGTCTTCAGTATCTCAAGAAGCCTTGGAAATATTCCCTAAAAACCAAAACATCACCTGATCTAATGCCTGATGTAGTGGTCGGCAACCCCGTCCATGGCAGAGGTTTGGAACTAAGTGATTTTTGAGGTCATTCCAACCAAGCCATTCTATGATCATCCTCAGCTAATGACAACACTTTCCTGTTGTCGTCTTACAGATTTATGAATAGATGACCAAAACATCCACTCCATGAAGCCACCAGAACTCATCTGTTTTTTACTTCATCTTCTTAAGCCAGTGACCACTTCTGTTATAGATTTAATGCTTCTACACGTAACTGCACAAAGCGCTGAAGTACAAAATAAAAGTAATTCCTATGGTCTTTAGTTTATTTCATATTCATATAGTATTACATGAACTACTCTGAAGACTGTCATAGAATTATCAGAAAAGTTCAATCAAAATTCAGCAAATTTAAATTGTCATGTTCCTATCAGGAAAAATTGTGTTAAATTTGGTTGCATTCAAGATTAGGCAAAAAAAAAAAAAAAGTTATCAAATGTAAGTTACCAAAGACAGCTGAAATCGAGGACAAAAAAAACAGCAAGTGCTTTTATGTCCCAAATAATTAGTTTTTTCCTCTACAAATGAGATAATCCATGTGAAAACTGAGTCATTCCAACTAAATTTTCAGCAACTCTTAAAAAAGAAAAATAAAAAAAAAGTCACCCTTTTTCCTCCAAAGCTGCCTTGAAGTTTTCCACTAGTCCAAAGTATGATGGAATGATGATCAGCCACCAAAGTACTCTGAATTTTAAGTATTTACTTTAATTCCCGCACTGTCACTTGCTGTAGTGAAGCACTACAGTTTTAAAGGAACTCGGGCTTGGCTTTTCCTGCCTTTATGCTCTCCCAGATCTAGATAGTGAAACAAGCGGCGACATTGACAGATGTGATAGCAATGGCAGAGTTTTAAGGTAAGCTCATCACAAGTTCTGCGTTGGGCTAACTTCTTAAAAAGGCAGCCATCTCTGCTCTGAAAATATATTAATTGATTTTCAATGATTAGGATCACCTTAAAGTATGCAATGAACAAAGTACAAGTAATGATAAACTCTCAGATTATTCCCCAGCCATACAGGTTTCATGAACATAGTGTAGCCAATAAAAATCCACAGGCACTTACCTCATCTCTTGCAATCAGTGTTATGAAAGCACCTTGCTTATAACATTCAATAGCAATACATTTTCCAATTCCACTGGAGCCTCCAGTGACCTAAAAGTTATTTGGGAAAATCACCGTTAGTCCATTATTCTAATCCCAACTCCTATGTCATAAAAAAAGTCAAATCAAAATTCTAAAAGCATACTGAGATTCAAATGTTACCCACTGAAGGATGGGTGCACAAGATAGACCAAAGTTAGTTCACGTACTGAGTACAGATGGAAAAAGGAAATCTCAATGTACTGTCAGGCGTCTCTCTCTGCCCCCCAAACCAGCTCTACTTTGGTAGTATTTTTCTCCTCATTTCTTATGTACAGCTCACTTAGACCTGCTCCCACACGAGTTCTCTCACTTGCTTTTGACTAAGTTTTGTATGTTTATTCCTAAAAAAGAGAGGTAGTTAGAACGAGAGGTAATTAGAACTTTGGACTCGCTATGAACGTTAGAGACAAGAACGCAGTTACATACTGTCCCCTCCACGCCTAACTACCCTAGAAATTATTTGTAGAATGAACAACCTTAGATTGCCTGCTGAAAATACTGCGTAAAAAAACAGGACTTAAGAAATTACCGTCTCTCATTAAAAAAATTCCTTAATTTGAGTGTTGGCCCTCTGTAGAGCATGTCTCACAGCTTCTCGGTCTGGATTGTGACATGTCTGTGCCATCCCTCAGCGCCTGTTTTGTGGGGATCCACAAAACCTCCGTAAGCCTTTTCTTCTTCCTCTAAAGCAGAATTCTGAGTAGTCTTATGTGGGACTATAAGGGGAGGGGACACGAAGGTTAAAGTCACCTCAACACCTCTCTCGCTACCCTCAATAAACCTACTACTGCTCTCCATTTACAACAAAAGGTAGATGATGACCCGGACCTCTCTTTTTGACTAAAATAAGAGTGTCCCTGATACTGCCTTTCCGATTGTTTATTTAAACACAGTCTCAGTCAGCACATGCCTTCAGTCCTTAAATAACACACAGTGGTATCTTCCTCATAAGACCAAATCTGTTGAATTTTCTCCTAACAGCATATTACTGAGAAAACGCTGGAATACTCTTGATGAAGGGAGTGCTGAAATACAGACTTTCTAATATTTGGGGGAAAAAAAGTGATTCACATTCCTCTGAAAGTTGTCCTTTCTGTTCTTTATGAAGACTTCAGAGAAAGTAAGGTATCACCTCAGGAACACGCTCAGCTAATCAGTGGAAGAGCAAAGACACGATCTCTAATTATATGCCCTCATCTGCATGTGCCTCAGTTTTGTTTTCAGACTCACTATCCTTAAAATTCTTTCCATTTCTGGAGGCTGTGAAGTCAGAAGAGTCAGAAGTACACTCCCATGAGTCACCAAACCCTTCTTTCTTATGAGTGATTTATCACAAACCTTTGAAAATCAGCTTAGTACACCACGGGTAATCACGCAAAACTAGCAAACAAAGATTTACAACACAGTCCACAGCGTTTGTCTGCAGTCACCAATGGGCCAAGAGTTTACAGGGACTAATTTCAGCTTGAATAGAGTATAACAGGCTTCCTCTGTTAGAGAAAGTTGCTTCACATCAGCTTCTAATGGACTCTGCAAAATGAGCTTCACTGCATCCTTGATCGGTGGTTGACTCCAAGATGCATGCCCTGTTCTGGGGATCTTTTAAGACACGGTATTCTGAACCAAGGCTGACTGCTTTCTAAGTAAATTAAGTCTGTAAGAATGACTGCTACTTAATGTTTTGGGACTTCAGCAGAATCCCAGAATCATTTCATTTCAGTACATCTCCAGAAGGATTAAAAAATTCAGTCTAGTGTATGCAGGCAAACCTCAGTTCCAGAGCATTCACGAGCTGCTTTTACAGATTTCCAACAGCAGCAGGTACATCAGCACAGGAATTAATGAACATGTGCGGAAGATTGCTCCAATTCCCATTTTTGGCACAGCACTGAGACACAGCTGATTGCTACCTGCACAAATTGCTGAGTATCATGAACAGGTCAACTACACCAGCTCTTGAGGAATTCTTTGAAGGTGAAGATATTGGCTCCAAGCCTCTGGCTTGTTAGACAACACTAACGTTCACTTCAGAAAGAGGAGGTCTGAAGTCAAGGAAGAAAAGGAAGTTTTTATTTGCAGTCACACCCATGAACACGGGATAGGGATGAAAAGATCAGGGACAAAAGGCAGAATCAGTTAGCTGGGAATGTCAGTGCTTAGGCGGAAGGCTGTTACTAATACATGGAGGTTGTTACTAACAAGCACACCTTTCAGCATCCTGCAGCATGAATGCTAGCGGAACAGTGGAACAGAACTAAACCACAATCAATCCTTCACACTCACACTTTGCTTTGTGCCACAGTGAGATTAGCCTAAGCACATCTGTGAAACCTGTCTGGTACGTTAGATTTGTAACATACGTGCTCAGAATTACGGGAACGCATCCACACCATTAAAGCCCACGTTATTCCAATTACCCCTATGTGCCACAGCTCTGCAGTGATACTGCACTGCATTAGTTCTAGGTGTCTGGACTGCCACTAGGCCAGTTTTTAAATTTCACTGCACCCAGCCTCAGAGGGGTTAGCACAAATAAAGATCTGGCCACAGCAACTCCAATACCGACTGATTCCTTGGCAGGAAGGGACAATTAAATACCAATATTAACTCAGCTGTTCAGAACCCGGTGCTGTAAGTCCTTCAGCAATATTGTTTAGCTGCTTCTCTGCTTGAGATGAACTGGTACCAACTTAGACATTTAAAAAGGAGCCTGGCTCCAACTTCTTGAGCTGTGATCCTCGATAATAGAGCTCTGCTTCCAAGGATCATTGGGTTTATTTCCCTCTTGAAAAAGGGGTGAAGTAGAGAGAACCGCTGTGTCTGACTTCCAAATCACAGGCACTGGAAATTTGATTTGATTGTTGAGAAAGTCAAATTCCAAATTATCAGAACTGTCATTAGGAGCAATCAAAGTGAAGACCCAACTGGCATGGCATTTCCAACAGGGCTCATTAGCTTCTGCTTAGCACTGCTGGATGCAGACTGGCATCACACTTGTAGACAGTGCTCCAACAGAAGGTGTTTGGTTCCACTGAAACAGAACAACCCTGCAACCTGCTCCAAGCAGCTAGTGTGCCTGACTAGCCTCCACGTGACCCCCTGCTGAACCACTCAGATGCATCCAAGCCACAGGTCACATCGCTCCCAACACAAGAGCTACAAAGCTGAGACACCAAGATGGTCAACTCTGAGGGTATCCAAAGCCTGCCATGGTCATCTGGTGGGCTCTGCATAGAAGCAGTGAAACTACTGCTAGACCTGAGGTGGACGTCATACCTGTGGGTTGGGCATGCTCAAGCTGAAAGGCCCTGTCCATTTGAAGGGAAGACAGCCACAGGCAGCAGACATCCTTACGTTCCTGCCAGTTAGTCCACAGACTTTGACAAACTGCATTCAGATCACCCAGAACTGTTTTGCAGAAATTTCAACTTGATTTTAGGAAGTTTAAGGTTGAAACAAAGAAAGAAACAAAAAAAGAAAGGTTAGCACTGGAATTTCAGCAAGGACAGTGTCTAGACGTTACTTGTGAAATTTACAGAAGACTGCTTGTGCCCTGACACCCTAAGATTTTGTTGCATCCTGCTCCACCAAGCCAAGCACCTCTGTAGAGAAAGGAAGAAGAGAGAACGTGCACAGGGCAGATGTAACATCCCTGACAAAGGGCAGTTAGATGTCACGCAAGTGAGCACGAAGCAGTGACGACTGCCTTATCATATCTTCGTCTTCCTTTCTCCTCTTATAGCCAGCTACCAAAACAGTTGCTTATTCTCACAGAATAGGTGATGCGTGCTAGTATGTAGCCTGAGACCTGAGGAGAAAATTGAAGCCAAAGTCAGAACAAAACATGTATACAGTACTCTTCCAGACTCTGAAGCAACTAGAGCGAAAGAACACTGATTTAAATTGAACATTCAACACGTGTCTGATGCAAAACCATGTTTGGAACATTGTCCAAACACACATACAATGACCATCTTTAAGAATTACAACAGGTATTGTCCTAACGCTTTCAACAGGCTACCAGAAAGAAGAGTTTTTAGACAGGACCTCTTCTCCTTCAGAAAAACAACTTACAGAGCATATTTTGGAAAAATGTCTTTACAGTGAAGTGGTAATTATTTGTGCCCCCAGGAGGGCTTATCCAGGTGAATAAATGACTTCTAGGTCTTCTTTCCCTCTACTGAAAACAGAAGGAAACCTGCCTCAATCTTGCTACATTGCTTAGCTGAACAATACCAAAGATGTACTGAAATACTACAGCATTTTCCCGAGCAATAAGTTAAAAGACTGGGTTTAACTGAGGCCTGACAAATGATCCAGGTAACATCACAGCCACGCCTGAAGAAGAAATTAGATTCGCAGATCACAGATCTTAGTATTTTCTGTGAAAAGGCTTCAAAGAAGCCTTCGAACAGCATCATGGTGCTACCTATTTTCATGAAGTCTTTCAATAATTTCGGTGGCAGACACCACTCGTTCCCATTATATAGGGTGAGAATTCACATGGTGTGGAAAACCCCCACGAGCAGGGTTCTTGATTTACAGGATCCTCGTCCAATACTCCTCCTTACACAATTCACCAGGAAGTTTGAAATCCAGCCGTGCAAGCGTCCAGGATTAACAGCATCTACAAATCTAAGTGCTGCTGAGCCCTGAAACAGCTGCCCTGTATTTCGTTAGTTTCCAGCAACGCTGTAAGAGCACGCCCGAAGTCACAACAGAACCAGTGGCTCTGCCAGCAGCACTGCGGGTGAAGCCCACTGCCTGCAGATTTGTATCACGAGGCTGACATACACCGACAGCCTCTGATTTAATCGGCATATCAATACTTCTCTGGCTAGGCTCTGATGTTGTAAGACTTGCAGGAATGCTCGTTCTGAGGCCTCCACTTGTGTCCAATGCAGCTTAAACGGCTAACGTAATTAGCAGGGGCTGCGGGGGGAGGTGACCCCAACAAGAACACTGTTGTCATTTCCAAGGTGAGCCAAGTGAAACAGCTCTTTTATAGAAGATGAGCCAGCACAGCAGCTTTTGAAGTTTCCCAACATAAGGAAAAGATAACAGTTGGGATAACCACAAAATATAAAAAAACGAGAAAGCAAGATTTTGAAAGAACGTACGCTGTGCATTTTATTGTTTGCTGTTCTACTTCTGCCTGAGAGTGGCAGCGGACCCTCAGCCTGCTTCACCTCTGTTTTTAGGCAGCACGGAAGGATTTCTGCTTAGCAAAGGCTGCTGCTGTGGGAAGAGCCTTTCTCCAAGCTCTACCACAGCTCCCCTGGCGTGTGATGATGCTGTGCAGCCAGCTGCAGGATCCAAACAGTGCCTATTGCATGAAGAGATGCGGGAACACTGTTGCAACCCAGCCAGCTCTGCACGGGCATAGCTCATCTCCAAAGAGGAGCCGTCAAATGAACGGGTAGCGAGATAAAAACGGGACCAAAACAAAAGGCACCACAGAGAGCTCTAAAAAGCCCTAACAGAGAGCAGCTGTGAACTCACTTGCACCTCAAGGGTCCAACTTCCGCGTTATCCCAAGGTCTTGCTGTGATGGGGGGAACGTGCATATGCTATAAAAGCAAACTTGAGCAGCACGGCTCCCGTGCACAGCGTGTATCTCAGCGAACAGGAGCTCAGTTAGAGCTGATTCCGGGACCACCGCTCCTGTAGGTGCTCATCACGCTTGCTCTCGTGTGTCCAAATCCACCGACGACACAGGGCTG
>WBMW01005429.1:373330-396082 GCA_013396635.1 Penelope pileata
TTTTTTTTTTTTTTTAAAATTTCCTCTGTGAGATGGTGACATTTATAGCAACTTTCTCGGTCCCTTGCTTAGCTGACTCATTATTGCTGCTGTTCCTGCAAGCACCTTGACAGAACAGTAGCAAACGGCAGCTGCTCCAGCCCCAATTTTTCTAACAGATTACCTGCAGACACTCATCTGCCTACAACTCTGAGTCAGAGGAAATTACTGTTTATAGTTTACAGACCACATGTGACACTGAGCAATGTTTGAAAGCAAGGTCCCTGCCTTGAATAGCTGAGATTTAAATGAGCTGAGGCAGCAGAGGAGGAGGGAGGGCAAGCAAAAGCAGGTCTTGCCAATCCATGGCACGGTGCCTGGTGATCGCTCACCGAGCAGGAAAGGAAGCCCTGGCTTCATTATCAACACCAGGGCCCATGCTCAAGTGGCAGTGACTTATTTCCTGGAGAAGTCTCAAAACATGACCAACACCTTATTGGCTATGATGAGGGAGCTTAGCTCCTGCTACGATGCAGGTAGGATATCATCGTTTGTTTTCATGACTCATGCCTAAAGACATCCAAAGAAATGAGCTTTACAATGTCAGGTATTTCTGCAAAAGAATGTAGCAGGCTGTCCGCGTGGCAGGTACCGTGCGCAGATGGCACCGGCAGATGGACGCCGGCTTCCTCAAACGTTGAGTTGATGTGGGGTTGCTCTGATGGAGAGAAGAAGGATCCGTGAGCATTCATACATCGAGCTGGAGCCTCTTGGGTAGGGTAAAGAACACAAAGGTGGGAGTAAACAGAAAATGTACAGAACAGTGACCTAGTCAAAAGGTTACTGTCAGAAGGGCGTGTGTGCCCGTAGAGGTAGGCAGGCAGAATTGTAATTGGGTCACAGGGACCAAAGAAAAATAACAGGACAAGCTTATCTAATACCCAGGCTGTCTGTACACAAATGCCAGGACAGAGGACGAACAGGGACAATTAAGAATTTTTACACAGGTAATTATGATGACAGAGGAATAAAAAAGGAATCTCTAGATTAAAACATCCTCTTACAAACAATATTTCAAAGCAAAATCAAGGTGAAGGCACAGGAGCTACAACGTAGACTACCTGCTCAAGAAGGGAAGGAGCAATGTTTTGACAATGATAAAGTATCTGTTGGAAAAGCAGCACGGAAGGAAGCAAACAGGCCATCAAGTTCTTGCAATAGTTTATGTAAGTTGTGGGAACGGCTCTAAGTCAACCATGATTACTAGGATGGATCTGGTGAAGACAAACACGTATGGAAGCCAACCATGAAACAAGCTCGTCATTCTGGGGGAAGGAAAGAGCACGCAGCAAAATAAAGGCGTTCCTGTATATTTTAACAATTCAGAGCCATTAAAAGCTTCCTGTCAAGATAATCCTCAGAAACAACGTGAAAAAAAATAAATACACCAGAACGTATTTTCATTAGGAAGAAGACTAAATGAACACAAAAAGTAGAACAATGGCTAGACAGAATATTCCAGCAGTTTCTTCATTTGCCAGAAAAGGGCCTATCTGACAGACAGGGGCACAAACAAAAGCTGACGCAAGGGTATCTGCCCCGACTACGCGTGTTCGCCCCACTAATGAGAACAAAAGCCACCAAAGCAACTCTGAAGACCAGCAGATTAATAATAATAAAATAATCAAAAAAAAACAAACAAAGAATACAAATTTTTAAGATATGTAAAACCAACAGTTGAATCAGGGAAGGAACAGAACTGGATTTTGAGGTCAGTCTGGCAGCATGGGAAAAAGATAAAACTAGATAATTTAATGAGCTCTCCTGACCCTATGAATATGTGTGTTGAGATACATAACACGAGTGACAGAAAATCCAATGTTTAATATCAATGTGAAGAAACATCCATGAAGAACAAAGCAAGCACACACACAAGTGATGTAAAAACTATTTTACCCACAGAAAATAACATTTTTTCATATTACAGTCATAGCTAGCAGTAGCACCAAAGTTAGGAGAAGAATGTAAGCTAAGTAGTCAAGGATGAGTCACAGCAGACACTGTGAAAAATATACGAGTAATTTATCCAGTACTGGGAGGTTTGGGTTATGAAAAGCAAGTATAACCTTTCATCAACTACAAATGGAGCAGCATTGAAAACTAAAAAAAAAAAAAAAGACACCGCCCTCCCCCCCCATTCAGCTATCATCTATTTTGGGATAACTTAGCTAGGAATCGGTGATAACGTGTCAAGGTATTCCCATGTTACAAAAACAGCAAAACAAAAAGTTGTCCGTGGAGCTGCAGTTCTAACCAGCAGAGTTTATTTGGAATGTTTCTAAAAACAACTTTCAACAACAGACATGAATGTTTCTGTTACAGGTATCATCCCACAACTGAGCAAGCAGCAAGATGCAAGTTTAAAACATAGGATATACTTTTCTACATTAAAGATAAGGGATTACATAGTTCGGTTTAGGCTGATTTGTCCTATGAGTTTCCCTACAACAACAACAACAACGAAACACAATTCCTGAGAATTTTAAGATTGCAGCGAGGACTCTCATCTTAAAAAGGTCAATTAACGAGTAATTCAGACAGTAGCTTCAGACCTCTGGGTGAGAGCCCTGCCAGTCTGTGTTCACTTCTAGAGTGCCCACCAGAGGCAACTAAGAAAAAACAACCCTGCTGCAGCTAGGATTCAGTTTATCAACCAGAGTAACTTGCATCTACACTGGAATTTCCCCTCTTGCCCCCTCAAAGGTCCACAAAAAGACTGGCAGTTCACTGATCACATTTACATTTTCCAACACAAGACCAAGGTAAAACTGTGTGCAACCCAATGATTTTGGAAAGAATGTTTCATTATGCAAGTAAACAAAAGCTCAGCACCTTGCAGATGAAAGAATCTGTAACTGAGTATTTGTTCAGCTATTAAACATAGAAACAGAAGTCTAAAAAAGAAAAAAAAGTGGTAAATTCTTGAAGGAAACATTGAAGAAATACTCACAGAACATAGTTGATGTTGTACGTTTTACTTCATTTCAGTACAGCAAATTTCACCAGTCCTATGATTTATAAAGTATATGTACATAAAGGAAACCAGAACCCATCAAAAGACAATCATGGATGTGTATATGTACACATGACATACACACATGAAATGTGCAAATTTCTTCTAATGCAAGTTAAACAAAGCATATGCATGATAAGAGTGGTACACTGATAACAGAACAGCGTTCTAGGTATCCTAACCATGTTTTGCATCTACAGCCAGTGCAAACTTACAAGGCACAAACTCAATGCTGACACTGTAGTGTTGTAAGTGACATTCAGGCACATCTCAATCTGTAGTTCTTCAAAAAAAAATAACCAATGCAAGCGCTCCTTCTGTACTAAAGTGTCAGCCTCTTCCCAAAGTTTAAGCACTAAGTCGATGTAACCTGTACCCAAGAATCATCAGCCAGGTTCTGAATTAATTTATCACTGCAAAGTCTGCGGCTCTACCACGTCACACACTCCTCACCTCAGAGTACGCTGTTTCTCAAAATGCCTCCCTTACACCCTCCAAAGACTACCTGTATCTTGCCAGCCTTGACATATGGAATCCTACAGGATATTACCCAACACTTCTTCCAACCTTAGTCAAACCCCTGAAGAAAGTAAAACCAGATTTAAAAAGCAGCCAGCAAGAAACCTTTCAACATACTCACATCTAACAAATCTTTGCTAAATTGCATAGTGACATGTGCATCAGCTAGTAAAGAGTTAAAAACAAAAGCTTGCTGCTTAAGGCAAAGTTTTTAACACAGCACAGCAGAAAAAGCCAAACGCCAGGTCCATCAGTAGTTAAACAAAGTACTGGCCCACACAGTCTTATCCTTGCAGGGTTTTCTTTCTTACTCTAATAGCAAACACACACTTGCAGTATGCTTGATTAGCAAATCTTGTTGCATTTTTCCCAATTAAATGAGAGCAATTAACATGTAGGCTGACTGACTGACACTGAAAACGCCTGACAAACAGGTTCTCTTCCACCCTCAAAAAAGGGCTTTTTGGAGCCTACTGGAAGTTCAAAACGTGCTTGTACCCAGGTCTAATGCAATGCCTAAAATTGAACTAATCATTTAAAGTTTACTAGTATTTAACATGAGTTACCACATTGCTTTGCTGCCTCACCCTAAAATTGTATTCTCAATATTATTTTTCAATAGAAGACATTTAATAGACATCTGAAGAAAACAATACAATACAAAAGCTTAAGGGTCTTTGCAAAGAGATCTTCTAATTCCTTCTGCAAAGTAAGAAAGGAGAGATTTTATTGGCATTTATTTGGAGTGCCATCAATAAAGACACAAGAATACTTAAGAAAGCAGAAAAGAGTTCTAGTGATCCACATACATCTTTGGCTTAGCCTTCCTGACCAAAGTCTTCTGTAAATTTCTTCAACTTCTCCAGGTCCTGTTCGTTAACTGTTGGTTTTGTGCTAGCTAGTGACCTAAGCATATCGGCCTGCAAGAAAAAGAAAAAAGTGTTCAGAAACAAAGTACCACTGCTAACAATACTATTGCCAAGAAAAATAAGTTTTAAAAAGCCCTTTAAAACAAGTTGGCCATAGGAACTCCTATTTAAACAAAACTTCGAGTCAGCCTGTTCATTTCTGCACACAGGGCACTTTATAACCCTGTGCAGACAGACCATTACAGTGAGTTTTTAAAGGAGCAAAACCACCATCTCAGGTTTAGGTTTAAACCACTCATCCATTCGACACGTGTTATTTGCCACTGCTTACTGCAACAAACTGAACCTTCTATCTTTTCTGTCAGTTCCTGTTTTCAACCTGTCTTTACAGCAGTTTAAAGTGGAAAACAATCAAATGTTCCCACGTATCGGAGTCCATCAATATGGAAGAGTATCTTGTCATGGATCTCCAGCAAAGTCCTACTGCTCGTGACTGCTAACTTCAGCCAGTTTCCTATATTTACATCTGGCTACTAGGAAATTGAGAGGTTCAGAAAAATCACAGATCTATGAAGTCAAAAGCTGCACTTAAGAACCCCCATAAACAAAAGGTGTAACAAAACGAATCATGTCCTGGCCAAAGGCAACTGAGAAGAGCAGACGCTCAGCACCTGACATTACCACAAAATCATGGGTAAAGTTAAAAGTGAATGCCATGATTTTCTAGACTTTCTAGTCTCATCGTACTGCAGATACCCTTCTTCAAAAGAATTACAGCCTGATCTTTTCAGGGACAAGAACTGACTTTGGACACTGAAGCAAGCCCCTGTGCAACTGGAGCACATCAGAGCCTAGGCTCCGTTAGTAGCACTGAAGGAGTTGTTATATTTAATACCAGGAAAGACCAATGAAAAATCCACTTAGTCTATGCAGGCAGGAGTTTTAAGGCAGGCCTGCACTTGCTCACATCTTTTTGTGCTTCCTCCGTATGCAAACATGCACAGATATTTCTTTTCTCAAATACAGTGACGGTCATATTTACAAAGCAGTGTGTTCTGTTTCTGAGGTTTGTGATCCTTACGCAACACACGTTTCTTTCATTCATTACAGAAACGTTTGCGCACAGGAACTGACATCAGCACGAAAGTGATACCAAGTCCTTCCTTCAAACAATGCACTTAAAATTCAAAATCTTTTGTTGCTTGGGGGTAAAATACAGAATGAGCGCTCGGCAATTTATATTTTTTTAAACAGTAAATGTAAATTTCAATTTGTATTGAATATTCTATTCCTTAGAGAAAAGCAAATATTTTAACATAAAAAAAACCAGTCGAAAGTTAGTGAAAGCTAGCTCCATCACCTGTGGACCTGTGGTGAAGTTTAATCAAAACTACCATTACATCCACCGGCTTTGTACATTTTATTTATTGGTTATGCTTGCATTTATTTTGTGGGCTAAATTTACCTACAGCAGATCATTCCCAATTTACACTGAATATAATTTTCCACTTCTCAATGTCAGTAAGGATGGTATACAGTGATTCTGAGATGAGAGTGATGGGAAAGTTACGTACCATGGGATAGGGATTCTGAAGGTTTAAAATGAATAAAAGAAAAATTAAAGAACAGAGGAAAAGTCAGACGCTACCTATACATGAGAAAACTGCATGCCACCAGACAAGAACAATAAGGAATAAATGCTCATCAGGGATGGAGAGCTGGCTTGTCGAGAAGCGTGCTGTGCTGTCATGCTGTGTGTCAGGATCCAAACGTTACATGGTACATCCAGCACGTCTGAAAACAAACAGCTCATCCAATTGCCTTGCATACCTGTCTTGAGTCTTTTCAGAGTTCTGCAAAGCAAGAAAGAAACACCACAACAGAATACCTACCATGGAAACTTGAGGCTCCAGTAATTTATCACCCGGAACATCCATCCATGTCATTTCTATGGCTTCAGGATCACCTGGAGAGCAAGGGGTCAACAAATCTACTATGGTATTTGGATTAGACACTGATGGTCCTCTTACCTAAAAAAGAAAGAAAGAAGAATCTTTAGAGCAAAAGCATTCCTTCCTTTTATATAAATGCTCCACCCATTGGGAAATCTTGCCCGGTGAAAGAGGAACGGTGTAAAGGTGCTGGCATCACTCCCTTTGCAAACACACAGCTGTGGCCTGATACTTGAACTCACATGATGTCAAATCCGATGAGCCTCTTAAGGTATGCAGGTCTTCTGTAGAAAGCTAACCTGCCAGGACTACTGTCTGGAGAAGACCACTCTCTTCCTAGTCCCTGGTCAAGTAGGGAGTCCATGGCTAACATTTCTAAACATTTCTAAAAAATTCTCAGTAGTTATTACTGAGTGCCCCTCAAGTTGAGCAGCCACAGATATCTTTTTAAACTACAGAGTTCTGAGCACCTCTTCGGACACTGACTCAGCAGCACTTGATAGAAAATGGGGCCACCTAGTGGGAGAACAGAAACCATCCTTTTTTTCCAGATGCACGGCCAGAACCCCAAAAGCTGCACCAGGTGTCTCTTCCCTTTCTGCAACGCGTATCTGGGACTCACAGTTCTATTTTCCTTCATCATCACCTGAAGCATCACACCTCCACATAAACTCAGAACATATGCAGAGACTGAAAAACAACTGTCTGTTTTTAACAGCAGAGAACTGGATTTGCCATTCCAATGCAATTTTAAAGCACAGTGCAGAAGAGCACAGATTGCACCATTTGGAACTCACTCTGACAAACCAGTGTCACCATCACTTGGAGCAAGCAATGCTTTACGACAAGGTACAAAAATTGAGCAAAGTGCTATAAACAGGAGGGAGACTGACTTTTTACATGGGCAGATAGTCATAGGACACAGGGGAACGGTTTTAAACTGAAAGAGGGGAGATTGAGGTGAGGTGTGAGGAGGAAATCCTTCACTCAGAGGGCGGTGAGGCCCTGGCACAGCTGCCCAGAGCTGTGGGTGCCCCATCCCTGGAGGAGCTCAAGGCCAGGCTGGATGGGCCCTGGGCAGCCTGAGCTGGTGGGGGGCACTGCCCATGGCGGGGGGTGGAACTGAGTGGGCTGCAGGGTCCCTTCCAACCCAAGCCATTCTGTGATTCTATTTAACTGGGACAAGTTGCTATTATGCAAACAGTTAATAAAGCTAAGATTGTTCTTATAAAAATAAGAATCTGCATCCAATTAAAGTACAAACAAGTGGAATAAACTTGACTTGTGTCAGAACACACAAAGTACTGTAATTTCTTTTTTTGGCAAAAGGGGTAAGAGGTAAGAATTGCCTTTAACTGCTCTGCAAACTGTGGCAACTGAGATTATTTCATTGTTCTGGGCTAGTCTGAGACATGCTGCAGGTGTTTGCAGATTTCAGTGAAAGGCTAAAAGGTAACAACCCATTGGCCAGAAATGTCATCATCATTTAAAGTCAACAATGGATAAATACTTCAGGCATCACTGTTTAAGGGAAGGAATAATCCAAGAATTCTCTGATACATAAGAATAGCTGCTTATTTTTTAAACAAATACAGTTTATCTCAGTGCTAAAGCTTCAAAATACTGTTTCAAAATATTCTTTGATTTTAAACTGGGAAAAGTCCCTTAAAAAACCTTTAAAATATTCCCCCCAACCACCAAAATTACAAACTGCAGGCTTATTTTAACAAGTACAAAGTTGCTACGGTTTCCTCAGTGCAAACACTGGAAACTTAAGTAGTTCTCCTCAATACAATATAGTCCAGAACGTAAGTGTTCCTTTCCCTTTGAATCTGGAACTGAATGTGTTCCTTGTAATAAGTTATGTGGAAAAATGAGCCTATCTTCAGTTTAAAGTAACTCTACCTGTTCAGTTTAGGGCCCCTGATCCTCTATGGTCAGGATGAGTTGCCTGTGCGTATTAGTTTAGGAACAACTTAAGCAAAACCCAGTATGCACAAATTCTCAGGGGGATGAGGGAGGAGAGAAAAGCATTGCACAGATCTAAGGGGTTTAAATTGATCATAGGAACCCTAACTGGTTCTTTGTCAGATGTTTTTGAGATTTAGACATTGGGATTTGACATTCAAAAGAAATGTTTCTTAAATCAGTATGTAATATGTAGGTGTAACTGCAAGATAAGCAAATTTACATATACACACACAGTTTCAACAGCCTCTTTAGACAGCAGCTAAGTGTAAACTAGCTTTCACATTATAGCAGCACCCGTAAGGTGTTCCATGCTGCCACAACAAAGAAACATAGACATTGCTCAGCTGGCTTGCATCTCTACTACTGTCACAAGTAACATTAGGTGATTCAAGGTTTTCACTGGAATCTTAGAAGAACCTTCACTTTTACAGTTTGGAGGGTATTCCAAGCAAGCAGAATGTGCACAGTTATAATTCATCTGTTCCCATGTAGGTGAGAAAAACATTTATTTACACATAGGCACTGGAAAAACAATCACATAAGTTGATATAGAAAAAGAGCACCTCTGTAACACTCCAATTTAAGTTGAACTTCAAGCTGAATGCTTTTAATGCTAGCTAGAGAGACAAAGAGTCAGTAGAACTTAGATTACACAAGTTCTAGATTACACAAGAATACCTAGAAACTAGCTGCATTAGACTTATGGCAGGACTTAGGAGTAAAACAAGGGAAGTAAGGGAGCGTCCACGTACTCCCTTGGTAGATAAGGACAGCGTACACACATTCATAAGCACGTGGTATTATCCAAACTGAACTCAGCTTGCTCACGAGAAGTTTTCAGCTCAAGATCATTCCCAGAGTTGAAATAACATGAACGAGTTTTGATTCCTACTTACTTTTTTAAAGTGAGTCGCTGATTGCACTTTTCTAACAGGCTGCATCAGTGCATCCCGTACAATGATGCTTATGTCTGCACCGGAATAGCCGTCAGTTCTTTTTCCAAGCTCCCGATAATCCGATTCTGTCAGCTGATTTGGAGTTGCCCCAAGGTGAAGCTTGAACATTGCAGCCCTGGCATGGTCTTCAGGTAAAGGAATATAAATACGCTTCTCAAACCTGGTTTCGAAAAGATAAAAGCAAAACACTCCATAGACACTGGCTCACGCAGGTGCACAGTGGAAAGAAGTTTATGCAAATCAGTATATAGTTTGCTCCTAAGTGAAACTGCTTCTTTCTAATAATGTATTATAAACCTTAAAAAAAAAAAATCTAAGGCAAATATTCAACAGCCTGTTTTCATAAATAATACTGTAGCCATCATAAGCTACCATCTAGAATATAACAAGCATTTCCTTTTATGACAAAAATCTCTTCAAACTGTCGTTTCTCCAGGTTCTCCCCAGCAAAGTTTGTGTTTTAAAAGAAAAGAACAGAAGGAAAGAGTGTTTCAGTGTTGAAGCATATCTGAACAGTTTTCACACTCAAAGAGCTGCCTGATAACATGTTCACACAACCACTTTCTACAGTTTCTAACTAAACGGAGAACCTTGTAGTCGGAAACAAATTTGAAGTCATACTCTCCACATGGTTGCTGGTAGAAAATGCTGCTAGCTGCGGTGCTTCCTTTAAAGCATCTGTTCTCACGGTGAGGACTACCTCCCACCAAGGAAGACCAACTCCAAATTCTGTAGAATACAATTAACTTGCTATAACATGACAAAGTGGGCCAAAACCATGGAAAATCGTGTCAGTGCCATGCTGTACAAGTTCCTTTATGTTTTATGGACAAGAATTAGATACTCTTTCACACTGCAAAGAATGACTTGAAATTTGAAGTACCACATTCACTTGTATATCTGGCTATGAAGCTACAATCACAGAGGATGTAAGCGACCTCTGGAGGCCACCTGGTTTAACTCCCCAGTCAAAGTATGGCCAGGCTGAATTACGTATATAGATAGAAGTCAGTGACATCGTCACCAAAAAGAGATATTTCTTTAGCCTACAAAAGTTACCATTACACGAGTTGTGTCCTCACCACAACATCATCACATTGGTCACCTAACTGTGCTTGACCTTTGCTGCCCTGCAGCTGAAAGATCCAGCTACTCAGACACAGGTACAGGCACCCTTCAGTTACAAAAAATGAAGTTAAAATATACACTGAAAGATCACAACTTGTGTGAGCAGTACAACAAAAACGGTGGTTTTGCGTAACATAAAATTCCACGAATTTCTCAAGCTATTCAACAGTTTTCTACAACTGGGAAGGTCAGTCGGTATAAAAGGAAACAATCCACCTCTTAACTAGCAAGGCGCTGTTTGACTCAGTCCATCGCACAGAGTTGTGTCTGAAAATATTAGCTGTCTGCAAGCATCAGCTAGATTACTAACTCAAATAGCCTGAGGCTGAACCCTCACACTAGTTGCAATTTCCCTCACAATAGTTGCAAATTTCTTACCTAAATAAACAAACAAACAATAATAAAGGCCAACATACCTTCTCCTGATAGCAGAATCCAAAACCCAGGGTATGTTTGTTGCTCCTAAGACCAATATTCCTTCATTGTCAACACCAACCCCTGTATCAGGGAGAAAATTATTTCACCATTTACAAGATGAACAGAGACTGTCTGACAATGTTTTAGATTGTTCAAAATTTAACGGGGCAAAGCTGCAGATCTCTTTAGTGTTCTCATGACAGCTACACTTAAAACACACATCTTAATTCTTCTGATTCTGAAAACCAGTACACTTACCTTGCATCTGGACTAGAAACTCTGTTTTAATCCGCCTAGCAGCCTCACTTTCATTTTCACTTCTTGACCCACACAGTGAATCTATCTCATCAATGAAGATAATGGAGGGTTTGTTTTCTCTGGCAAGCTGGAACAAGTTTTTCACTAATCTTAAAAAAGGAAACAGCTGCAGTTATCTTAATGCAAACACCAGCAGAAATACAACTTAGGATTGTGGTACAGTTACCTTGTTAAGAAAAAGCTAAAAAGAACCCCACAACCCCCCACACAACATATTAACAAAGCTACTCAAAGATACAACATTCTTTCAGCCCCAAGAGCTCTGCATTATGCTAAGTGAGATACCACAGAATAAGGGGAGGTGAAGCATCTTCGATTACTCAGGTATGATTTTGCAAGCAAAAACCCTGTTTAGGTTTACATTTCTACAGGACAGGTTGGACTATACAAAATCATCATTTTAGAAAGAATCAAAAGACCATGGCTTTCTCCTATTTAACATTTGAAATGTAATCAAATTAACTCTAGAGATTTTGAAAAAATATATATATATATATATTGTTATACTTTGTGTTACAAAGTCAGTTTGCCTAAAAAAACCAAAACAAAACCATAGTAAAATATATTGGTAAGACTTAGCTAAGTTAAAAAGGAACATAAACAGGAAATTCTTCGTATCACCAACAATAATAACCTCGGGCAATAGTCTCAGCCTGATGCAAAACAGAATGCTTTTTTGGTGCTGCCCAGTGACAGGTCAAGGGGCAAGAGGCACAAACTGGAACATAGGAAGTTCTGTCTGAACATGAGAAAGAGCTTCTTCACTTTGAGGGTGACAGAGCACTGAAACAAGGTGCCCAGAAAGGTGGTGGTGTTTCCCTCTCTGGAGATATTCAAAACCTGCCTGGATGCTTTCCTGCGTAACCTACTGTAGAACCTGCTCTAGCAGGGGCGTTGGACTGGATGATCTCCAGAGGTCCCTCGAGTCATTATGTTGAAGTCAAACAAAAAAAAAAAAACAGTAAGTTCGACTCAGTTCTGTATTCCTTCTGTACAAGAAAAGCACCTTAAGGTTTCTAGCTTTTTGGGGAAAAAAAATCCAGTTCAAACACTTCTACCTAGAGGCCTCTCTTTCTCACCCTATCAACTTTAAATAGAGCTGCTCAGTTGGCACACACTTAGAACTACGGTTTATGACAAGCATTCTTCACATCGTATGGAAGTCTTTTCTCTGCAAACTTAGAGCTTTTTCTTAATTCATGAAATCTTCATGAATTAGTTATGAATCTACGTGAATTAAAATTCCTGTGCTTCCAGGCTGAACTGAGATGTCATTTCAGGCTTTCTGGTCTTCTTCACGTATCACATAGTAAAAAACAAAGTTAGCATGAAGAAGGAATATTTCCATTGCTGCTCCTCACTTCCAACCTACATACGCACATCTCTTACGTCTTCCAGATTTTGTTTGAAATCAGAATGTAGAAAAAGCCACCATGTGTTATCTGCACAGCTGTTGATGAGCGGGGAGCTGACAAGATTCCAAGCATCCCAACACTTCAGACTACTGCAGTGCACAGTCACAGCGGAATTCAGAAGGGGGCTGATCACCACTGTGTTCCTGATATCTTTGTCTGAGCTAGTTTTAAAAACAGTCTTGAGCACTGAAGAGCAGTCCAGCTGCTGCAGCACAAAACACAGCGCATGATGATATCTTTACCTGACAATGCAGCATGAATTATAAAATCACCTAAGGTTTGTGTTAACAAGACACGTGACCCTTCCTTCAAATTCAATTTCTTTAGTGTCTTATCTAACTATGTGATATTAATTGCTTCTTGCTAAGATTTTCCTGAACTCTGGCAACTCCAACTTACTTTTCACTCTCTCCTAGCCACTTGGAGACCAGGTCAGAGGAAGATACTGAGAAGAAAGTAGAATTGTTTGCTTCTGTTGCGACAGCTTTTGCTAAATAAGACTTTCCTGTTCCTGGTGGTCCAAACAGGAGAATCCCTCTCCAGGGTGTTCTCTTTCCTGCAAGAAAGAAACTAGCAATCATCAAAATAGTGAATCAAGAGCAAACCTATCTTTCTGATGAAGTCTCCCTAATTTACCTATGAAACTTCTGTTGGACAGATCACTAACAGCTCAGCTTGAATCTCTTATACATCAGCATAACGCTCTTCTCACTCTAGTTCCACTCCTGACTTCAACAGTAGTATTTAGAACAAGAAATAAATGCTGTAATTCTGACCTGTGAACAAGTGTGGAAATTTAATGGGCAAGATCACGGCTTCTTTAAGCGCTTCTTTGGCACCTTCAAGGCCAGCAACATCGCTCCATTTTACATTTGGTCGCTCCATAACAATGGCACCTGCAAGAAAAGATTGTATAAATTAGTGATGCATATCTTTTCACAGTTTGCTTAACTTCTGTTTGGAAAGAAAATAATCTGTGATCATGTTCTTATTAAGTAGAAACAAGCCATTTCTATGTAGATTAAAACACCGAATAGTGTTAGTCAAATCGATGTTATTTCTACACAGATTTGTTGCATTTCTTTTACCTCAATAAACCACTGATAACCAGAGAGTGGGCAGAAGCTCTGCAGTGCACAAAGCTAGTCTGTAACGGACCAGCAAATATGCATGCAGTAGTCACAGATCAGTACCTTCCCTAAAAGGTAACCAGACAGCAGCTGCTCACTGAAGACCAACACTGCGCTTAAAACGAAAATACAAATTTTTGGAAATAAGGAAGGAAACAATGTAATTGCACTAGCCCAACATTTATAAGATTCTCTAGCAGATAAAGTAAGTTGTTGGTTATCTCCAGAGGAGCAAGAAGGAATCTGAACATTCAGTACTACAGACCTCCAAGAGCTATGGCTGAAAGCATCAGAAAGTTTACTTTTTCTGCAGGTAAGCAGGCTTCATGTACCTTACTTGTATCATCCCATTCTGCCAGTGAAAGTCTGTCACCAATTCTCATCTCAATCAAGAATTTTACAGAAACACAATCATAGGGGCTGGAAGGGACCTCTCGAGGTCCCCTCAGGTCCCGCAGAGCAGGTTGCACAGGACAGTGTGAGCACACACCCTGCTGTGAGCACGTGGTATAAAAAGCAAGGCTGACGGAGGGATTGCCACCCATTTGCATTGCATCCAAACCAGAACAGGCAAAAAAGTGTCCCTCTGGGTTTCAGAAAGTGTAAACAGTTCACAAGATGGACTTTTGTGGAGACAGAAAACGTGCAATTTTTATTTTCTCAAATGCATCACCATGACAAAGAGAAATCACGGAGTGTGGGGGTGATGGAGGCCCAGGCTGGTGCCCAGGTCCAGCAGGGATGGACTGTGAGGTCACCGACCCAGGGGTTGTGCCATCAGCGAGAGATGACTGTGACATCCCTGACCCCCACGGTATAAATTTGGGCGCCGACAGAGCCCACCCTGGACTCGTGCCTGGGCTCCGGTCGAGCATAGCAGCGAGATCTGGACGCCGAACGAGGCCTTGGTTGGGTTGTGCTGTGGGGTGCCGGCAGCAGTTCTTGGTGCCCATCCCACAGCATCGCCAGCGTTTCCCCGGCCCTGCCTGGCTCAGGCAGCCGGGGCCCCAGGGCTGCACCTGCAGCAGCAGAGGTGAGCGGAGCAGGGATGTGGCCCCAGGGCGGCTGCTGGGGAGCAGGGGCCGGGAGGGTTTGGTGCTGAGGGGCCGGGGCATGGCTGCTGCCTGCCCCTGGGGCAGCGGGTGACCGTGGCCTCTCTCTTCTCTCCCTCTGCAGCGTGTGACACCTTCTGCCCCTGCAGCAGCAGCGAGGGGAGCAGCTGCCCGTCCTCAGCTCTCCCCAGCCCAGCGCACAGCCCGGGGCCATGGAGGAGGCATCGGACTGCACCTGCCCCGTCTGCGGGCAGAGGCGGGACGATGTCGCCTACGTGACGCCCTGCTTCCACCAGCTCTGCTACGGCTGTGCGTTCCGGTGGGCGCAGCAAAGGCCGAGTTGTGCCGTCTGCGGGCACAGGATCGAGACGATCCGCTACTCGGTGAGGGCGGAAGACGACTTCCTCGAGTGCTCTGTCCCGCAGCCCGCAGAGCACTCAGGCTGCGGCCCGCAGGACGTGCTGGGGCCTGCAGAGCTGGAGCTCCTGCCCCCAGAGCTCAGCTTCCCGCACGAGCTCTGGGCCGCCTTCTTCCAAGAACACCCGGACGACCTCGAGCCCCTGCGGCAGTGGCTGCAGCGGGAGACCGCTGCCATCTCCAGCAGCGACTGGTGGGACGTGCTGGTGGTGGAGAGCAGCGTCCTGGAGTGCCTGTGCACGCACGGGCTCCGGGAGGCGGCCCTGCTGCAGCTGCTGCGGCCGCTCGTTGGCAACCTGACAGCGACCTTCGTCAGGCGGCTCATCACCACCGCCGCAGCCCTGTTCGGCCCAGAGCTCCGCCGGCAGCAGGACCGCCGGGACGCCCGTGCTGCAGGAGGGCACGACGGCCCCGCGGCCACCCCCAGCTCCCACCAGCAGCCTCCTGCCTCCGGCCCGGGCCGCTCCAGCAGCCCTGTGGGCGCCAGCACTGAGGAGATCCCGGGCGGCCTTCGTCAGGCTCCCAGGCACCCCAGCACCTCCATCACCGCCTCAGAGGAGCCGCAGGAGGGGCCGGGGTGGGCGGCGGCAGCCCCAGGACAGGGCAGGGACAGCTCGCAGGGGAGGCCCCGGCGCCCCCCGAAGAGGAGGGCCGGCAGCAGCCCCCTGGACTCGGCCCCGCCACGCAAGAGGCGGCCCCGGCGGCGGCACTAGGCCGGCACCCCACTGCCGGCCTGACCACGGCTCAGGCGGGCTGGGGGCCGACACCCACCGCTCAGTCTGCTCCTGAGAGAAATAAAATCTATTGAAAAGAAAGGAAACATCTCTGCATTATTGGCAAGGCAGCTGCAGTTGCTGTCCCTACCTGTGCTGGTTTCTCCCTTTCTGGTCCTAGGGGAGCCCAGGGAATCCTACGTGTATTTTCACCACCAGCGCCCAGCCAGTCCCAACAGTGCCAACAAAACAAGTGTGGGCCTCCACAAACAGAAGGCGGACCCCATGTTCTTCTAATAACAATCCAATCATCAGGGCTAGGCTAGTTTCACACTGCCAGCTCCAGGCCGCAAATAATTAATTAAGTTTAGTTTGGTTTTAGCCAACCGAGCTGTGATTTCGCCTTCTCTTCAGACCTCACGTTAGTTAGTCTGAAGTTAAAAACTATTTTATCTTGATTACTTTTAGATGGGACAACTCAGATCTGAGCTAGGAACTGAGTATCAGACACTGAAATCCTACTAAAGGCAAATCCAACAGGTCGGAGGAGTCTTCCCCCGTGAACTAATGCCAGCTAACCCAATGCTGATCTTTCTGTACTCACACTGAAAGTTTCAGCTGCCATTTTTCTCTACAAAGGGTTTTCTACAATTTCACAATCAGTTTTTACCAGCTATTTTCTTGACACTTTCACTGCATGCCCTCAGAGCTCTGTGAATTGATTTGTGTCTGTCCTTTTTTCACAACTGAATTCACCACTGCTCATGGCTAACAAATGAAGCAAATAAAGCAAAAAGGAAAAGAACAAATTAAGCGACATAGTGCAAAAAGCCTTTAAAATTCTAAGTAAGGGCAAATGACAATAAATCCACAATTACTATCCAGTCTGAATGTTAGTGGCCACCTCTCCCATAATAAGTCGTTATTGTAATTAAAATTTTGATAAATAGCCATAGATGTGGGAAAGTTCCACATGGAAAAGTCAGCCAAGAGCCACAAGGAAGTAAAACTCAATACAGGGAATATCCATACCTGTCATGGGATGTAAAATGAAGATGAGTAACGTGAAGGTACCCAGAGCTTATACTGAATAGGAGACTCCTACGTTAAGTTAAAAGACACCAACAATCTCACATCTCAGGTGTTCAAAGCAAGAAAATAAATAAGCAAGAACTTTATCATTTATATGAGACTCCTAAAGAAGTGCTGGGTACAAGACACTGTTATGTGAAGAACTGAAGGTCAGATTAATCTGGGAAGATACAAAGTGCCTATAGTGAGGGGCAGGCTAAGAGTCCAATGCTCATCAATTTTAAAATAACGGAAACTGTCCCACACAACTATGCATGGAATTAAGTAAATGTGCAGAGAAGTAGAAAAAGCGTAGCACAGTTTCCAAATGTGACACAGTAGCTCCTGAAATCACACAAGCTGAGAGATCATTTGATCTTTGTTACAGTGAAAACCAGAGGGAGGACAATGAAGTTTCTTCAGATCCATAAAAATCATCTGGTAGGGCAGCTCTCAGCAATTCTTTACCATTAAGGAGTAGTAAGCATCAAGCAAAGCCACTTCTTGACTGTATGAAAAACCTACTGGCAGCTGCTATAAGTTGCATCACTGAATGTGTACAGTGCTTGATTTCAATAACACAAACAATTATGTTACTCAACTGAGCAACACATCATCACTGCAATATGAGGAAATCCTGCCCTGTTACTGCAAACGAGCGAGAATCATCTTCTCAACTTATAAACTTGAATTCAAGCTTTACTGTGAAAATGGCCCCACTTACACAAAGTAACCACGTGACATTGTTACTCTAGACTCTAAGTAATAGTACATCAAAACAGCCAAGAGTGAAACTGGTACAGTTTAACAAACAGCTACCTGGGATCTCGCAAATATTCCCTTTGGTAAATGCTTTCTTGAGAAACGATACAAATCTAACAGGAAATACAGGAGAGAAATTTCAACACATTCCTCACAATTTCATGGCATACAACCACATACTTCCATAAAGACTTCATTTTTGGATGTATAGAGTGTACACTAGTTGAGCCACTTAAAGACAATAAGTTAACATTTTACTGGCAAAAAGCCCCTAGAAATTCACTTGACTGAAGTCACCTCTATTTAAATAAAGGGAGGCTTCAAAGTTACCTTGAAGTTGATTCTGTAGCTTCTTTTTCTCGGGATCCTCTGACTCTCCTTCCCCATCACTGTCGTTCCTTATTTGGAAACAAGAAATAAAATGTTGAAATACATGGAGAGACTGCTGTCCCAGATTAAAAATCAGAAAGTAGGAAAAACATCACTCTGAGAAATGAAAAACCTTATGATTTTAGATTCTTTCAGATCTCTAAGAGTTTAGATCATGGTAGCCTTGTTTTTCTACATCACATTCTTTCCAACTCCCCCTCCTAATCATTTCAACTTCCTCTTAACACACTGCTACATGTGCTTAGCCAGCCTCTAGGAAACAAAAGCATCATGGAAGCATGAAAGTGGTTTCACTGTAGATGTTGGCACTTATCCCCTATCCAGAATTGCAAATGGACTTGGTCGATTCCATCCAGTACTATGGAACTCTGCACTCCAGTCTAGTCAGAGTAAAGGAAACTGGAAGGTAAAGAAGGAAGAAAGGAGACGAGATTGCGAACAAACAGAGTGGAGGTCACAGAGACATGGAGCCTCTCAATTCCTTCTATTATAAACCAGCAGACAGCAGCCTAGCTCAAAAAATGAAACAGATGAAATGAGAAGACAATGAAGGAGACTGAAAACCAGGTGAAGTTTCGAGAGACAACTGAGCAACTCTAGCTGTTCAGGACTGCTAAAAAGGGCAATCTCACCCAGGGACACCACTCTGAAACCCCTCCTCTTTCCTAGGAAATACAAAATAGGCTCTGTCTGTTCAGATGGGCTCGTTCAGCTCTCCGATGTGCAAGATGAAAAACAGACCTTACCGAAGGAAAGCAGCAGAGAGGCTAGGCAGGAGCAAGACAGAGTGATTCAGACCACCTTACAGAACATCACTCTATGACAGAACCTTGTTACCTCTTAGCAAACAAGAGACATAAAACTTAGGCCACAGCAATCAGCAGTTTGAATTTATTTTCTAGTTAGTAAGTATTCTCATGCAGAAGAATCACGCCACTAGGCTCACTGCCACGGAATCCAATAAGCATGTATTAGTCTGAAACAGCTTTCATTCATCAGTGAATTTCCTATGCAAGCATTCAAACATTTTAGTAAACAAGCACAGAAAAGCCTGTGATATTAATCCATGTTATTTTTCTTCTATTAGCCCACTAATAAAAAAAGGGCATTAGTAGCACTTCAAAAACATTAATTAAAACGATCTCTGAAAAGTTAAATTTTAGAATAAGCTGAGTTCAGGAAGTATTTTGCTTTACCTTCTCCCAAAACATACCCTTTTCCATCAGTAGGACCAGACTCTTTAACTGGCTTTGGTGCAGTTTTTTCTTTCTTTTTCAGGTATTCTTTCAGTTTTTCTGCTCTGTCCAAGTATTCTGTACACTTCGTTCTAATGCTCTGTTTTGCTTTATCACCCTGTGCTTCATCTAAGAGTTTGAAGAGAAACAATGCTTTGTTAACAGCAAAACACACGTGCATCAATCAGCAAACATCTTTATGCCTTATCAATATACCTCTCTCAGGGCTCACCACACAACCAAACACTTCAACTACTTATTTTTCCCCTATATCATGAAAAGTACTGACAGGAAAGAAATTAATACCTACAAATCAGGAGTATGTAATCACCTATAAATCAAATATACACCTGAACACTGCTTTGCCTTATAAACCTGACTGAACAGGAGGAAGGACAGTGGCACTGGAGGCTTCTTCTGTCAGCCTCTCAAACTGCTATAATACATTGTTTTAATAACTGCTTTTCTAAACTAGCTCATCAAGAAGCTGGTTTTTCAATCTAGAGACAATTTTTTGTCTAGAAACACTCTATTTTTCCATAGCCTGCTAATTTGAAAAGTTGTACACATCAAGGAAAAAAAAATGTCACAAAACATCTGAAAAAAGCAGGAGTGGTTCAACAGCCATGGATCTGTTTGTCACTACTGCAGTATTTCAAATCAGCACTCAAACTTTAAAACATTAAGTTTATCTACTAAGCTTCCAAAAGCACAGAAAGCCATACTCCAACAAAATCCGTAAGATATAAAGGGCAGGATTATTTGTGTTTGTCATTCCCTAAGTGACTATAAAGAAAACAGTGATTTTTGTTTTGTTTAATCATAGGAGATCTGTAAGTGTAATTACATCAGACTAGCAACCCCAACCCACTCAAGTTAGGGATGTGCCTACATTTAGGGAGTCCACTCTTGGCATACAAACACCGGACAGGAGGCAAAAGGCACACAGAAACGTGAAAACAAAGGCATAAAATAATGATGAGGGAATGGGAACTGAAGAAAAATGAGAACATACAAACCCAGCAAACTTTCAAACTTTCGTTAACCACCCCATCTATCACACTTACATTTAACGACATGGAGAAAATACTGCACAGCGTGCTGGTACAAGCGGAAGGCTTCTTCGTAGTTTCCTGCTTTATCTTCTTGTGCTGCCTTGTTAGCAAGGTCTATTGCTTTCTGCAACATAAGGAAGTAATTAAAATAAGTGTCGTGTGAGAGCATTTTGCATGATCAGAGAGATTTTAAGCTGTTGCTCTGACCCTTTTTTGATGGCCAGCTTCTCTGCTCTTTACTGTTTACCAAAACAGCTGCAGACAACTGACTGCAGGTCTTTGGTGGCACTGCTCATGGCATAACCACTGCTATCCTTTCATAACAGCCACCAGCAAAACTTACCAGCACACACAAAAAAATCATTACGTGATAAGAAAACGTTTGTGTAGTAAGTTGTCATTACTACTGGTTTGTCTGCGCAGTTTTAATGATCAATCTCTTGCATTTATTACAGAAAAACTTAGAGGTACATTCTATGCATTTTATCACAAACCCACACAATTTCAACCACGAGACGTATCAGTAAATCCTATTGGCAGAGTCAATCCTGGAAGTACACGGTTACAAAGCACCAAAACCAGCACTATCACCCTTCCAACCCTATGCCAGGAGCCAGCTTCAAACACTGATCATTTGCTCAGCTTCTCCTGAAGGCTGTAGCACTTAACATACAAGTATGAAACTCTATTAATAGCTCCAGTGTGCACGTGGGGAGAGCCCAATGGACAGAAAACACACCTAAATTATCAGAAAAGTCAGAAAAACAAACAAAAGAATTTAAAGAGGATTTAGAGGTGGATTTTTAATTTGTTTGCTGAGCTAGTTGTAACCTAATCTGTCACACCGGCCCTCGTGTTTGTTGATATTACTGTCACTCCTTTCTCTTGAGCACTTATTACCTTTTATTACACTTGGCTCCTTGGAATGCCCATACTGCCCCAGGACAATCAAAAGGACAGTCTGAGTGACTAACTCCGGCACGCTCAAAAAAGGCAGAGTTCACCAACACTACCTAAAACTTCTATTGCCCCATATGTATTTTTCCACACCCCATCAATTTATCTTCCTAAGCATACACAGCGTGCTCATGATGATTGTGTTAATGCCATGGAGCAAGGTGAAGATGCTCAACTGCATCAGAGGGTTCTCACTAGACACCCCTGTGCACATGCTCTTGCCTCCATCCAGGCACCCTGATGTGTTTCAGGTGAAACAAAGCTGATGAACAGCAGCCATCAGAGAAGAACGAGCAAAATTTCTCATTCTATTGTTTTGTCTTGCTGGTTTGGAAGCAAGGATCTTCTCATCAGGTCCATCTGAAATGAAGAGTACTTAATCTAAAAGCGATCACCTGACAAATATGAGCATGGATCCTCTGTGACAAGTGTTGAAAACACTGCGAACTTCTGTTTCTTTGGAACAGAACTTAGCTTCTCCTTGCTGCTGACCTTGTGCTGCCTCTGCCAGACCTCTCTACGAACCATTCAAGTTCAGCACAAGAAACATGAATCCCAAAGAATAATTTACTTTCTGTTACTTTAGTGACCTAATTACCACAGGAACAGTCCAGTGACTCCTGGATGCAGTGCAACAAAAGCACAACTATGACACAGGTGACACTATATCCAAATAATAAATAGGAGTCAGAAGGGAGACACATGGACCACGGAGCCCAACTTGGGATATCCTATGGTTCTGTATTCTAAATGCTAACGACTGCCTGTTAAAAGGCATCGTTACCTCACAGCCTTGTTTCTCTGAAATAGGACAAAAAAGTCTATATCACATACTGACTGTTTTTGCTAAACTTTTTGTTTGTTTGTTTTTAGATTGGACATCGGGGGAGGTTCTTCACTGAGAGGGTGGTGAGGCCCTGGCACAGGCTGCCCAGAGAGGCTGTGGATGCCCCATCCCTGGAGGCGTTCAAGGCCAGGTTGGATGGGCCCTGGGCAGCCTGATCAACTGCCAGATCTGGAGGTGGTGGCCCTGGCTGTGGCAGGGGGTTGGAACCTGACGATCCTTGGGGTCCCTTCCAACCCAGGCCATTCTATGATTCTACAGTTCTAGAAACAAAAACCCAGAAAACCATTACTTGGGTATCAGACCCTCAGTCTGGGTACTTCATTACATTAGTAAGACTCTTAGCCCGTTACTGTGAAGAAGAGCACTGCGACCAAACAGGAAATAATTCATCTGAACGTCATACGAAACGAGGCATTGCTGTAACCATCAACAGGGCACAAAGCTGCATGTACTGGGCTACTTTTTGACAGTTTGATGAACACCACCCTCAGAACAGACATTGGCTTAAACAGTCTCCATTCCCCTG
>WBMW01005429.1:402296-465156 GCA_013396635.1 Penelope pileata
GCGACCTTCGTCAGGCGGCTCATCACCACCGCCGCAGCCCTGTTCGGCCCAGAGCTCCGCCGGCAGCAGGACCGCCGGGACGCCCGTGCTGCAGGAGGGCACGACGGCCCCGCGGCCACCCCCAGCTCCCACCAGCAGCCTCCTGCCTCCGGCCCGGGCCGCTCCGCCAGCCCTGTGGGCGCCAGCGCTGAGGAGATCCCGGGCGGCCTTCGTCAGGCTCCCGGGCGCCCCAGCACCTCCATCACCGCCTCAGAGGAGCCGCAGGAGGGGCCGGGGTGGGCGGCGGCAGCCCCAGGACAGGGCAGGGACAGCTCGCAGGGGAGGCCCCGGCGCCCCCCGAAGAGGAGGGCCGGCAGCAGCCCCCAGGACTCGGCCCCGCCACGCAAGAGGCGGCCCCGGCGGCGGCACTAGGCCGGCACCCCACTGCCGGCCTGACCACGGCTCAGGCGGGCTGGGGGCCGACACCCACCGCTCAGTCTGCTTCTGAGAGAAATAAAAACGAGGGAAAAGAAAGGAAATGTCTCTGCATTATTGGTGTATTGGTTGACTCATAGAATCATAGAGTCACTAGGTTGGAAAGGACCTCCAAGGTCATCTAGTCCAACCGTCCTCCTACCTCCAATATTTCCCACTAAAGCACTAAACCATGTTCCTTAGCTGCCCATGCAGACTTTTCTTGAACACCACCAGGGACAGTGACTCCACCATCTCCCTGGGCTGCCTGTTCCTGTGCCTGACCACTCATATCATCCAATTTGGCTAGGTGCAACTGCCTACTCCTTTACGAAGGGACGGGTTTTGTACTGTGTGTTGCTGAATTGTAGCTGCATTTTTCTTTGAAATATCTTTACATTTCCAATGCTTAACAGGCTTACAGCCCTACTTGCTTCAGAGATTTTATTTAAAAAAAAAAAAAAAAAGAAAAAATGTTCCCCAGGCAGTATTTCTTCAAGTTTAAAAAGCTTCAGGTTTGGACCATGCAGTTTGGATTGCTTCACATTGACTTCATTTAAGATTTTGATGACCTATGGAATGTTTGGAACAACTCCAAAGGATATGGTCGATGCTCTCATCACCTAAGGGTCTTTTTTAATCACTGCCAGATTTTCCAAAATTATGTGCTTTACTCTAAAAGGAAATGATGGGTCTCATGAAATTGGTAGATCAGGTTCTACAGTCCCTGTTATGCAAGGTTTCAAGCTAGATGATTGTTGTAGCTCGTGTCTCAGAGTCTTAAAAAGACACAAATCTGTGAACCAACCCAGATCTTCTTTCTGGCAATCTGCTCTCCCGTGCAAAAGAAAGCCTATGGTTTTTTGCTCTTGTCAGAGTACCAGAAATTTAAATTGAGGAGTTAGATAGCCAGAAGCAGAAAAGCAGTTCTATTCAAGTAGGTACTTTTAAAAGGATCACCAGATTCCTCTAGGCGAATGACAGGGAAAAACTTTTGCCACTCCAGTGCACAATAGAATAACTGAACTTTGCTCTTGCAAAACAAAGAGTCACACTGCATGTAAGTTTGTAAACTGACTTGCTTACCTCTGACTCTCTCAGCTGACTTTCCTATTCTCCTGTTAGATTCAAAGTGTTTTTTGACTGAGTGACTGTAGAGAGCAGTGTTCACAACGCAACTGAGTGCTGTGCAGTCTGAATGAAGGAGACGAAGGGAAGAGAGCAGACCTGGAACTAGGTGATACTGCAGCTCCCTCAAACTATGTGTATTTATATATTTTTTTTCCCCTGAGCTGTGATTTGTCTCATCATTTTCCTCTAAATGGTATTTTAAGCAATAAGAGTTCAAACGTGCCTTCTGCTCCAGAACTGCAGAAGGCCTTAAAGGCACCACTCCTACTGTTCTTTAATCCATGGGAAGGTAGGAGGAAATGGGGACACGCAAGCTGTCCTCCAACCAATATGTTCCCTCTTTCCATAATGCAGAAGATAAAATGGTGTTGTACTGGGAGATGAACGCCGCAATGGTAAGAAACTTGCTGTTGAACTTCTCCTTTATGCAAGAACAAAAGGAAGTCCTGTAACAACTGAAGGCCAGCAGCTGTGCTAGGAGTAGCAGCCTGTGCAGCTACTGAGATCTAGTCTGCACCAGATTTCTAGGCTAGGATTTCCCTCTTAGATCCCTCCTTATTAATCACAAAGCCTTTAATTAGGTTTTATATGGAAAGTAGCTGAAACTGGATAGAGAAGTCATTTATCTTTCTCTTCATCCAAGCTACTCTTACCAGAATAATTGTCATCTTAAGCAGGAAGCTCTTTGAGCCAGGCTATAATTCTACTGTAAGCTGTCTAAAGTTCTTCTACGTGTGCAACACTTTGTCTGTATCTTCCAGTGCATGTCTCACAAGTCTATTGCCATATTTTATCCACAACCCACAGAAGTCGGTAGCCACCTTTGCAGTGGGCTTTGGATCTTGACCTGAGAAAGAAAGATGGAAAGGTATTTGCATTGCCACAAGTTCCTGTAGACCTAATTACAACTTTGCAGGTCACTTACTCCTGTTATGTAAATGTTAATGTTACTGTGAAGTTTATTAACTCCCTGGATTATACAGGTAGTATCCTCTGAAGTTTCCTCATCAAGTTTAATGGGTCCATTAGATGTCAGAAGGAAGGAAGAAAGCTATTTCTCAGTAGGTTACATATTGCCTGGCTAAACGTAACTGGAAAAGAGAAAAAGAAGCATTCTATTATCAATTCCTAGCACTTTTTTTTTTTGTTAAATACAGACTGATTTTTTACCATTCACAATTTTTCATACTTTTATGGGCTCAGTATAGTTTTCTGTCTGTGTTGTCACGCAAGTCTCGTGGTCCTGGGTTAGTGGTGATACCAGCTGAATCGATTGGTGAATATGGGAACAGCTCCCTTGCTTTCACAGGTGCTAATGAGTTTGTGTTAGCCGAGGATCAGGGCCATAATTTCTGAGTTTTACCTCTGGATGTCAAGATGGGTTTGCGGGTATGACCCTTACAAATAGCTGATGACACAGCGACAGTGGAGGGTGTGTTGCTTCAAGTAAGTAATAAGAATGCACACTGATTTTGTTGCCTTTAGCAGATCTGCCAAATACCAACTGAAGAAGCAAGAATTAACATGCTCATTCCTCTTCTTAGCTGCATTCAGGGGCATGCAAAGGCCTTTCCGCTGTCCTTCCCTGAAGACACGCAGCTGGAGAAAATTCAGACCATGGAGGCAGGCCCATTTCCAGTGAAATCTTCAGTGAATATTAATTCTAAGCTTTTATTGTCCTTTAATATGCATGTGTTCATGCCATGAAACTGCACTAAACAACTCTGGGAAGGTGTGTGCCTTCACCCACATTAGTCACCCAGACACATTATGACTACTTGGATTACAGAAGAAAGTGACTCATCTACTGATGACACTGGATAAAAGAAAGAAGGGAAAAAAATGCCCAATTCTCACACCTCCTTCCTCCGTACATAATGAGGAGGCACTTAAGGGCGTAATACAAACGCAGAGCTGGAAGGGAAGCTGTGTGTCAGAGTCCAGGTTTGCTGCTGTGGGCAGTGAAGGCCGTGTAATCCCTGCACACGGCAGCTGCTAACGCTCTGACCTGAAACCAGGCTGGTGCCAGAGGGAGAGATCTGCTTGGTCTCTGAGCTGCTCGTGGGAACAGTGCTTCTGCCAACATGATCTGCTCTCTCTTCAAAGTTTCCACATTGCGTACATGAGCAATCCTACCCCCGTGCAGGTTTCTTTTGGTAGCTGAGTCCCTGACAATTTGAAAATGACTCCTACGCTCAGCTAGGAGCTAAGTGGTGGATTACTACGATGCTAGTAATTCACTCATCAGTGTTCTCCCCAGATCTGTAATCAAGCACAATATATTGTGGGTATGTAGAGAAAGCATCCTCAACAACTGTACTGCAGTGACAATATGCTTTCAGTAAGGCAGCTCCATTCGCCTCAACAATACTAGAGAGAAGCATGTCAGGCCCTGACACTTCAGGGCAAACAAAGGTTTGAAAGTATCTCTAAATAAAAAAGAAAATTACCGAGGAAAGGTGACAAACTTAAGCGTATTTGCATTTCTTCTGGGACAGGCATCATGCAGGTTGCTTTGAGTCCCAGTTACAGCCTGGCACAAGGAAGCTGGTGCAGTAATTGTGGGCACCAGTGATGAAGGAACGTATCCCTGTCCTTGGGAGGCAGCACCCTGAACCACCAGTGCACATGGGTGGGCTCACAATATTTTCTTCCTGGAAGGACTGGATCACAGATGTTTTGGTGAGAAGTAATTAATCCGAAGCATCGTCTCTTTGCAGCTGATGTATTTGTGTTGTACCAAGCATTACGCTTGGTGCTAAGCACTGGGAGCAATGTCTGTAGGAAAAAAGGTTGGCTGCTAACTGACCTGATGCCAGCACATGGGATCTTTCATTTCCTGTTCTCCAGGTCGGAGGCTTTGTTCTCACTGAAAGCTGGCAGCTGTTTGGTTGCCCATTTCAGGGTTGCTGTTTTTATTTTCTTTTCCTGATGAAGTGTATGCCCCAAACAAGAGCAGTCGCAATAGAACAAATAAATAAATAAATGAAATTAATTTCCTGTCTGTCATTAGAAATAGTCACTGGTGAGCAATACTTCTACGTCAGCAGACGTGTCTGCAGAAAGCTGAATTGCTCCTGTGCGTGTCGGAGCAGTGTGTTGCTACGTGACACCATCCCTCATGCCTCATTGGCACTGAGTGCCAATGCCTTGGGAAGAGGGGAAAAAAAGAAAGGGTCAGCTTGTTGCTGCTCAGTTTGCGTCTCTTTCAATATAACCGTAGAATAACACTTGATTATTGCAAGTGTTATTTTAGTCGCAAATTATCTTGCCGTTTATAACCCACGTTACACAAAGAACGCAGAAGTGCTGTTGTCTGTACCTACCTACAGACACTGTGATTTTACCCTTCAGTGTTTCTAACTGTGCTGAGAAAGCAGGCTGTTGAACCAAAATAAAGGCGTACCAATGGCCTCCTGTCATTGGCTTCCATGGGAGATCCAAGGCGTGCCCTGAAAGCTCCAGCTAGGTTAAAAGGGGCAGTACCTTTCATGACTGGCAGCCTAATAAAAACTCCCCAGTTTGTTCTGCTCATTATTCAGTCCCACTCGTAACTGATTTCCTGTGTGGTCTCCAAAGCATGAAAGCATTAATTGCAATCAGACATGTCCTGAGTGCCACTGCATTAGGAAGGTAAAACAAGAAAAAAGACGACTGTAGACGCTCTGAGTCCGTGAAAGAGCTGAACTCGTTCACGGTGCTGTGTTAAGCAGCAAACGAGCCCGTTCAAGGAGTGGTAGGAAGGAGGCTGTTTGTCTTTGCCATCCAGCAGCGTGTAGGAACAACGCCCTGCGGGAGTGGCAGGGAGAGACGGGGACCTGGGGCTGAAAGCAGATGGAGCGATGGCAGCGTCACCCGGCCGGCTGCGTCCCTCCTGCACAGAGCGTGCCTGGGTGAAGATGTGCGAGTGTGACCGCTGCGTCCCCGTGTCCAGCAAGGCCTTCGCTTGTGCTTTCCCTTAGGCTGTTGAAGATCTGAAAACGTTGGTGACCAGGGAAAGGAAGATGAAAGCTCAGCCACTGCTTTGTCAATAGGCTGTAACCGTGTTACAAGGCTTTGGAGTTCAGTAGTGAAAGTGTTCCACATCACACACCCCTTGTTCCTACATTAGTTTGTCCATTTTCTGAGACAACGTCGTGACAGGAGGTGCCCAACTCACAGGGGGCTTTAAAAAGCTTTAACTTTTCTTTTTTTGGCAAAGAAAAATCCTGCTATTGACTCCATTATTTTTTTAACTTGTTGATAAAAATGCAGGTCACCATAGACGTGTGTTGAAAATACCTGGAGATGTCACCAAACGAGACTAATTTAGCGACAGGTAAGTGCAGGAGATGCACAAACTGATGGAGGTAGTTGTTCCGTCAGATGGAGGAAGATGTCTTTGGACTGGGAGGCCAAGGTTCACTGCTTGTCCCTTGCAACCCTCAGGTGCCTAAAGCTCAGCATCTTGAACTTTTCTACTTTTCTCCTTTTCAAGTCAGCATCTTTTGTTTTTCTGCTTCTTCCTGGTTGGGCCACAGGTAGGATCCAGTTCAGTGACATAAATACTGCCATAAATACTAATATGAAGACACATATAACAAATACATGAAATAACATTAGGATGCTATTCTAACATTGCCTCCAACACTAAATGAACCCCAAATATCCACTCTCAGGGGAAGCAGGACTGCCCTATGAGCCACTCAGTTACCGGAGCCACTGTGGGCTCCTTTGTCTGTAGCGTGGCAATTCCAGCAGCACTTATTACTTCCATGGCAGCGTGGTCAGAAATCAGTCATTTCTCAGCAGCAACTAGGTCAGGCTAAAGGATTCTGTACGACTACAAAATGCCAGACCTCGGCTATCAAAGAGAAGTTGCCCAGTGGAGCATAGTAATGTTTACACACCTCCAGCCTGGCAGTGTAGAGTTCTTTCCGCCTTCACTGCTCAGCCTTTAGAAGAAACCCATCCACCCACTTGTATCTGTATTTCCCACCTACCATTAGTGGGGAGATGAAGCTGGGGAGCTGTGCTGTCTCTGTCAAGGCAAGTTGTGGGACACCAGTGCTTATCCAGTGGGGTTGTGGGCCCCCACCAGTGCTTATCCAGAAGCTCCTGAACCACTTCACCGAAGGCTGCCTTTAGTAGGCCAGGGTCTGAAGGAAAGTTTGCTCCTGCAGAGACAGCAATGTTTGGCTTTAGATTACCTGCAGACGTCTGAGAAGAGTCTGGCAGCCAACATCATATTGCAGATTTTTATCAAAATTTCTCTTATAGTCTAAGGCATAATTAGATACAAAACAATTGCCCGGATTACACATTTTATCCACCTGGACTCTGTGTTCTCTGAATTGCTTAAACATATCCACACCTTAATGTTTGTTATGAATTCACTTACGACAAAGCATGCAAATCTTACATTCTCTGTCTAGTAAACAAGTGAAGGTGAACCCAGCTGCAAAAAGGAAAATACATTTTCCTTTGAGTAATAAGAGCTGAAGAGCTTTTTGGAAGAAAACATTGCTGGGATCTGATCAGGATGCTGTGGTGGGATTTATGCTCAAAACAAAACAGGAATTTGTTGTTCCAGAAGGAGATAACAACTCCTCAGTTGCCACTGCCGCCAAGGAGGCATCGTGTTGGTGAAAACACATCCTTTGGTTTCCTAGCCCTTTCACTGGAGCAGCTGGGCATGCCAGCAGAGCAAACCTAGAAACCAAGCTCAATTCTCTTGTGTTTACCTTTTTGTAGCACACTGGTAGTCTGAGGGCATGCGGGGCTGCCTGGGGTGGGTGAGGTGTGAGCAGGAGCTGTGTCTGTGAGTGGCACGCTGTTTCCTCATGGGGGTTCCCATGAGTATGTGAGGCCCAATGTGTAGCTCAGGCCTCCAGGAAGTCCTTGGTGTGGTGGGCAGCTAAGATTCCCGGATGGGAGAAGTGATGTGGAGCAGGGTAGGCCACCTTTTCCTTGCATGCATCCTTCAAATCAAACAGGTCTGTCAGGCGGCATCACCACCTCTCACAGAATCACAGAATTGCANGTGGGCAGCTAAGATTCCCGGATGGGAGAAGTGATGTGGAGCAGGGTAGGCCACCTTTTCCTTGCATGCATCCTTCAAATCAAACAGGTCTGTCAGGCGGCATCACCACCTCTCACAGAATCACAGAATTGCAGGGGTTGGAAGGGACCTCGAGAGATCATCGAGTCCAACCCCTCCGCCAGAGCAGGTTCCCTACAGCAGGTTGCACAGGTGGGCGTCCAGGCGGGTCTTGAATATCTCCAGGGAAGGAGACTCCACAACCTCCCTGGGCAGCCTGTTCCAGTGCTCTGTCACCCGCACCCTGAAGAAGTTCTTCCGCATGTTGGTGCGGAACTTCCTGTGCTCCAGCTTAAGGCCATTGCCCCTTGTCCTCTCCCTCTCCCTTTCCTCCCCCCTTCCTGTTGGGTTCATCAGTAGTCATGTGGCCACCATGGCTTGAACCCAGCTGTCCCCATCCTGGAGATGACGGAAGGGAGCTATGGCTTTCTCCTCCCTCCCACCTCTGGGGAAGGCCTGAGGCAGGGCAGCCACCTGAGTGAGGAGGTCACTCCTGGCCTGGCTCCCCACAGGAGGAATCTCCTGCCTGGGAGCAACGTGACAGGCTGCCATTTTTCCTGGAGCATGAGCTCCACTCTGGCCTTGGGCTTTTGAGGTAACCAAGTGTGCCCTCACACACAGCCCTCACAAAGACAACACTGAGACACCGTCGTAATGCAGACGCAGATGCAAAGTGCTGGGCTACCATCACAAGTTCTGGTTGCCTTCTCTGGGTGTCTTTTTCACAATTACAATTTTCTGCAAATGGCAGCAATTCCAATGTAACCTGGAGCGCTGATTTTGCTCAGAGGTCCTTCATTTGCTCCCTCACTCCTGTACCCTCTCTTTCAGAGTCTTTGCTCTCTCTTGTCTGGTGCCTTTTGTAGGGCACTTGCTGAAGGCAACATGCCGAGGCTGCTGTTTCCTGCTGGAGCATGTTGTTGTGCTCGGTAGCTGGGCAGGCAAAGACAGCTCTGCTGTGACTCATATTGCTCCTCCAATTTAGGAGTTGCTGTGAAGAATGATTAAGGGAGAAAAAAAAAAAAAGAAAGAAAGCGAGAGTGTGTGCGCAATTAGGGCTGGGAAAGTGGGAGTGGTGTCAATGAGCAGGCAAGCTAACAGACTCTTCTACTCAGCAGAGTTTTGCCACAGGTTGCTAGTTCTTCGTGCCGGACCCACTTCATTGATTTATTTACCAGGATTACACCCTTGCAAAGTAAGTACAGCATTTTTTCTTCCTCTGGTACTTAGACGCCTAACTATTAGTTAAATATCTCCAACATGAAACATAATTGCTCAGAGCGAGCAGGACAAGGAAGCTCGTACAAAAAGATAGCACGTGAAATTAAAGGTGGAGAAAAGCCTTCTCAAACGACAACGTTTTGGTTCCATCCCAGCAGTGCTGCATTTGTCCTGCTACATTTCTTCCCTCCGAATAGATTCTTTGCAGACGGTGAGTAGTGTCCTGCAAGTGAGACTGCAAAGACATTAGGAATTATTAGAATATTCTAATTCTTCCTATTATCTGTTGCAAATGGCTTTTCCTGAATCAGCAAATGAGGCTGTGTATAATGCCTTGAAAATGCTCCATGTCTCTAAGTAGGATCTAGACTGTTTTGGAAGTTTACAAGGGAATATTCCTCTCACCTTCTGCATGGGTTTGTGTGCTCTGCTCTGTTTGCTTTGACCTATTAATCAAGTGATTAATCCTCGCTACTTTAAAGTGAAGGACAAGAACTTAGGTCTACTAATTACCTGTTTGTCTTCAGTGTGCCCATCCAGTTTGGCTGTAGAGGCAGAACAAAGCATGTTCTGGAGACTTGCTTCTCTCTTTAATTCCCGGTGTGACTTTCCCAGTGGTATTGCTGACGGTGCCTTCTCCACAACCCTGTGGACACTCTGACCTCACTGAAGTAAAGCATCAGTCTGATGTTGTGTGTTCCTCAGAGAAATGTCTGTTCAGAGGAAATTGTGTCCTTGTTACAGAGTCGGGTATCCTGCCTGGTGGAGAGTTGCCAATTTTGTAGAAGTAGGAGGAAGAGGCTCCTGTAGTTCCTTTATATTTTGTGTTTTCTGAGCAAGAGCTGAAGTAACGTCATGTTCAATGCTCTAGTTTTGAGGGCGAGTGCCCCCCTTATAAGAGTGCATGTGGGTTCTTTGCATCATTTATCCACCCAGTGGAAGTTTGTCTGAACTGAAACGGCTGCAGGGCGTTCACTCACAGCTCCTGGGCTGTAGCCCCGGTGCACACCCCCAGTACCAGCCCAGCCTGGATGGCCACCACTTCCCACTCCCTGTCTGCCCCAGGTGTGCTCTCCAGCAGGGCTCCTTAACTGAGACAGGAACAAAATCTGCTTTATCAGATCGTTCCTATCATATAGCTGACTTGACTTGTCAGGTTTCCACACGGACATTGCTATTCTCCCGATTACTTTTTGAGAAGATAAGCTATATTTAGTTTTTCTGTTAGTAAGCAAGTAGTAAACAAAGCCTTTCTCTCTTTATTGGTCGCAGTCAGTAGCGACTAGGCAAAAATGGGGTCATATACTAAAAAACACATTTAAATTATTTTTTTCTGAACCGGTTCTAGAGCCTCTCAACTCCCTTCTATATCCGAATGTGTTTCTCTAACACCGTGGCCCCATCACAGTTTAAGCAAAGCTGGGTGGATCACAGGCTGCCTGTGCTTAGAAGATGCCACGGTGCCGCGGGCCTCTGTCAAAATGCTGACACACTGCTCTCCTCGGAAAGGAGGGACTCAGCCAGAATCCAAGCAGGCTTAAAATTTCATTTCCAATTTTTTTGACTCCTCCCTGTGTGGGGGTTTCCTGTGATTACTGACTCGGGAGCTGTGTCTGGTTTCTGGGACGCCTCGTGGGCAGCTCATGGACTTTCCTCTTGGTGGGAGCCTCAGCCCTTCTCACTCGACTGAAACTTGCTTATGTGGACTCGTGGACACAGCTTGGGGTGCTCAGGGCTTTAAAGAGGTTCAAGATTTTGTAATATTTAATACAGTAAATTCCTTTCAAGAATACGAACATCATGAGCTCCTAAATGTCATACCTCATTAATAAATGAAGCATTAAAAAAAAAAAAAAAAAAGACCAGATGGATGGTGAGATTGAGATTATTCTTTGCTATCCAGCCCTTATTAAAACACCAGGGTGAAACTGAGTTTTTTTACAACAAAATCCTCTGAATGTGCATTATTTCAGTGGCAGCACTGAAAGAAAGAATTGGTAAGAACGGAGAGCCTTGCTGCTGCCAGGCATAGTTTCACTCAGCACAGCAGGAGCCTCAGCAGTGTCATCAGTTACTGAATGAATAAAAGGTCTGTAAAAGGCTCACTGCAAAATAGGTTTCCTCACTGAAAAGGAACATAGAAACTTTGTAGAAAATGATCCATCTTGAACAGTATCAGAGCTACCAATGAGGACAGAAAAGAAGATTTTCTATGTCCTGGTACAGATTCTGACTGGTATTAAGGAGGAAGAGTGTCATTTAATTTTGCAACATTTCCTAATTGATTTCCTTACTCAGAATCTCTTCCAACCCAGGAGAGTGAAACACAGGTAGCATGTGCACATTTTGATATCACAGTCGGTTCATTTCCCGATGTAACTGAAAATCCTAACGTTAGAAAGGCAGGATTGTATTGGTAGTACAAAGTCAGAAAGGAACACAAAGCGTTTTAAAGTGGTTATGATTGCATGTAGTTTCTTAGTCTGTAAGGAAGATCTGGAAGTCAAAATAGAATAGTGTCAGGCCAACCACCACTAAAGAATGGTATGTTACTCTACTAGCAAATGAAATATTTTTCAGGTAGACTGCACGCATCATTCTGGCATTGTGAGATTCTGCGTATTGTTTGTCTTTGTGAGGGTGGTAGATGTCGAATGACACATTCTTGGTTCCTTGGGTAATTTTCCACTGTCTCCTCAGTGAGAAATGCATGGGAGGTTGGTACTTGCTCCACTTCTTCAATTTTTACCCGAGACAGAGAAAGCTTACATAAGGATTGTGTGCTCCTGGCCCTTACAGGGCCCTTAAAGTGGTTGAGTTAATGGGGAGGAGTAAGGTAGGCATCCTGTCCAGGGGAGTTTGTTTAAGACACACAGAAGCACATGTCCGTGTTGAGCAAGTGCAGAGAGGCATTTTGAAGGATGATTTCACTTTTGCTTCTTTGACTTTTTGTTCCAAGTGACTCTCTCAGCAGCAGTCCCAGGTCTTTGTATTTATTTTTACTGTCTTCTGCCACTGTTTTGCCCAAAGCTCTCTCCTCCTTTGAGGTATGTGCTGAGTCCAGAGTTTCTAGCAAGCTTGACTTTTCTGGTAATTAGTTGCTTTTATGTGTGAGAAGTTGTGACTATGGGAATGAGATAGATGCTTGCAGTGCTGGGCTGGCACTTAATTCTCACTTTTACGCCCATAAAATCTCCGAGACACGTTTCCCAAACCTCACACCAGCTTGATGCCTGCTGACACTGTAACATGGGTTCTCACAGGGTAATCTTTCGTTACCCAGCAGCAAGGGACACTGCCAGTGTCATGGAAGATGGACAAACCCATTCTGCATGAAGAGCCTCTCACTGGGGTCCTCGCAAAACCTCTACATGTTGCAAAGCATCCTCCTCATCATTTTTATTTGGAGATAACTTTCTCCAGTGATACATATTTATGTTTTTCCCTCCTCAAGATGAATTTCTTTCTTTGTATTTGGAGGGAATTAACAAATAGTTTGTTGCTATTACCAACAATCTGTGCGAGAGGACACTGCTGGGTGTGTTTTTCAAACTTGGATTTAAAAAGCCTTGGTTTTATGCCAGTATCTTTTTTCACTTAATTAGGTTGTGCAATACATAACCTCAGTAACCTTTTGTAAAACATCTTTTAGCTCAAATTAAAGCAGTTGCCTGACTAAAGATATAGAATATATACCTATGGAAGTTAATAGAAATAAAGACGTATTTTTAAGAAGGCCTGTTCTAATCAAACAGGTCTTATGAGGAAATCAAAATTCTGTCTACAGATTATTGTGGAAGTCACTACTGTCAAGTACCAAAACTGCTACAGCGTCTCTGCACAATGATGTCAGATGTTCAGCAAAGTTTGGACAGTATGACACATGCACTCAAATTCAAGGTTTTTGTCATTAAAACTGCTGTTCCAAACAGGAATGGGAGTGGGTGGTCTCCTAGCTGGAGACAGTTCCCTGCCCATATCTCACCTCATTTCTGTCTTCTCATACCTCGCTGCTCTCATCTGGTAAGATCTTTACTGCCTAGCATGCAAATGTTCTGAACAGGTAAGTAAATGTTTGAGACTGCAGTAGTAGGTATTCAGTCACTTGAGAGAGAGGAATCCCTGTCCTTAAGGTGTTTCTTGGAAGATCAGCAAACCTCTCACCAAGGTAATGCTTCAGAGAAATAACTGACTTCCCTTTTCACATCTTCAGTGCCAGAGCCTGAAATGTATGAATGTATGTGTCTGGATAAGAACACAACTTTATAAATCACCTTTCCGTGCCATATTAATTCCAATATTTTGCCATTTTTGCTGGTGAGAGAAAATGCTGAAGACGCCTTTTGGGTTCTGTGTGAAATCTTTGCTCTTTTGAAGTCTCTTGCAGTATTCATCTTTTTCTTTCTGTCTCTTTCAATAGCTTTGATGGAGCTGTTTAACAGCAATTTATCAGATGATTGCCTTTCTTTAGGGACACATGATGTTGGGGATAGAATATGTCAAACTCACTGTGCCAAAGGAGTCATCATCTTCTGTGTCCTTGCTGGTCTAAAGCCCAACAGGCTACTGAGTGAAATTCTGTGGTTGACCCTTGTTGTCTTCAGTCTACACAAATGGGGTTACACCAGAGTGCTATTTCAGATCTACAAAAGCAGTCTGGAAGATGGAAATATTCCCCGGCTTTCCCAGAGCATGGACCAGACCAACTGTCCCTTGGCCCCACCTTTCCCATTCCTGACTGCACAGATCAGCTAACAGCTCTGTGGCAATTGCAGTTACTAAGAGCTGCTAGGAAAATATTTGCAGTTAAAATATTGTAAGTGATGCGTGGGCACACAGCAGTACTTACGTAGGAGGCCAAATCCTTGAAGTTTCTAGGACAATCTCAACCTATAGGACCAGACAGCTTTCTGGAGACTCCTAGCAAGCCTAGGGAGAACGGGGAATCACCCCTCAGAGAAAGGCCATGTACCACAGCTAAAGCTTTGATGAACAATTAGCCATGAAGCAAGAAGCAGGAAAGATTACGAGTCGATTAAAGGCCTGTCGGAGTGCCAGGAGAGCCCAGAGCACAGGCAAAGTACCTTCTAAGTTGGCACATTTGAAGAATATCAGTTAAGAACAGATTAAATCCATATGCGATCCAATTTGACTCAATATGCATGGGTCACCCCGACCTACCCAGATTTCCCCAAATGCGCCTGGTAACACTGGCTCCACATAACACGTGGCATTGCCAGCTGACACTTGGAGGGAAGGGCTTGTACTGAGCCACTCGTGTTACCTTGGTTGGGCATGGACAGGACCTTCCCTGCTCCTCAGGAGCTGCTGGTGGGCTCTGAAGCCGAGCAGGCTTGGTCAGGCCTTCTTCTCTTCCCCTGTAGGCTCAAGCTGCCCAGTCCCCATGCTGGTGCCCAGCCTCCTTTAGCAAGGAAGTGCTCTGCCAGCCCCGCCATGGCAGGAGATCACTCTGTGAGTCATCTCTCTTTTTCCTTTTCTGTTTCAGGATGACGATGGATGCTCTGCAACTAGCAAACACTGCCTTTGCTGTTGATATGTTCAAAAAGCTCTGCGAGAAGGACAAAACAGCCAATATTGTTTTTGCCCCGCTGTGTACCTCCACGTCTTTGGCTCTGGCATATAAAGCTACGAAGGGTGACACTGCAGACCAAATGAAACAGGTGAGCCATCGGCATCCCGCTCTGGGGCTGCAAAATGATGTGGCTGTCAGAGGTGGCTTTCTTATTTATTCTTGTTAATACTGTACAGGAACACAGGCTCCCTTATAAGCCAGGCAGTCTCCTGTCTGTCCAAAATTCCAGAACAGTTCCACACTCCATGGCTCCACACAACCAAGAAGGCTGAAAATCACTGATGTACAGAACAAAGCTCTCTCAAGCACTTACAAGGTGCAAGGGGACACAGCAGAGTCCCAACAGTTGTGTTAAGGCCCTGGCTCCTTCCAGCACGCTGTTGATTGTGGCTGAAGGTCACTGCCAAGATCACTGCATTTTCTGGATGATTGTTTTGTGATTATTCAGGAATGTGTTAGTTTAACAGGACTGCAAATAATTTTGCCATTACCAAGTACTCTTAGCAGTATTTTGTCTGTGACATTTCCCCTTTCTCCTGCCACACAGCTAAGAGGAAGCTCATGCAGTAGAAGGTGGCACAGCTGGAATCACGTCTTGCCTTGCAAGCAGCTCAGGGTGCTCCAGGGCTTCACAACACCACGAGGCAGCATCACGGTGATGGTGCAGTCGGCTCATCGAGGTCGCCCTGTGGCGCGGGGCTGCCTCTGTGCGAGCTGGGATTTACATAGCTTCTTGTTGTCCCAGTGCCCACAGTCTCTGCAGATACCTAGAGGTGAATGAGAAGCAAATCAGCATGCATTTATATGCTGATTATCCCCTGGCTCTGAGGGGCATTCTGAATATTTGAATACGTTTTCCCTCCTTTAGGAGTTCCTCCCTGTACTTTCTGTTTCCCTGACAGCACACAGCCGGAGCTCAGCCTCCGGTGCCCCCGGAGATTCATCCTGCAGATTGCAGTGAGCCCCGTGCTATTTGCACAGCTGCACAGCGATGTACCCACAGAGCTCTTCTAGGCATTGCACGTTTTCCCAAACATGATTGATTCCTTTTAAAAAAAAATTAAACATGAACTTTAGATCTTATTTCTAGTGTAAATGGCACCCCGAAGCTTCCTCACTATTTCAAAATTCAAGCACTGTCTTTCTATTGGGAGAGTTTAAAGTATTAACCTGTGCTTAATTTCATTTTCACTCATCTCTGCAATTTGCTTTGAACCACCCCCCAATAAGTGAACATCCACGTCTACAAATGAAGTTCTGTTACACAAGTGCACTTAGGTTTCACATTTCTCAAGCAGTGTATAAAAAGTGCTGACTGCAGATACTGAGGAGAACCTGGTTTGTTGTTTTGTTTAAATGCATCATTTCCCATTTTCCATGTATATTCTAGCTTCTGCCTGTCCCAGAGCTTCTGCTTGGGTTTTAAATGCTAGATACAAAAGGAGTGAGATCGGCAGTCCTACTCTGGGGTATCAGTTCACAAACTTGTGCTAAAAGCTGACCCTGGTAGACAAGTTGCAGTAGCGAAGCTCTCTCCCCAGACGTAGTTTCCAGGCACAAATGCTTTCACGTGCTACAAGAAATAAAAGTGCTGGAGGAGAACGCACAGCAGCAATTGATTGCATCTGTAGAGACATAATGTGTTTAGGGAGAAAGAGCAGGAGTGAGGGAGAAAGGGAAAAGAATGTCACTAATGCCTGCCGAGCCTCATATAGGAATTTGGGAAGGGTGGGGAGAGCTGGGCAAGTTGCATCCTCAAAGATCTTGCAACAGGCATGAACCTAAAAGCAGAGAGTTTTAGGTCATCCCAGAACACCTCGGGACTGGGCTTGTGCTTCCCAGGAGCTGGGAGGTGGCCACGCAGCCCTCCCTCCAGCTCACATTCTGTCTGCCAAAGCACACCAGGTTATCTGATCGATTTCTGCTGAAATATCAGGTGATGTCGTGCCAGCCACAGCAGTCAGAAAACCTGGCTACCCAGTAAGTTTTTGAAAGGAGTAGCCCACTTCTAGAAGGCAGACTAGTGGGTACCTTTACTTATCTGGCCTCTGAACTCCAGATTTTTGGACAAGAATGTTTGATGAAAACATAATGACTCCACACTGCAGATATTTAATTACCTAAATCACATTACAAGCAAAGGATTTATTTGGACTGCTCACAGGAAAGAAACACTTTTGGTTAAAGTTTTGGTAGGATTAAGTCTTTAGGTTTATTTGAAGATGTCAAATAAATTAATGATTTCTGAGTAACATATAACAGTGAGAGGTTTGTTAGCTTAAATACAAGAAGCCATAGCTCTGGTCCCAAACTAGCACTGCTTATTGCCAAGCTGTTGCAAAATTTAGATAACAAAAAGAAAGATGCTCAGTGTTTCGTTCTGTTCATTATCAGGTGCTCCATTTACAAGACGTCAAAGACGTTTCTTTCGGGTTTCAAACAGTCACTGCAGATGTTTCCAAACTCACCTCTTTCTTTGCACTGAAGATGGTCAAACGGCTCTTTGTAGACAAGTCCCTCAGCCCTACCACAGTAAGTACTGCAGAAACGTACGTGAATTGCCTGGCCAACCAGACTTCAATGTTCTTCAGAATAAATTCTCTCACTGTTACCTTTAACTTGATGAGACTCAGGTGATGAACAGCATAATAGAAGTTTGTAGGAGGATGAATGTGCTGCTTGACCCCGAGCTATGCAACGATTGCCACACTTGCAGTTCTTTCATTAGTGTGTTTTAGGTCAGTAGGCGCAGTCGGTTTTGAATGCCATATAACTTCTGTGCCACATCAAGGTCTTTGCAATGCAAGGAGGGCTGAAAAAGAGTTTAAATAAAGGTGGTGGTGCAAGTGTGTGTCTAGTTCACACACCCAAGTAATTACTGCATAAGGTGTAGTTCTCTTCATCTAACTGAGGAGGCACAGGCCTGGCCTTTGAAACAACACAAGTGAGGAAGGTGTTGTTTGGCCTTGTAACTTAAGGGCCTTACAAACCACTGAGAAAAATGTTGTGTTTGTTTTTTCAGAGTTGCCTTTGAATAGGGCCCCAAGCTAAGGCAACTTCAGCCTAGAAGTAGTGTTTCAGAAAACTCACAACCTGCTTAAATGGTGCTGTACTCAGGTTGCCTGCTCTTCAGCCTCCCTTTCCCCTAGCAGCAAACATCTCATCTGACAAGGACAGGCACGCTGTGAGCAGCCTGTGGCCTTTATCTGTGCTTCCTGGTTGTCACCAGCTGTTACTTACTGTCCTTTATAAAACGCTCTCCAACTACACTGTGGTGAAACATGGGATGCTGGCATTGCAGGCTGTGTATAGAGCCATGGAATGAACAGCGTTTAAGGGAGGTTAGCTATGTTACCTTGTGTCTTTCAGGACTTTGTTAACTCCACAAAGAGGCCTTTTCCATCCGAGCTGGAACTAGTGGAGTTCAAAGAAAAAACCGAGGAAACGCGACAGAAGATCAACAAATCTCTCTCGGAGCTAACTGATGGTGAGCAGGGCTTAACCTCAGGGAGGCTGCTTACCTCCTTGAAGAAAGAGACCTTTGTCCTCATGGCATCTCTGAACTAATGCTTTTAGAAATTAATATATAGTGAAAGCAATGGGACTACACCCATTATTTGGATTAATGAGGATTAGCCATGTTAGCATATTTTGAAATCATTAACTTTACTACTGCAGCATTTCTGAAGGCAGACCTTGCATTAGCCTTTGGCAAAGCTGCTCACATTTGTTTTCATCAGGACAGCTCCTGGCTGCAGACCTCTGCAAACATCTGACACCAGTACATCAAGTCCTGGCCCTGGTTCCCTTTAGAAGCTGTCCTCTACTGGGGAGCATGTGCTGGACTCTGAATCGCAGGCTGTTAGTTAATAGCTCAGTTCAGCTGCTCTGATGATTTTGGACACAGGTGGGCTTATGATTCTTGGAGATGCTCCTGTGGAAATGGGGCTGTGGTGCTTTTCCTGCAGTACCGCAGAGCCGCTGAGTCCAAGTCACAAGAAGTGCATCTCAGTGACCATCAGGGTTCCCAGGCAGAGCCTGCCCAGTCTGTGGGGGCAGAGGTGTGGTATGCAGTGCCCAAGGCAGAGCTTATGCACGCCCTGTTCACAGGTAGCTCCGGGTTCGGTTGCTGCCTATTGCTCTTGTGTGGTACAAATATGAAAGTATGGGTGCTGAATCACACCTGGTCCGTCCCAAGTTGGCACGGGTGGCCACGGGGAAGTACTTTGCACTGCCTGTGTAATTTGCACCCCCAGTGCTCTGAATTGAGTCTTTTACAACAGTGTTTGAACAGCCCTAAAGCAGAGTGAGGAGGTGAAGAATTCCATACTCCTTTTGAAATCCATAGTTTGGTTATGAACTGGTTACAAACCGAACATAGTTTGGTTATGAACTGTAATTAGAACAGTATTTCTTATTCAGGTTACTTTGTTTTCACATGTCACTCCAGAAATGAGTAGAAGCTAAACTGGAACTTTCCTTCAAGTCTTGCTCTTCAAATGACAGATGCTTATATCTGTTGAATTTCACTGAAAGTTCAACACCCTCTTTAAAGTACCTTCTAAACAAAAGCAGTAGGCATATTTTTGATTCTATTTTAAGTAAACCAAGTAAAAATGTCATTTGGAAGATCTGTCTTGATCCCAAATTCCACTTCAGAGATGAAAATGCAGCTAGGGAACAAAATGCTTATTTTTGGGATTTCCCCTTAGAATTAAAATTCCTATCTGTGAGGTGCAGGACACAAATACTTTAATTCAGTAACATGTTTCCATATTCAGTCAAAGCAACAGGTATGTTGTTAATCTATTGTATTAATGACCAGCTTAACTATGTTCACAGGCAAAATGGAGAATATTTTGAACGAGGATAGTGTAAGTGACAAGACTCAGATCCTCCTAGTTAATGCAGCTTATTTTGTCACAAACTGGATGAAGAAGTTCCCAGAGGCAGAGATCAAAGAATGTCCTTTTAAAATCAACAAGGTATGTTCTGAAAAAAATAGATTACTGTTTCCACTCAGATAAATGTTTACAGGTTTTGAGCTAGGGAAACCTCAGCAAGAGAAAATGAGAAATGTTTATTATTACCTATCTACATTCTTAGATTCCCTGTTAAAACCTGTATGTTGTTGCAAGAGTATCTAAACCAGTTTTCTTGTTATTTTGTTAGTTTGAAGCTTTCAGTGAAACAGGCACAAAGGGCCACCAACATTAGGTAAATTTCTCCTCTAAGGTGCATCTCCAATATGTTGCTATTGTATTAAGTAAAATTCTGTTCCATTTTTCTTTGGAGAGCTGCCCCCTTTAAAGTGCCAACAGTTTCCACTAGTGGGGTTTCTTAAAGTTGATATCATTACTTATCAAAGCCAACAAATTCCAAGATGGTAATCAATGTACCACTTCCATGCAAGCTTGCAAACTTTCCTCTCTCACTGTCTTCTCTGTGAATAAAAGGAGTGCTGGACTGTTTCCTCTTGTGTTTTGCAGACTGAAACTAAGCCAGTGCAAATGATGAATCTGGAAGCTACTTTTTGCCTGGGTTATGTAAAAGAATTAAATGTCGCAATCCTTGAACTTCCATGTCTTAACAAACATATAAGCATGCTCATTCTGCTCCCCAAAGACATGGAAGATGAGACCACCGGCTTGGAAAAGGTGAGAGGAAAAGAAACAGTAACAAGATGATGCTTCCCATGGAAACAGCCCACTTACCATGACATATGCTTATGGAAGGTATTTGTTATTTGGAAGCTGTTTAGAAGGAAACTAGAAGTAAGTTTCCTGTGAATTTGCCTTCTTGTTCTGCTTCTCTGTTTCTGATGTCATATTTGTGACATCATCATTCTCACTTTGGACAAGTGTGAGGCTGTGACCAAGACTTTGTTTTAGACAGAATGTGCACAGAAGACAGTATAAAGTGCAGAAAGTGCCTGTGATGCACTTTAAGGAATCTTCATCTACTTGAAAACCTGGCCTAAATATTTAGTTTTCATTTTAAGATTTTTTTGAGCTTGAAGTGCTTGAAGTCATATTAACTGGGTACTGAGTAGCACTGACTTTACTTATTGTGGTGTCCTCAATTTTTTCTCTTGTCGTGCATCAGTGATTTATTTTACCAAGCTCTCACACTTCTCTGAATTTCAGTTTCAAGCAGAGGTGTCTGTGAAGGAGCCCTTTTAGTTACAATTGCACAAAAAAACTCCAAGACAACAATGCGTTTCCTAAAGAACTACTATTTCACATATAATTTCTCATATTTTCATCTCTGTTCAAAGTTTTAGTACTAAAAGATAGATGACCAAGCTAGTCTCCTTTGCAATTTGCTGCAACTGACCACACATTCTCAAGGCAGGAGGGATCTGCCTGTAGAACTGTAAGGTACTTTTGTATATAGGAGTAAGTTACAGAACATGCACGTTTAAAATCCAAGTAAGTCCTCTCCTGAGAGCAATTTTTTGTGGCCCCAAATTCTGCCTCCTCTCCCCCCAGTTTATAAAAATTGTTCAGACAGCTGCATAATCGATCAAGATCAGGCTCTGGGTTTGGAGTTTTATTCTGTCCCAAATACTAGCAATTTCACTACTCTGTCAGGTCAGGAACCAAGACTTTTGGATCTGCCAGTCAGATATGTGTTACCTGAGTAGGGACTGTCTTTCTTGGATTCCTTCATTAGGTTGTTGAGCTGATTGCATAGCAAATGCTTGTAAGGGATAAATAGTCAGAGTATGCATATTTAATGGAGTTCCTCTGGAAGCCTACCCTGTCAATTAAATAATCTTTACATCAGTATAAACTGGAAGGATAAGTTAACTCTGAATGCGACAGTTGCGAATTCAAAAGAAAAGGTTACCTTTTGGGCTTTGTTTTTTGGGGGTCGATAAGAGCGTTGAGTTCAGAAACAGTTTGTTCTCACTTTCTTTGGACTGCAGATTAATTTCCTTTATTCTTTATCTCTTCAGCTGGAAAAGGCACTCACCCCTGAGACATTATTACAGTGGACCAATCCCAGCATGATGGCCAACACCAAAGTGAATGTATTTCTTCCAAAGTTTAGCGTGGAAGGTGATTATGACCTGAAGCCACTTCTGGAGAGCCTGGGCATGACAAACGTCTTTAATGAGAGTGCATCAGATTTCTCCGAGATGTGTGAGACCAAAGGTGTGGTTTTGTCAAAGATCGTCCACAAAGTCTCATTGGAAGTAAATGAACAAGGTGGAGAGTCTTTGGAGGTACCAGGATATCGGATTCTGCAACACAAGGATGAATTTAAAGCTGACCATCCATTCATCTTTATGTTTAGGCACAACAAAACTCGCAACGTGATTCTTTCAGGCAGATTCTGTTCCCCGTAAGCAAGGCACGTTAATTATGAAAAAGCACAATTACATTTATGGTGATGCATGTTCCTGTAAAGCTTGGCGTCCTGACTATCACCTTTGGAAAGAAGTCTTAAGAGGTTCGTATATCAGCAGGGTAATACGATGTACTCTACATATGCAGCAGAACTAGTTTATCTCCTTTTATTTCATCCCCTTAAGCTGAAGGATTCCCACTGTGGAGAACATATTTTACCAAGAAGTATTCCGGCCTCAGCCACAAGTGTATTTTGTTCCTCTGTGACATCTTTTTCCTGAAACAAAGTGAACAGAGAGCCTGTTTTTGACAGACTGGGAGTTGAAAGAGGATCTGGGAGGATGAGCTGCATTCCTGTTCCCTACCCAAAACACTCTCCCTTGAGACTCATGCTTTGTGGATTCCTACTGCCTAAAAGGGGAAAATGTGGACATGTGGTGTGATAGCTCTCGTCTTGTGCCTGGCTATAGTCTGATGGTCCGGGGTGCCCTGCTGGACCCTACTAACACTCAGTGAAACAGTGCAGCTAGATAACTCAGGCTAGCATCAGAGTTTGCATCTGTAAAACAGCAACAGCACATATGGACGCAAGAGGCAATAATAACATAACCCAGAAGACCCTTCTGTGTGAGCTACATCAGTTCATAGGCTGGAGAGGTTGGACTCTGCTGTGTGGGCTTTTTTCACTCATTCTCCTTCAGACATGGCAGAGGGGATCAGTTCACTGCAGCTAAGAGGAGCCCTGTTGTCTGTATCCTGAGAAAAAAAAGGTTATGCAATTCTAGGATAGAAATAGATACTGAAAGGGCCACATTTTTCAGGTACAGATTTTGTGTCATTTCCAGTTTTGGATTTGGCAATAAGGAGGCTCCATACATTTACCTCACCTCTGAGGTACAAGAAAGAAATAAAGACTTTGACTTGAATAACATTGTAATTACCAGTCTCCAGATTCCATATGAAATCATGGCAATTAGTTTTCATTTCTATCCAAAGATTGCCTGCTGCATATGTTCAGTACTGATTTACCTAATTACTGTTCAGAATAAAGCACTACAAAACCTGTGTCAAATGTCTGCAGTACCTCCAGTGTCAGTCTGTTGTCATTCACTCAACCTCCACTAGATGATAGGAACAGAAATTAATAGTTTCACTTAGGACACAGAATCAAAATAAATAATAAACTAAATCTGTGCCTGGATTGCCCTTTCAGACCACGTGATCATAGCTCACAGTAAGGAGTATGTTACTAGTTGGTCAATACATACAGCAATTTCAATTCGGTATCCTCAAATAAGGAGCCATTTCCTTGGCAGGGAATGGCCTGCAAAGATCTTTACTTGCTCAGTAGTGGGTCTGGTAGTTCCAGGTATCCAGCATGCCATATCATACTTATTGCTACTACTGAGCTGATGAAAACTCAGCTAGACTGATGAAAACCTCTGGTAGACTGCCCCGTTCCTCTTTTTCTGCCTGGATGAGACTTCCTGAAGGAGAAAAGCTCAGATATCACTCTCTCAGCTTTTTCCAGGTTCTGAAAATATTCCAGTGCAGGAGCCGTTCAGTGCAGCTCATACTCCATTCAAATGCTGATCAGATCACTCAGTATTTGGAATTTGGAAATTCCAAACACTTAGAGAGCACCTTGTTGATGCCTTTGCCAGGAAGGGCGATCCCATGAAAACACATGGGAACGCTGCCTCAGGCTGCGGCCTGTCTTTCTCCACCTCCGAACGTCAAGGCATCCCAGCCTGTGCAAGGCAAGCTGATATTTCAGATAGGGAGCTGTCTTAGTTTACAGACGGCAAACCCATTTATTGGTCATGAAAAGCTCTGGTTCATTTTCCACTTCTTCTCTCTACTTTTTGGAAATTATTTCTCATTTCCAGCTAGGAAGCCCAAAAAGGCCTAGACTAATATATAACCTTGCTTTGTTAAGCTGCTAATCATAATGAATTTCAGCTCTTACTAATAGCATCTTAAATGATCCCATATATTAATACCTAGTAAGTGAGTTCAGATAAGGTGTTAGGCTTATGCCACAGCCCAGTCTTAAGGAGCCAAGTGTGGGTGGAAACCAGAGAAGCAACGACACAAACTAGGCACAAATAGCCTGTGGAGAGCCAGAAAGTGCAGCTGCAGGTAGAGCTGTGATGTAATCTGTCTTAACGAGCCCCTCGAAGCCAGCTGGCCCGTCTCATGCTTTGGTGTACTGGACATCACACAGACAGAAAGAAGGGTTATGCCATAATCCTTGTTCTATTTAGCAACTGGACTCAGGTGTACCAGTTCTGTTTCCTACACCCTTCCAGTCCTGTGGAAATTTAGAAGTCCCAGCGTAAAACCTATTCGTCTTGCAGCATGTGAGGGGGAAGTATCAGAAAGGCTCCTGCTAATGTGAGAAATGCCATTACGGCACAGTGTTCAGTTCCACCCATCCTGGCCCCTGGGCCGTGGGCAAGAAACTGCATGGGAGGACATGGGAAAACCTGTGTGGGAGCTCACGTATAGAAACGTGTGCGTGCTGAAAGGCGTTGACTGCGATGGAGAAAGTGAACATAGGTGAGGACTTGCTCAGATCGCCAAGCTACTCCACCTCACCTTTCAACACAGCATTACTATGCGATGATGGGTGACTGGCCTGATGGAAAAAGCAAGCCACGACTGGCTTTTGCAGGCGGTTGCAAACTGTAGTGTTATGTGTCTAGTCATCTCATCACTTGCTCGGCTGCAGAGTCATTGCCCACTTCCTGCTCCCAGCGTTTTGTAGAAGAGAACAGATACATCAAAATGTGTTGCGGTAGCAACCATTGTTTGTGGGGATGAGCAGATAGGTTTGAAACTTGAAAAATGCTGCATATAGACAATTGGCCCGGCTGGAAAAGCAGTGCCTTTTGGAACCCTGGGTACACTACCCTAAGGGCCTGAAAAGCAGAATTTGCACATATGGTGCCAACATTCTGGGGCAAAGCAGTGAAGCAGATGGCAAAGAAGATCTTAGGGAATATACACAGCAAAGAAATGAGTGGAGGAACGATGTCAATATAAGAGGGGGGAAGAAAGCACAGAAATTGGAAGAAGGGAAATAGTGAAGGATATTCAAAAATGTCACTGAAAAAAGTCTAGGACTCATAAAGGCAGAAGAAGAAAAGAGGCAAATGGAGAATGGAAGGGGTAAGGCAATGTGCAGAAAGTAATAAAATTTTTTAAAAAAAGATAAAGAGACGAGAAAAAATGAGCAAGAAGGCCGTAGAAACATGCAGGAAGGAAGAGCAAAAGAAGAAGTGAATGCAAATGGAAGTGAAAAAAAAAAGTGAGGAAAATAATACAAGAATGGAAACAATCATGTTATTATTGTATCTCACATTGTTTACGCATCCCTCTTTTCTGATGGGCACTGGAGCTGTGGCAGCTGGAGAGAGGGAGCTGGGCTGGAGGGAGAGTGGCCCAGCTTCAGCCCTGCACCTGGAAGGGCAAAGTGGGAAGGGCAAGATGGGGCTCAGAGCCCTTCTTCCTCCTCCTTTCTCCCTTCACCACGCCTGATCCCAAAGCCAGCTTTATAGCTGATAGGAAAGTAAGTCAGAAAGGAAGGACAGAAAATCTTCAGGGTTGCAAAGCTACATCCAGCCTGAGAGGACTTCATTGTGATCCCTGCCATAACCCAGCTGCCATAACCCAGCGTTGCACCGGAGCTCAGTGCTGCTCATTAGGGGAGATCAAATACTGTGTGCAGCTTCGTGCTTCCAATCTCTTTCTTTGCATCTCACCGCTTGCTGGGGACATAACCTATGTGATCAGCCTCCCCCGGAATCCTTCTATTCTTAGCTCCCGTGATTTAAAAGAATACCCCCTGGCTGGGGATTCCTGTTACAGAAGTAAATACTTTTTCCTCTCTCTAATTAAAATCCTTCCACACACATAAAGTTGGCTCTGTACCTGAGGGAAGAGAAATCTCTGTAGGCAACACACAGCTCATGCATTTCCCATCCATTTGCTCTCTCTCTGCAAGCAAGCCCAGCTCCAGACAAGGGTTCTCTGAATGAACCCAGCACACCGCTGTGTCCAGCCCTGACCCCACCAACCTCAAAAGGGACTACACACAGCACTACAGCCATGGATCTCCAGTGTTAATGCCCACTTTTCCAGCTGAGGATGACTTGGCTTTGCAGGCAGGAGATGTTGCCAAGCTGCCTCTTGCCAAACTTGTTGGGCAGCTTTGAGAGAAATGCTATTAGCATATTGCTAGATATAGGTTTCCGCAGGAAACTGCATGATGACATTTGCATTAAATTACAACACACTGCCTTTATCAACAATTGGTTAGAGACTGAATTTTCCCACAAGAGAGTGGGAGAAATTTGTATTAGAGTATTCACAGGAAGGCGCTCCAGAGCTCAGCTGTCGTACATTTAACCTCCTTGGGCAAGAAGGTAAACAATTTTTTTCTTCAAAACTAACTTGCAATTTTTTTTGGCAGATCCAAAGTAGTCTAAAGGTTGGTAAAGTAAACACCATGTTTACAGATGGGACAAAGAGGGAGATACTTTTACAGGCTGGAGGCAGCAAAAGGCGCTGCTAAAATTCGGGTGACTCAAGAGCTACCACAGAGGGAGGTGGTCTGCAGTGGAATGAGGCTGGGAATTCAGGAACACATGCCCAAAGCTATGAATCTAAAGCTGCCTGCCTAAATTTCTCAGACTTTTGACTATGAAGTTTCCATAGGTCCTTTCTGTCTGTTTGGAGAGCTAAGTGCCACAGGACTGGGTGGCTTATACCAGAAGCAGCTGCTTTTCTGCCTACATCTCCAGAAGGGCTGAAGGGCTGTTTCAGAGCACCCCAACCCACTCTAAAAAAATGGGCTTCACAGAAAGCAATGGTGCTGATGACCTGGTCAAACTGACTTATAAATTAATAGGAACAGGTTAATTTTCCTTCTTCCCTCAGGTTTCCATAGCACAAGAAAGAGCCTTGAAATATTCACCAGATGGGAGAGGGCACGCAATTATTGGGCTGCGTGCCTGGGCGTTTCCTCTGTACCCTGGTCTCTGCTGCCAGGATTGTTGATGTTCTTAAACAATGGCTACATAAAATAGGAAGGGTGGAGTGTTCTTCAGATTTTGTTTTGGTAATGGGGATGCTTCACTATCAACATATTTGCTCCTGGCTTTGGCAGTGGTGTTTAAAAGCCTGCTGAGAAGTCTGTGCAATCGGCATAACAAATAGCTTGCCACTGTACGGCCCCTAACAGGCCAAGGTACACCCGTGCCTGTTCATGCAGGAAAAATCAGCCTAGAAAGAGGTAGAAAAGATACATCCTGGAGGTACTGATGTAAAATAACAGAGCCAGCCAGGAAAAGCCCTTTCCTGCATAAAAGCAGCAGCATGAGGGCCTAAGTTGTTTGGAAAATGGACTTGGTAACATTTCCCTTGAAAAGATATTTTGTGCCGAGATGTATTGGGTCGGAATTTGAAGCATGCCACTCTGGCAATATGCTGCATGGGGAAGATTAGAATTTGTGTGTTATAGGAAATTTCATTTTTCATAGGTGTTGTGTCCCTTTAAACAGGCACAGAAATGCTTGGAAAAGTTTTTGTATGCATGGTCACGAAAAATCAGAAAGTAACTTCTACCAATCATAGATTTTTCATGTGAGGAGACTGTATTATCTGTCGTGTTCCTCTTTTCAAGGATAGAAACATGTCATTTCTGCCAATACTCTCTTCCTTTGCTTATGAAAAATAAATGTGCATTAAAGCACCTTAGTGGGAGGCAGAGTCAGTAAGTATGCAATTGGAACTATCACGCAGCATCAGGGAAAACAGGTTCCTTCTTGCCTTCCCTTGTATTAAATATAGAATAACCTTAAGAAGCAGGCTACCACTCTTCTAGCATCCACATCTTATTTACTGCCTCCTCCTGTTGAATGCATAACATAATGTAACACATCTACTAATTATGATAGCTTCGAGCACAGCTTTCTTTTTCTTTTAGAAATTTCTCCTTGATTTCATCTTTAGCCTAAAACAAATTCTACGGAGAACAGAGCATGAATAGCTATAGAAGTGTCCTTCACTTCACAGAGCCATGGGAGCAGCTTGTTATCTTCACAAGGCTTCTGGTGCGCAGTGGCTTCTTCAGAAGGAAGCTCTTTTCCTGGGGAGCTCCTTGCTCACATATAACCACGCCAGCAATTCCATCTCCCGGACTGTGATAACAGCTGCTGAGCCATCACGCAAAGCATCTCCCTTCATCAGCTATAAAGCTGCAGCCCTGCTTGCTGCCTCTGCACCATTGCTAATGTTCTGAGCAAACACTTTGTCTGGTGCAGAACGACAGCTGCGATCTTCCTGGAACACTTCCTTTGATCTTACATTTTCTCTCCTTCCCACTCCAAGATCTTTTAAAAGTAACATTTCCATTTGTTGTGCAACATCTTGGTGTTCTCCAAGCTCCACTGTTCTCGAGGTGGCTCCAAAACTCTCACTGAAGGATGATTACACAGATCATGAGCATGGCTTAATGATGTGGAATCATTCACTCCCTAAACATACATTAAGAACGTTCACTAAATCCTTTTCTCTAGTAAGAAAGTTCCTTCTCCAACCCACACTCCCTCTCCCTCTGCTGTTGCACTGTGTTTCCAGGGCAGCCCTCTGAGCAGCTCACACAAAGCCATGGAGCTGGCTGTAGTGGTTGTACCTGGACATCACTCTGAAGACAGTCTGCTGTTTTTTCTAAAGGAATGGACACCACTGTGTGCCAGACGCCTCCCTTTAAAACCTGTTTCCAGCTCCCAGGCCCTCCCTCTGCATTTGGTGGTTTGTTCTTTCCCTGCGGGTTGAGGTGGAGGTTCCTCCCTTCTGCTGAGGAAGTTCATTAGCTTCTGTTGTCTCCTCGACTCCTTCTGAGGTCTGGACACACCTACAACATGCATCATGACCTACATTCACAGTAAACAACTTCCCAGGTCCATTTTAGCTCTTTCGCCAGCTGTGAAAGTGGAGCAACACAAACTTTAACACTAAAGAAGTGCTGAGTTTTGTTTTCGGAAGGTTGTGGATAGCAGTTAATGAGGGTGGAAGGAAAATTATTACTGCAATGTCTTTTTGTTGTGGTAGGATGACTGTGCTGCTAAAAGGAAAATGAAGACAGCATTTCATGAAGGACATAAACAGCAGAGCTAATGCTCTAGAACAGCCGTTTCCACACTTAACGAGATATAACTCATGTTCAGAATAACTTCTGAGTGTTTCTCCTCTGTTTTGCCCATTTATATTAGGTCTTCATACAAAGTACTTCTGGACTGCAGGGTACAACAAATGTCTTAGAATGAAACAAATATGAACTTTTTGTTTCAAGCTAGGTAAAAGGCAAGAAACACCTGCACTTGCCACGTGTGACACCTTCATATATACAGGAACTTGATTTTTCTGTCAGTTTGTCTTAGGCTAAGCCTGTTTTCTTGTGGAATGAGTTCATCCACATTGTCTGGCACTTGCTGTGAGCTAGGATGCTTGCACAGCCACTTGCTGTGCCTCAGCGGAGCCACAGCAACTCGTTACACCCAGGTAACTTCTGGATCCGACCCCAGCTTGTCCCAGCGCAGGCCGAAAGCTGCAGCCAGCATGACCTGAGACACGGGGACTTAAGGGCTTTCTCTGCACGCTGTGGCTGTGCGTTTTCCCCTAAATGAAGTATCTTTCTGGAACACAGGCCACAGCTACTTATCTCTATGTCTGCAAATAGCGATGAGCGTCTGCTTTGCTTTTCGCACATTTTTCTGGTGTGCTGTCCAGAATATCATTTGTTTGACACTAACATTGATACGGGTTTTTTTGGCATAATATTTTGAGAAAAGCTGCTGTTCTCCCACTGGTATCCACAGATCAGTTTTACAGTTCTTTTGCTGAAGGATGGGTAAGGGCTTTCCAAACACCCCTTTTTTCAAATGGCCCTCTTCTTGCAAGGACCAAGCTGGAACTTGGTCCACCCAACAGAGTGGGTGAATGACCCACAGGAAAGTTACCGGACTGTTGTATTTCCAGTACAAGAGAAAAGAATGACACAGATCTTGCCCTATCATTGAGCTTATAGACTTTTGGGGGCTGCTGAGCCTTGGAAATTCCATTGTTTATCCTTCCTGAATCTCTGGTTCCCATCAAATCTACAAGAGAAAGCCTGCTGTGGGCTGTTCATGTTTCCATAGCTAGTACAGTTTCCATAGCCATTAATGTCTCTTCTGCATATATGAAAATAATTACGAGTGGTTTTATTTTTATGAACCTGTTGCTTGAATCCCTCATACCACAGTTTGGGTTACCATACGTGGTTATATGCCTGCATAGTTTCTGTCACCAGTCACATGTTGTTACATTTGGAAAAAGGTGATAGGACTATGTATTTCAAACCAGTTTGTAGAAGGAAAATCCACAGCTGACTTGTTTCAACACCACGACCTCTCTCTAACAGAAGAAACGATACACCAGGGGAAACTCTCTTTTTCAGAAGAACTCAGATGCACCACGGGATAAGATAGAAGAACAATCCCTCCTAAGGAATTCCCATATGGTATGAGTATGGGTCCCTTTTCCAGATTCTGCTGTGTCCATGTGAGTGTGGACTGACAGATGTGTGCAAAGTTGGCTGTTTCAAACTCTCAGAATTTAGCAGATTTCTATTATTTAGCAACCAACTGTGGGACGATCTCAGGGCAGACAGATGCTTCACAGTGTGATCTATCTAAGCAACCAGCTGATTTACATTTCTCCTTTCTCTTTTTGTTCCCAGTCAGCTGCTTCGCAATGGCCTCCATTTCTAGATCAATTACTGAGTTTTGCCTTGATCTCTACAGTAACTTCAGCAGAACAGCAGAATGCCAAAACATTATCTTCTCTCCAGCGAGCATCTCTGTTTCCCTTGCCCTGGCCCTTCTAGGGGCAAGAGCCAACACTGCCGCTCAGATAGAAAACGTAAGTACTAATGACACGTTCTGAGATGCTGTTCCCTTCATGGCAACGTTGGACATGGCAGCACAACATGTGTGCTTAGGAAACAAGCACGAACACAAGCTCAGGTGCTGCCTTCAGAGCAGTGCGCGGTGTGCTGTGATCTCTGCCCTCTGCTTTCATGAGTGGGCTCATGCTCCCATGCAGACTCAGAGGCGTGGGGCAAGAGCTGAATCTGGGGCTGTGATACACCACAGCAGGGCACTCTGGTCTTCCCCCAGCCTGCTGCCAGAATATCAGACTTGGTTTCAAAATTTCAGGTGGATGCTTACTCTTGTGGTTGCTGTGAGAATCCTGGAAGTGTGTGTGCGGGCAGGTAGTGGGCAGAGTTGTAGAAACCTGAAATAATTGTACCCAGATGGCTGGAAGTGTTAACTCACTTACCGCTTATGACATCTGAGATTCAAAATGTATCACCTGCAGAGCTCCCAGGGCCTGGGGGCACAGGGAGGGCAGGCAGAAGTCTGTTCCTCCAGTCACTGTGCCTGTTACTCCCTGCAGTGCAAGCTGTGCTTTCTGTGATCTTTCTTCTATTTCCTCAATTGTTTCCAAGAGCAGTAAGTGACCAGTACAGGCTAGGACCTGGTGGATCTTCATTCACCATATCCTAACACTGCCGTGCACGCAGTCTGACTGCTGGGTCACCCGCAGCCAAGGGAGGCACGTTCTCCTTATGAGGTTCCCAGGGACTCATGCTTAGTTCAGGAAAGCCATGGAGATCCAGTGTTCTTGATAAAATAGCTTAAGTCTTTATATGCTATGACATTATCACTATAGAGAAACATCTGTAAATTTTTCAGTGAGGTATTTGCAACAAGGGCCAGTTTCTATCAAGAGCCCTATGGCTTTGATGCATTTCCTGAGCTGATACAAAGATCGGGAATGATTGCAAAAGGCCAGTTTTGCTGTTTGCAAAGAAAAATATTTTTGCATCTCTGCCTGAGGCAACCTTTCATTTTGAAATTTAAGATAATTGTAGCAATGAAAATAGAAATCAAATGTAAACATTTTGAGGTAGTGGAAAGTAGCATTTTGGGGGACTAAACACAAGTTTTTCTTGGATCACTATCATAGAAATGTGAATTTGATGGATATTGGACAATTTCAGTTCTGTCTTTTCAGCCTGACTGAAGCTGAGAAAATAGAGAATCATAGAATCATGAAGGCTAGAAAAGACCTCTAAGATCATCTAGTCCAACCACCCACCTACCACCAATATGCCCACTAAACCATGTCCCTCAGTACCACATCCCCACGTTTCCTGAACACCTGCAGGGACGGTGACTCCACCACCTCCCTGGGCAGCCCAAAACATTCATATCTTTCATAAATCCTCACCATTTATCCAGGACAGCATAGTAAATCTTTTAAACAAGGAAAATGCCTTTATCCCAGTTACAATTGCCATAATTTGGCCTCTTCGATTGCAGGTGCTCCACTTAAGCAACGCTGCAGGAACGACAAGCCTTGGATCTGAGCATGAAGGGGCAGTCCCAGATAACAAGCCTGAACGAAGCCGGGACCTCTCTCCGGTATGTCTTTGGATGCATAGTACAGGAGCCTTTCCTTCCCTGCATCGTAGCTTACTCGTTACAAAGCACAGAGTCTGCCACAGGAGGGAGTCAAGATCCCACACACAAAGTCTGTCTGATCCACTAGGAAATGCCTGACATTAGGTGTTACCTTGCGATTAGCCAAGTCTTCCATGAAGTCAAATCCAAAGCCTCCAGCAGAGGGAGGGTCGGGCTGCGAAGCTTAGATTAGCTGTATTTAAACATCATTACAATGGGAGCTAGCCCAACAATGTAATCTTACTAGGATGCAAATTAACAACTACAGCTATACTGAGGAATCTTTATAATTGGTGTGTTTGAAATATCCCTAGTGTAACACAGATGGGAATCTTAACCATGAAGCATTCCACGCACTGCTTTTACAGCTACAAAACCTGGGCAAAAACTACATTCTAAGCCTGGCTAACAACCTCTTTATACAACAAGGATTTGAACCAAATCAGGTAAGTTACCTGTCTCTTGTAGCTGCTGTGGCCCTGACCCCCAGCCTTCCTGTAACCATAAGACTCGCTGTTGCTCCCTCACAAGTATCTTCAAGCACCAGAGGCCCTCCTTGGAGCTGTATCTCCTAAGACTGTTGGGGAAGACACAAGAGAGTCAGCTTTCAATGCTTCTGTTTTAAAAAAACCCAACAATTTTATAGAGCAAAAATAAAGCAGAAGGCTCGTCACTTTTGACAGTTGTCTACATTCAAACAGAGGTGTGACTATAGCCAAAGCTGTCTGTAAGCTGCTTCTGGGATATCTTGTTCTTGCTGCTTTGCTGGTTTTTTTGTTTTGTTTTTTCTTCCCTGCTGAATGATTTGAACACTTGAGCATCAAACAACACATCTTGCATCTTCTCTACATTTTTTAATTTTTATCTGGACTTCAGTCATGCAATTTTCTATGGGAAAACTTTCTTGTGTCTTTATTTATCAACATTTCTGCCTATGCATCACAATAATTCTCTCTTCTTCTGAATAAACTCTAATTTATTTTCTGAATAAACTTCTGACAGTTGATGTTTCCAGAGCCAAATTTTGTCTTACAGAGTCAATAAGACTCTCACAATTTCTAAACTATTTCTGAATCATTGATTTCATTGAAAAGGGAACAAGTGCTGAACATATTTGGCTAATTCACAGCCTCTGTTTTGCTTTACAGAACTATCTAACGTGCAGTGAGGAACTATACGGAGCAGCAGTTCAAACAGTGGACTTCCAGAGGGCTCTTGAAGACAGCAGGCTAAAAATTAACGCTTGGGTTGAAAGTGAGACACAAGGTAAAACAAAGCAAAACCACAGCTGCACTATCCTTTCCCTCTTCCAGTGCTTTTTCAAAGCAAATTCCGGCATATTAAAAGCCTTGTTCAGGTTTCTAGGTGGCCAATCTCATGCTCTTTAAAGATAGTTTGTTTCTCCCATTTGCTCTTTAGAGTAAGTTAAGAGCTAAACTATTTCTGAATTAAAGATGTGTCTGTTGTCACGTACTTCCATGCTCCTGCCCTTATGCCTGGCATGGTAACTGCAATAAGACCTTTAAGGCTTAAATAGATTAATTGCTTCTGCAAATCGCCACAAATGCAGGTATGGGAAAGCAGGGGATGGAAGTTGTGAGCTTCACAGTGAGACTGGGAACAGCCTAGCAGGGAGAGAAGATAACGGAGGACCTGGCTGTACATACAGCAATGCTTACAGAGATGAGTGATGTGACCACCAGTGAGATTCACTATCCCAAGGAACACTCAACCAGTTCTTGCCCTTAACAGGCACATAAAGGCCATTGGCTTCTTTTCCAATTAAACTAAATATGAGATATTCCCATCAGTTTTCTCAGAGCTGCAACATCAGCTGGGTGAAAATCTTACAAATCTTCCAGCTGAACTTAAGCAGGAACTTATTGGGGGACAGGTTAATAGATTTGAAGGTTTCTGTAATTTCTTAGTGGTCACATCCTGACCAAATCTGTCCTTGGACTGACAGAGTAGTCCATGACCAATGTGGGAAAGAGCTGCAAACCCCAGCCCGTGGTTCAGGAGCCACCTTGCCCAGGGTTAGGACCCATCACTGCTCATTGCTCTGTGTGCCTGTACAAAGCTTAGTAAATCCTACTGCAGCCTCTGCATAGAAAAAATGCCTAAAGCTCCACAGATGATTAACTGCTGCACTTAGGGTAAAGGGAAAGATGCCCTCATGTGAACCAAAACACAGGATTAATGGTGCTGCCTCTTTTTTGATAGAAGGTGCCACCTGGCATATTGCCACTGACAGCCCAGAGTTGGCTAATCTGATGATCCAATGCCCTTTCCTCCCCCAAACAGGCCAGTGCCAGGTAACAGTGCTGAGAAATTTAGCATTTATTTGCTTATATGGTCCTTGCCCTTTGCACAAATGAAGAGTTGGATTTCTAAGGCTCTCCAAAGCTAAGCTCACAGGCAAGTCATTGAGTCTCAGCCTCCAGAGTCTTAATAACAACTAATAAACATCTGTGTTTTCCAAAATTTCCTTCAGGTAAAATCAAGGAACTTTTTGCTCCTGGAGTGATTGACCCACATGCAATTCTGGTGCTGGTGAATGTAATCTACTTCAAAGCATCCTGGGAACACAAGTTTGAGGAAAAAAATACAGTTCAGGCAGTTTTTAAACTGAATGAGGTATGTTCTGTAAATCTTAACATTATCTACCCTACATACTGTGAGCTCCACAGGATATTTTGGTTTATTTGTAGCATTTGCAACACTTCCAGGTTTATTTTCAATATATTTTAATTTTTAGTCCTTTTTCCACCATACATATATCATCAAAGCATTTGTTGCTTAACTAAGGCATAGTCAACATGGTTGCAAAAAGTTCTTCAACAACCACATGAATCCAAGTACTGTGCAATTCAACTCTAACAGGTGTCTTCAAAAAAGACAATCAAAACCTTTTACTTTCATTTAATTCAGTTTTGTCTTCTTTCCATAATGCTGTGCCAGTATTCTATTAGTTTTCATTCTTAAAAAAAACCAAAAAAAGTCCCAAAACAATGAATCTACAAAGAACACAGATCTAGTTCTGATCTGAGGTTGAAGAGCTTTGTATGGGAAAAAATTTCTTCTAATATCTATAGAAACAAAAGGCCAGAAAAACATATACTGCTAGTTATAGCGTTGCATTGCATTGTAAAGACACAAGTGAGAAAGTGCAATTTTGGTCACTTACATTTGTGACTTGAAATACGTCTGAATATGAAAATGGTCTATGGCTGGGAACGTGGAGCACTGCTGCAGTCACAGAAACTATGAGGTAGGGAGAATCCGTGTATATTTTTCTTCATATGCTAAGTAATACTGGCAGGGCAGGATTTTTTCTGAAAATGCTACCTACTAAAATTCTTTCACTGATTTAGAAGTTAGGTAAGAACCTAGCTAATGGTAAAATGAATCTTGAGCCTTTCCACAGGTTTTGAACAACCTCATCACAAAAAAAGTGAAGATGATAGAAGACCTAGAAGAACATACCTGAGAAACACTGGCTATGATTTTGCTCTTATCTATTGGTTCCTGCCTGAACAACCCACCTGATACATGACAACCCAATTCCTGCACTGCTATTTCTTCTTTATCCCATTCCAAACTAGGACTTGCAAATCCTGTCAGCATCAGCTTGTTTGGCAGCAGAGTAACAGTATTAAGCCACTTTGCTATCAGTTGCAGGGAAATGGAGCTTTTTTTGCCCCAGAGAATTATCCCCTTTATATATATCTGGCAAAGCTGATGTTTTGTGTCATTGTAGATGCAGCAAAATAAAGAAACACGTTTAGCCTAATAACGATTACTGCTGCAAACACAGACTACTGGTATTGCACCTGATGTTTAAATGTTAAGGGCTGTATCGCTTTTGTGACTATACAATTTTCTTTTAAACAGAATGAGAGCAAGCCCGTGCGGATGATGTATCAGAAAGGCAGGTTTAAATTAGGCTATATTGAGGAGCTGAGTACTCAGGTGCTTGAACTCCCTTATGCTCAGCAGCTGCTGAGCATGATCATCCTGCTGCCAGGAGAGATGCCAGATGGATCTATCGGCAGGCCAGAACAGGTAAGGCTGGGGACTGTGGCTAAACTGTCCTGAAAGTTGGCTGTCTGAATTAAAGCAGGGCAAAGATCTAAGCTTTTCAAAGCTGCCTACCTACTCTAAGCTCTAATTTCCCTGTCTTCTAGATTGAAGGGAGAATGACTTACGACAATTTAATGCAGTGGTCCTCTTCAGAACATATGTATGAGACAATAGTGGAGGTGCACCTGCCCCAATTCAAGCTCGAAGGCACCTTTAACCTCAATGATGTATTACAAGCAATGGGAATGACCGACATCTTCATTGAATCTAAAGCTGATCTTTCTGCATTGTCACCTGTGAAACCTCTGGTGCTGTCAAATGTTGTCCACAAGACTTACGTGGAAGTCAATGAGGAGGGCACCACAGCAGCAGCTGCTACGGGAGCTACCATTGTGAGGAGGTCTCTTCCCCACACAGAGGTGTTTATGGCCGACCATCCTTTCTTATTCTTTATTAGGTACAATCCCACCAACATCATTCTTTTCTTTGGTAAATTCTGCTCACCTTAAAATCAGGGCCGTTTTCTAGCACTGTGAGAAAAACCTGGATGAAAGTCAGAAATGCTATTTTTTCCCCATGTGCTCTTAATCCTATGACAGTTAGCTTGTATTCCAAAGTAATCATTGCAACCAGTTTAGCTTAGAACCATCAACTGGATGCTCTACTGCCACACTCCTTGAATGGCAAATATTGATCTGAATCCAGAATAGGAGTAAACTTTCCCTCAACCTCATTGGATATCAAAAACTTTTTTTTTTTTCCTCAAGGCCTACATATGCTCCTGTATACCTTACAGCTTCTCCAGCCCAGCCAGGTAGTGTAGTACACTATTTGCCTGGCAAAGGTGGAATTTGTATGCTGCCACCTGAGGAGAGTAGTTTGCAACAATTTTCAGTAACTGCCAGTAAAACCAGAGCATTTTTACTTGCTCTGTATTTTTTGATTCCTGGCCAGGTGTGTCCTCATCAGCAGATAGGTGCTTTGGAGATGCTTTATACTTATATATACTCTGTTAGCTGTGGCAAATCCTTTGCAGAGTGGAGATCTCGCTCTGGTAATTCCTCTTCCTGTAGCAGCAGTCACAATCAAGTAGGAAACACTTATTTACAACAAATATAAATCTTTATTGACAACTGTATCACTTTTTCCCCTGTGATGTATTCTGGATCTATCCTCGTGCTATTCTGTTCTATATAAAAAGATTATGCTAGAAGCAGCTTTGGCTTCATTTATTTATTTAGATAAGAGCCTGCATCTAAAGTGCCATTTTACCAACTGGAAGAAGGATGGGATGTAACATGTACCCCTTTCATAAACTCTGGGCTTTTTCATGTGAGATTTTATTAGCAGCATTGTATTTTTCATGGTAACAACAGTAGGAACACTCAGGGAAATGTCAGGATTATGCCCTCATGGACACATCCAGTAAGAGGGTGTCCAAGAGATTACAACAGTAATTGTGTATGCAAGAAGGCAAGATTCTGACCCTTTTTACAGGACTTTTTTGGCATTCTTTTCTGAAAACAAAACCACCCTTAAAGAATTACAATACGGTTGATGTTGCAAGGGACCTCTGGAGGACATTTTGTCCAACTCTCCTGTTCAGGCAGAGCCACCTAGAGTAGGTAGCCCAGGACCATGTCCAGAGAGCTGTTGAAAATCTCCAAGCATGGAGACTCAGCAACCTCTCTGGATAACATCTGATAAGTTACCCACGTTTTTAAATGATACCAAACAGAATTTTGTAAGCACAGCACCTGCAGTAATGGGATATGAAAAAACACATTTCCAAAGAGGATTAATTACTTATACAGTCAAGAATGCTGCCTTCTATCTGGGGAAAAAACAAATGATTTCAGTCTAAAAAAAAGGCAGAAAAACAATCTAAAACACCCCACTGAAGTTACCAATGTGGGAAACTGTAATACATAATTGTCAAGAAATTGGTTTTCTTCCTTGTATGCTGCTTTCTGGTAAATTTTATTGATCTAAGACGCATTTATAGAGATACGGATTTCTCCTGCTCTGAGGAATGAAGAACTATTTTGTAAAGGGCAGTGTAAATCATAGAAATCACAGTTAAATGTTACCTGGAAAAATGTTTAGTCTGTGAGACAACCAGAGAAATACAGAATTTGCAGCTGACTGATAGCCAGACTGTTAATTTGCTGGATCAACATGGGTAACATCTTCCTCACAGAGTTCTATGTGAGGTTTAACTAATTAACATTTGCAATCTGCTTTATGACCTATAAAAAGGAAAGTATACATTAGCCATTAGTCATATAATTGAGTACAAAGTACCATAAAGTAGTTCATGATTACCAGTTTATCTACCATAAGTTACCTGGGGCTCTTTGGATGTCTAGGAGTGATGTTTGAACAAGAACAGGCAGGAGTAGGCCAATAATAGAGTCAAATAAACAACTTACCCTCGCTGTCTAATCTGAAGGTGTGGCACAATTTCTGCAGTGGTTCGCCAGGCTGCGTCCATGTTTCCATTCTGGAAGCTGACAGCACAGATTGCCTATTAAGCTATGTTTTTATTACCTAAAGATGTCATCACATGGTATTTACATACCCTGGGGAAGTTCTGAGCACCACAACCTCAAACATCAACATTGCTGCTTCCGCAAAGGCAGGAACAGGGATTCCCATGATGGAGTGTCAAATAATACAGGGAGAAAAAAATTCCAGTCCTTTCTCAGAAATGAGCACAGCCCCAGCATATCCTATTTCAGCATCTTTGATTTTCAATAAATAAAGCAGAAGTTTCCAACGACGCTGTATATGGGCAAGGGGAACGGGTCTGTGCTTGCTGGTATTTCTAACAATGCTCCTGCAATCTCAAAAGCGAAGGAAACAGAGGAGACATTTGTAATAGAAAACTCCCAGCACCAACTAAGCAGACACAGTGCTGAGGTGAGCCTGCTGTGGCCCAGGGCCTGCAGCTGGGCTTTCTGCTGCCTGCAACAGCAGGCATTTCACCACTGCCACAGTGTCATGAACTGGGAAATAAGACTAATCTGGTGAAGAAAGTAAAAATTCAGCAGCCTTTTGGCAGTTTAAAAACATCTGTTTTGCATGAGAAAGTCCTCCTAGACTGCTGTGTGCCCAGCACAGGCTGGCTGCAACCCATAGACACCAGCCTTGAACCAATGGGCCTGAGCCTGCCTGCAGCTGTAGGAACGGGCTCTGCACCGGGCAGGGAACAGCTGACAGCCAAGCTAGGGCTGTGTATCAGCCATGCCTTTGGCTTTACTTAGACCAACAAGACCCAGGCCTGTTTGCTCCCCACAGCGAGCGTGACACAGAAGGGCAGGAGACCAGGCTCTGGCCTGTTTGCTGCCCTGAGCCCTGTGCTGTGGGCCTGCCACCCTCAGCCCCAGCTCTCCTCAACACCTCTTCACCAGCGGGCCTGACCAGTCACTCGGCACCGGCAGCTAAAAGCACTTAAAACCACAGCCACAGAAGTCATGCAGCAGGAGCTGAGGTGGCCAAAATTGCTTTTTGAGTGAAATAGAAGGGAAGTCCCTGCCCCAGCGCCCTTAGGTCCCCACTCCTGGCTGGGGTGGAGACCTTAGCTCCCGCAGCACCCTGCTATCCTGTGGCCACAGCCCTGTAATTCTTCACTTCAGATCAATACTACCATCACTCCCAAATAAATCCCTGCTTAGGCTGATTATAACTTACACCTGTGGTTTCTAAAGTCAAAAGAGACCCCCAATGCCACATGTAGATTTATCTTTCTTAAGGCAAAGCACTTCACAGCTGGGCAGGCAGCAAAGCATTATTTAAGAAATCTTTTGCACATTTAAGTTAGACTACTCCAGTTTGCTTGAATGTACATTAATCTTCCTTCGTGACATCGAATTTGGAAACACTGTAGGGAAAAATTTGCAGCAAGGCATTATGTAATCAATTTTTAACCTAGAAAACAACAGATGAGGTAGAATACTTTAGAGCATTTCTAGTTTAATTTTTCTGTCTTGATGAGAGAAAAGTGGTATCAGAGATGTTCAAGAATTTCATTGTATCATTCATGCATGGTAACACATTCTTCTGTGTTACAGTTTACTGAGCAGGGAAAAAACAATTTGTTTCTGTTCCTTATGAAAAAAAAATAATATTAGAAGAACCACATAAAAGAATATCGAACACTGCAACTTATAACATGCTAAATGTCACTCAGTCTTACAAACTACCCAGCCTGTTGGTCAACTAAAAAAATTTTAATTCATAACTTCTTTTGACACCATCTGGTATGATGACATCCATTAATAACCTTTTTCACAAGACAACAACAGACAGATCAGAAACTAAGGATGCTGTTGTCGTTTCCTTCTGATGCAAGGTAGAAACGTCATGAAATAAAAGTAAGGCACACTGAAATATTTTTTAATATTTCGGACTAGAAGCAAAACCAAAAACTGAATTGCATATGTCTCTTCAAATGAGTTCTACAGGTATTTAAAAAAAGACAAAAGCCATGAATTTACTTGGATCTATCTTGAAATATAAAATGTAAAAATGCACCTGATTGTGCTATCTTGTACACTGGCCAGCTGAACTCGACTAATCCCATGCAGCTCAGATCAGTTACTGGCTTACAGCTGGCCAAGCTGGTTTGTAGTAACCATATCGTATCACAAAAGCTCTCAGCCATTAAAAACAGAAGAGTTATTAGGTATTGTGTCTTAGACTCAAACCATATGTGCACAATTTAAAATCTCAAATTCTCCTGACTTTAATAGTGCCCGTTATGTTCACTGAACTGTTTAGAATCTGCCTTGTTTTCTTGCTCCAGTCCTTAGCTGGAAGTGAGAGAAACTCAACTATGATTGGAAAAATGGTTATTGGTAAAATATAGCTTTTAAGCTACAAGGTGAAGAACTACTGCTTTATAATACTCGTGGCCTGGGACTAGACTTAGAGATATGACCAATATTGAAAGGCAATTTTGAAATTATCAATTTTAATATGTGCTCAATCTGGACTTCACTGTGTGTGCGGTTTCCTCTCAATGTGAGGCAAGTGATAGCATTAGAAAGTTATGCAGCAAGTCTCTGAGACTCCTCCCTGGGAAGAGAAAAATATCACAGAATCACAGAATCACAGAATTGCAGGGGTTGGAAGGGACCTCGAGAGATCATCGAGTCCAGCCCCCCTGCCAGAGCAGGTTCCCTACAGCAGGTTGCACAGGTGGGCGTCCGGGTGGGTCTTGAATATCTCCAGGGAAGGAGACTCCACAACCTCCCTGGGCAGCCTGTTCCAGTGCTCCGTCACCCGCACCGTGAAGAAGTTCTGCATGTTGGTGTGGAACTTCCTGTGCTCCAGCTTAAGGCCATTGCCCCTTGTCCTGTCCCCACTGACCACCGAAAAGAGGTTCCCCACCTCCATTTGCCTCCCGCAACTAAGATATTTATAAACATGGATCAGGTCCCCTCTCAGCCTTTTCTCCAGGCTGAACAGACCCAGCTTACTGAGCCTCTCCTCATAGGGGAGATGCTCCAGGCCCTTTATCACCTTTGTGGCCCTCCGCTGGACTCTTTCCAGCAGGTCCCTGTCTTTCTTATACAGGGGAGCCCAGAACTGGATACAGTACTCCAGCTGAGGCCTGACCAGGGCAGAGTAGAGGGGGAGGATCACCTCCCTCGACCTGCTGGCAATACTCTTTTTAACGCACCCTAGGATCCCATTGGCCTTCTTAGCCACCAGGGCACACTGCTGGCTCATGGCCAACCTGTCATCTACCAGGACCCCCAGGTCCCTCTCTGTAGAGCTCCTCTCCAGCAGGTCATCCCCCATCTGTTTCAGAGGGTGAAAACCAGAAAAGCCTGGATTGTGCCTCCTTCTCAGTTGTGGGACAGGAGAAGCCAGGCTCCAGGTACCCTGCCTGTCAGCTCTTGATTTGCCCAGGCACGCTCTCCTCTCAGAAAATCCTGTGAAGGGAGCCTGACTCTGTGGCAGTGGTTTCCCTCATTATCCTCAGGGTATCATCAGGACTGGAAGAAGAGCTGGGACGGGAGCAGAGCACATTGTAGTGATGCATGGAGGTAGGTTGTGAGACCTCACAGGGAAGACTTTCACATTTCATGTGTGCAGAAATCCCAAACTGTAGGAAGCCAAATTCTCTGCTCCTGTGAATGACCTTGTCCAACAGCAGAAAGGAATTCGGTAATTCCATTCTCTTAAAATGCAAAACAAGACAAATGGCAAGGCAGACACCTTAGAATTGCTATGAAATTGACACCCCACCTCAAGAGGCAGAAGAATCCTGCAAGTACATTAAACCAATGGCCAGAGTAAATAATGTTCTCTGGACTGAACTCCAATCTCAGTACTAAAACCAACCACAACCAGGGTGACAACTTCTGCTTTGTCTGACTCGTGTTCCAGAACAAGAGAAAGACAGTACAGGTGATGTCTCTGAAAGGTTATTTTAACCTGGCCATCATAGAGGAACCAAAAATTAAAGCAATAGAGCTCCAATACTTTAGTAAAGAACTGAGCATGTTCATTCTTCTTCCTGAAGTAGTCTATGAAGATTTTACTGGCCCTGAACAAGTAACATCTTTTTTACGCTCTAGTAGCATACATAAGGGGCTGCACACAAAGTAACAGAATCATAGAACGGCTTGGGTTGTAAGGGACCGTAAAGATCATCCAGTTCCAACCACCTGCCATGAGCAGGGTTGTCAAACACTAGATCAGGGTGCTTAGGGAAAAAAATTATGATAATCTTTTCAAAAGTGTCTAAGAGACACTGAAGCCTACCTCCCATTTTTAAATATTCACTGTTCTAAGCATAGGCACTGGACAACTAGACATTAGGACATGTGAACTCTGAGCCTCACCTCCTGTTTGTCTCTTGTATCTGATATTATGTGGGAATTGAGAGTGCAGTTTTAGGACACGGCTGAGACAGTCTAATGCCACTGGAATGATGATTCTCCCCTTGTCCCCTTCCTTCCATATTTTTCTGCTTCTTCCTTCCTTATGCTGTCACTATTACTTGGTGATCAGAAATTCACTGGGATTTAAGAGAAAAAATTTGGTAATGTAAATTTATTGATGACCTAGTCCCATAAACCACCTCCCAGATGTGGAGTAGGTGCTGGGAAGGGGTCACAGACAAGAAAACACCCCATCCAATTTGGTAGCAGACAATACTCAGTATTCACAGACCCATGAAAAATTCTTTTTTTTTTTTTTTTAAGAAAAAAAAAATCCAACCATTTGGTGACTCACCCAGCTTTTCTTGTTACTTTCTATTGGGAAGAAAGTAACTGCTGGGTACATAGTAGTGCTATTTCAGAACTGCAGACTTGAAGAACCTTCCCAAATGCTGAGACATGCAGGAAAAAACCTGTAAATTACAGTGCCAGGCATTTAATTGTGATTGCTAAATAAAGAAGACTCATGACAGTAAACGAAAAAGTCTTGCACGGCTGCAATTTCAGATGAAACACAGCCTGAATTAGTTACTGGCAGAGGCAAAGTTTGCATATCAATTAGCTGGTAAAAGAAGAGAATACCAAATACAGGCTGTGGACTCTTCTGATGAATAGAGTATGCAAAAAACAGCCATGTGTGTTTTTCAGTGAATACCACTGTACATATCTGGTTTGATTCCTGTATTACTTACATAAAACAAAATGAACCAACCAACCAAAAAAACCCCAGTGAAGTAAACAGTCCTGGCATATATTGTCTTGTATAATCAGACCTATATATTTTTCAGATAAAACTTAAAAGAGAACAAAATTTATGGCACGTATGACAAGAACAAGTACTGTAAAATATGATCTTGAAGAGCAGAAGTCTCACAACAGGAAAAGGAATCTGTGTGTGAATGAAGGAGAAAGTGTGGCTGAAACAACAATTGACACTCAGCTTACTACGGCAAGAAGCAATCACGATCTTTGAATTTTTTTAACTTGCTTCAGGGATATCTAGGTAAGCTCAAAACCAAGAACAAAATACAATGTAAAGAAAAATTCCATTTTCTCTTCACAAAATCTTTTTTCTAGTCGCCTTCTTAATTAAAAACAACAACAACAACAAAACATGTAAACAATGTGAAACTTTTTTACTGATGGCTTTATTACATCAAATAAAGTTGCTGCTGGAGCTGACCAGCTATCAAGGGGCATAATGGACTGGTAGATGTGCTTGGCCCCCTCTTACCTCAGGTTGCTGTGCAAACACAATACACACTGACACACCAGCTACTGTGAGCTCTGACGGGCAGCTTAGACATTAATTCTACCCCAAGCCAGACACACTGATTATCTGAGAGGTTTAATACAAGGTGCTGGTTGAATTCCATGTGTTTCCAAGTCACTCAATGCCAACTGCCTAAGACTGTGTGTGTGTGTGTGACAGAGAGCTGATCATCTCCAGTGCAACAAATACCATAACAGAGTAAAAAGCATCTGAAATTCTGTAAATGGGGCTGATCTGAACACATCTTGGTTCACTAAGGGACTTTGAGAGATGCCAGAATAGCCTCTGCTAAATGTGATGCAGATGGACAAGCTATGGCATGAATGGGTCTAAGGCACAAGCAAACATTACCCTCAAGCACTGCAGCAGAGTTGCTGAACAACCACAGGAAGTGAAATCTGAAAATCTGAACAGATAAATTGCAAAGAGCTGCATTTTCTGCTGCTTAATATCTCCTTGGTTATGCCAACATTGGGGAAGAATGGCAAATCCCATGCATTGGTTGAGGAACAGCTACACAATGGACTGCCTGACAGAGGAAAGGGCAGCAGAGTCCTTGCTGACCTCTTTCTGGGACAAACATGGATCTGGAACAGAGTTTAACCAATTTGTCTTGCTTACACTCATGGCTTTTGAATTTCAGGAGGTGCCCAAGATTTCCCCTGGCCTAACGCCTTATCTAAAGTTACAAAAAAGCACTTTGCTGATGACTGCACATGGACAGTCCACTCTGGTCAACGTATTCAGGTTGCTTCTGCAACAAGCTTTGCACTAACATTCAGTGTAGAAAAGATGCAAAACAAATCCAAGCCTGTGTAGTGGCAGGCTGCTCTCTGGGAAGGTGTATTGACCCATCTGTTACTACTGGCAGAACTAAACTTCCTCTCCTCCATGAGATCATTTACTTCGGGTGTTTTAAGCTATCTTGCCTACCTTGATGAAATAGCTTTTCACATGAAGAAACCAGGAAAATGAAACATTATCAGATGCTCAACCAGCTTACCTGTGCAAAACTGCTGTGATTGTGCTATTCCAGAGGTGGAGAGTACAAGGAAGGCAAACATATTGACTGGGAGAACATATCAAAAACACCTTTGTGTCCTCTTCTATAGGAGATAGTGCAACTAAATGTTTGTTGAGAAAATCTTGGACATTAGTCAAAGGGATGAAAACACTGACCATATGTCCTGGTGGTGTCCTTCAGGTGCACGCTCCACAGATGCCCACAGAGGACAAAGACATTGTAACCAGGCATACAAATGACTGTGGGTACCCAGGAAAATTCTTCATGCCTTGAAGGCATGTTTGAGTACCTGCCTGACCTGTAATTATGTGAAAATGGGAGCATAAGAGAAGACACAGTACACAATGCAGTAAAACCTGTGCCCTTGGCCAGAAAAAGTTTGGCAGGATAAAGTAAAACCTATAGAATAAGGAACATTGAACAAGATGGGTGGAAAGCTGCTTACTGTCTGCATATTTTCCCACTGCTTGCATGACTACTGTAACAACCTCAAACAAAAAAAAAACTCATTCTGAACTTGGAAAATGAAAGCCACTGCAGTTATCAGGGTCCGCACACATGTGCCTGAATTTCAGCAAAACAAAACACACTGCTAAAGGTAAAGTAACTCTCTTTCCCCTTCACCAGTGGGTGCCACTACCACTGTTTATTCTCTCTCTTAATGTGTAAAAATTTGGGATTTCTATTATTCACTCCCATGGCCTTTACTGATGCTGGATTTGTTTCTTCAGTGCTCATCAATTATTCAATATTATTCAATAAAGAGCAATAGCTTTTTACAACTGAGTTATATTTGTTACTGTGCATTATGATTGTCTAACAGACCATGAATGTTCCTTCAGATAGGTTTGGTAGTTTATTTACCTGTCATAGTAAAATGGGAGGTATAGAAGATCTATGAGAATAGCCTGTTCATGTACAACGGGCCTTGTTGCCATGACCTACGAAGGATGAAAATGAAAAGCTGAACACCAATCATCCTTTGAATTCCACTGGCTGTTTAACATTCTTTTCTGAATATCTGAATACTCCAGGGTCTGATTTCTCAAAGCAACAAATACTTCCTGACTGTTCCTCAGATCTCTTCCTCTTCCTTACCCTGAGCTGAGCTCCCTAATTTACCTCAAAACTGCTGCTCTGAATCTTTTCATCAGAATGAAGGTTCAGCAAAATGAGCTTTCTCCTCAAACATGTATGCTGTAGAACCTTTGGCTTACATCTGTTATAATTCGACTTCAAGTAAGAAACTTTGGTCTTACCTAGGCACAGAATAGATGCAGCTGTGCTATTACCAAGTACTAACTACAAGCTTCTCCAGTCCTCAGACCCCAGGAACATCTGCATTTTGACAGGCCAAAACATCTTTGAGTACAATTTTGCTCTCAACAAAACCCATAAAGTTTTGGTTTTATTCTTACATGGAAAAAATTCCACTTCAAGATCCTCCGAACAGAGCAACCACCCTGCAGCCGGCTCTGCTTAGAACTGCATTATTTTTCCAACATCAAATGGTTGCTGTCTATGAGGAGCATCCCTCTGTTTCTCTGCACAGACACCATAGTGAGTGATTACATAGACATCACACCTTTCCCTTCATTGACCTTGGGAGTAGTGTTACAGCACTTCCTGTACTTTAAGTGCCTCAGAAGTGAGAAGAAGCAAAACAGCTAGGAAGGGGATACAATCCAAAAAATGGTTTTTGGGGACAGATGCACTTTCTTGCACTCCTTGGTAATAAAAGACCACTCCTTCTTCAGCATAGCTGTGGGTGCTCATTAAATGATGAACTGTGGTGGAGTTGTCTTACTCTCCAATGACTGCACTATAGCTATGTCTTATTTTCTCATAATATTTTGGGATCATTAGATTCATTTGACTGTGAGAATCACTTGATCTGGTTTTACAGCTAAGTTTATTTAAGATGTATTATGCTTTGCTAAATAACTTTGCAACACTGTTTATCCTCTGGTTGGTTGGTTGGTTGGTTTTTGTGTTCACTATTGATTTGGCTCTACTTACCTATATGGCTCAATCAAATTAATGTTTAAATTAAAAACTAGAGCAGGAAAGATGTTAGACTTGAACTCCATTTGACTTGGTACAGCCTTATAAGATACAGTAAGAACCCGAATAATTGTATTATTTCATGTGGTTTTACTTCACAAAATAAAGTTTGGCTTTCTCCATATACAGCGCCAGTTTCATGTTGGTCTGCCCAGTGGTTTGAAGGGCAATGAATCAAAAGGCAATGACAAAGGGTAGTAACTCAAAGGATGACTCTTAGAAGGCTAACAGGGGGAGTGTCTGAAATGGTACTGTATATATCACCAAGAGGTCAGAGAAGCTGTTTAGGTTCAACTGGCAAGCTGGATTATTACATGCCTCTTTGAAGTTTTTGGGTAAGTATTTCTCCAAGTAAAATATAACTTCTCATTTGTATTCTTCAATATGGGAAAAAAAGAAAAAGAGGAATATTATGTTTAAGAACTTAAAGGTAAGCATAAGACAGATATGTAAAGAAAAAACAGCAGTGCATATAGTAATTTTATCTTGCCTTATAAATATTTCTTATACTGTTCAACTGTCAAATACCATTAGATGTGCAAAACAGTGTTTGTACACTATAGTTTTAAGCTGGGAAACCTCTTTTTTTGTTGATGTTGTTGTTGAAAATCTGTTGTTACATTAAAACTGTTATTCTTTTATCTTTTAAAAAATATTTTTGGAATAAAAACATTCATGTTTTCTTGGTCTCACTCTCTGGAGAACACAAGTGAGGTACAGTAGGATGATTCAAAGACTCCGTGGTTCCAGAGCTGTTAACACCAGACACCTCTCAGGTCACATACTAGAACACTTCTGCTCCAAGCCATGGATATGCTATTCCTCCAACTTAAGCTGTTTTAGAGAGAGGAGAGCAGTATCAGCTTTCTTGGTCTCAGATTCAAGAAAGAGAATGACTGTAGATTTCCATAAATACCTCTAAGTTGTGATATTAAATTGCACGTACAGGACCTCCACCTGACTGAACTAATACAGCTTCACAGTGCATTAAGCTGTACTGCTAAAGCCTATATTTATGCTACATATACTTTTGCATTTTTTCAACAAAAAAAGGCATCAGCAGATGCCTTTTGAAATGGGAATACAGGGGAGAAGCCCACTAAAGCTATAGTTTGGCATCTAAGCAACTGGCTGGATTTACAGATAAATTTACTCCCATTATTCCTATAAACTACAGGAAAGCAACCTCCAAATTTACGTCTGGTTGCACTAAGAAGCAGTAAGAAGCACACTGACTATTGTGAGTCGACTACATTTAAGTGAAATATCCGGAGTATGGTCCAGAGCAGCCACAGAAGAAATATATTTGTATTGTCTCAAACATCATTCAGAGTTCTCTAGATGGCTATTAAGAAACTCATCCATTCCACGTTGTATTTATAATATTGAAGCATGGATGAAACTATCTATTTTCTAAAGGGCAAGTACAAGATAGTGCCACACATCAACACCACACAGTTACATTTCTGTTTGTTCTAGACAACACTGATTTCAGAATGGGCTCCATCAGTGCAGCAAATGCAGAATTTTGTTTTGATGTATTCAACGAGCTGAAGGTCCACCATGCAAATAAGAACATCTTGTTTTCCCCACTGAACATCATTGCATCCTTGGCCATGGTCTATCTGGGGGCAAGAGGCAACACTGAGTACCAGCTGGAGAAGGTAAGTTATACAAACAAATACAAGCTCATTTTGATCCTGGTCAACACAATAAGTTATCCATGAATGTCTTTGAGACTTTCTCCATTTGAGGGGTCATTTACCACTGAATTCAAACTTGGCTAGAAGGACATTGAGCCATGAGATTTGGATCTGGAGCTAACTTTTCACTTACCACTGCTTTTCGCTACGAAGGGTAAGAAAGGTTTCCATTAAGGAGAAGAAGTCTTGAAGAATGGTTAAGGCAGATCTCTTGCTTCAGCTTGTATTGTCTTACAAAACTGACTCGTTATAGGTCCTATGAACAACCTGTAATGTATAAAAAATGAAACATTCAGAAAGCAGGAGTCATAGTTATGAGTAGAGTACAATATGGGTGTAGGTGGTTTCTGGAATGAAACATAAGTGAACTAAACTGAAGATCATATTCACAAATTTTCAGAGCAGCATATGCAGTAAGAAAACTAATTTCAAGCACACAGTTCTCAGTTTAGTCATGTGTTAATCAGACCTGGTTATTCCAAGCCCAGAGTTTGAACACAAATGTCAATGACTTTCAGTGGACTTCAAAAGCTTCATTTCTTTTACTGCTACTTCCAATTGCAGGTTCTTCGTTTTGACAACATCGCAGGACTTGGAGGAAGCTTTCAGACTAAGGTACAGAAACCTAAGGTACATTTGTTTTTCTCTCTCTCACACCTTTTTTTTCTGAGAATAGAACTTAAAACTGTTCTGACTGTGCTTCAAATAGGTCCAGCCTTTTCTCAAACCTTAGCTATTGTTCTCAATCCAGGACATGCAAGTGGAAAACTCAAATTTGTTCAAAAAAACAGAAAAAGAAGGCAGGTTTCACATGTTGCACCAGAAAAAGTGCTGGGATGGGGAAGGACACTTTGGTCACCAGGCTACCTTCCTGGATTGATAAGAGCTTGCACACCTACAGGGATTGCTGGAGGACAGCACATGAACCACTTGTGTGCTTTCCTCCATGGTCACCTGCTGCATTTGCAAAGATAACACAAGCCATACTCCCAGGCCTGTCCTCAACCACTTGGAATCTCCAAGCACAAGGTAGGATTTGCAAAGGACAAGAAGATTCCTTTTCCTTTTCCTCCTCCTTTTCCTCTTCCTTTTCCTTTTTTTTTTTTTTTTTTTGCTAGAGGCATTTAGCGGCTGCGTGTAGAACAACTCATCAAATGCAATCAGACACCTGAATTTTTCTTCAATTATCACCTTGCCCCTGAGGCATATGTTTCAGATTAATCACTGAGGTTTTCTGCTTGTTATCACTGAGTGTCATCAAATGCTATGAATTGTACATAATTAATTGCTTATATGGAACTGCCCTCCCACAAAGCTTGTAGATTCTACTGTATGTTTGCCGGCAAATGTCTAAACACTGTGTGTTTTCCTATGTGATTTGTACCTTGTAAGTAGTTGTCTTTCTAGTAAAATAAGCTAACACCTATACCTTTTTCCCTTCTCATCAACAACCCAGTGTGGCAAATCTGTGAACATCCACATCCTGTTTAAAGAACTCCTCTCTGATATCACCGCACCAAAAGCCAATTATTCACTCCACATTGCCAATAGACTCTATGCTGAAAAGTCACATCCAATCCTACCGGTGAGTTGTACGTTAGAGGGATTTCTTGCTAAATCTTGTGTAAGCCTCTAATTCAGGAGTACTGCCCAGAGCAGAGGATCTGTTACTTCAACTCCACTGGTCCAGTGGTGTGGACTTCTACAGATTTTCCCTTTGCAATAGCCCTGACAAGAGCCTGCATGGAAAGCATTTCCAGGGGAAAAGATAGCCCTATTCAAAAATGAATGGAATAATGATCAAAACTACTTTTTTCCCTGCAGAAAATAATTAGATTTCATCATGTTTCTTCACCTGAAAAGCTCACCTTGAAAACAGGCTTTGAAAGTGTCTAAATCTTTCATATGACATCCTCAAAATAAAACACACAAATCTTCTAAAGCAAATACATTTCTTATCTTCAAAAATAAGGAAAAATGCTTCAAAAGAAAGAGTGGACTTAATGAAAACAACACACTCTCCAACGGACCTGAAGCTGTTTTTGGATCAGACTTTCTTCAGCAAAATATTTCAGCATTCCCAATGCATAATCTTAACTGGTCAAGTAATATAAATGTCAGATCTTAAAATATCATGTATCAGAATATTTTTTGACTCAATTTTAACCGTTTTGTCCAGGAAATAAGCAATTAGAACAGTCTAATCATGGCATCACCATAAAAATCAAGGATCCTTTCATCTGTATTTTATTTCACTTTCACAGACTTTAAAAAAAACTGATTTGGTGGCTACCACTGCTGTCTTTACAGATTTACTTAAAATGTGTGAAGAAACTGTACAGAGCAGGTCTGGAAACAGTGAACTTCAAAACAGCACCAGACAAAGCCAGACAGCACATTAACTCCTGGGTGGAAAAGCAGACAGAAGGTAAGCTCGGAGAAGAGTTTATAATACACTCCCTTGTTACTACAGTACTTGAACAACTTCTGGAAAAACTAAATATCAGAGGAGAAATTTCTTCCTTCCATCCCCATTAATGGATATTTATTGTGGAAAGGGATGACTCTATTGCACCTGTTTGGCAGCGTCAGCACATTTTAAATATCTATGGCAAAGGCAGTGGTGCCAGGGTATGCACAGCGTGCACTTTCTGTGTCTGGAGAGCATAACTCATGCAAGATTAGTGCCAGCTTCACTAAAAATATTGGCTTCATTTGACAAGCATGTGCTGGATGGATAAGAAATGGGCTTCCAAGGAAGAAGGCAATATGGCCATTAGGGTGGTAGAAGGAAAGGAATGATTAGGAGTGTGTGTACATTTATCAGGGATAAGGTGGGAAGAAAAACAAGAGTCAAGTATGAGAAGGAAGCACAGTGAGAGGCAAAAAATCTGCATCCCTGCTTCTCTCTCCAGTTCCTTCTGCTCTATGCAAGCCTTTTTCCAAGAACGTCTGAGATATTCCTCGGGATGTGTATGAACATTCACGCTTTCCTGTCTTTTTACAGAAATATCTGGCCAAATGTTAGTTGTTCTGTATTAAATCATCCCCATGAGCTTGAATTCCACCTGCTGTCATTTAAAGAAGAAGTCATGGCAAACATGTTGCTTGACCTCTAAAATGCAAGACTACTGCTGTGAAAACAAAACCCCACAAAGCAGCACCCTCCAACCCCAAGCCCTTACTGTAGGCATTCATGTAAACCAGACGAGGTGTGTCTTAGCACTCGCTGCCTTGCTCCCTTCTTACAGGACAGATCAAAGACTTCCTCATATCGAGCTCCATCGATGTTGACACGGCACTGGTCCTTGTTAATGCCATTTACTTCAGAGGGATATGGAAGACAGAATTTAATGCAGGAGACACTCGGGAAATGCCCTTCAGAGTGACAAAGGTAGGTGGCACAGGCACAGCTTCTGGGCAGGATGGGCTGCCGGTGGGCAGAGCCATCAGGAGGGGTGTCACACACACACCACGCTGCAGTCGTCGGCCTGTGATTCAGCAGGGCCCTCACTGGCAGGGCATGAGGCTGAGCCCAAGGAGCGTTGGCAAAAGCTGTGGCTGACCAGGCGTCCAGAGCACCCCCACAGGCAAGAGAGGGAAATGGAAACACGGCTTGAGGATCAAGCCCAGTTCCTCTGAAGGGCTTGAACATTTGCCAGCTTCAAGAAAAAATGGCCACATTGTCTCATGCTTCTGTTTTGCAGCAAAAAAGCAAACCTGTGCAAATGATGTGTCAGAACGGTACCTTTTTTGTGGGCTCGTTGCCTGCAGAGAAAATGAAGATTCTGAAGCTTCCATATGCCAGTGGAGAGCTGAGCATGTTGGTGCTGCTGCCTGATGAGGATTCTGGCCTGGAGGAGGTACGGCCTTGGCAGGGGAAGCCAAAGAGTTGTAACATCAGTGGGATCTGGCCGCCATCAGACCTTTGGCTGTCCTCTCCCGCCCTGGTGGTACTGGCTGGGAAGCAGGGGAGCACAATAGTGGCCCAGGTGCAGTTTCCAGGTGCTCAGGCAGAGGCTGGCCTCTTAGGAGAGCCCCGGACTCAATGGTACAAAACAAAAGGTGTAACTGACCAAACAAAGGTAAAGGAGCCTATGGCTGCTGTAACATTGTAGAAAGGCATGTTTGGGCAAAATTTCATCTGGTAATTTTATCTGGCCCCCTGTATAAGCTCTTGAGATTATATATATAATAATATTTATATAATAGTATATAACATATATATATTATATAAATATTGCTAGAACTGATGAGGTTGAGGAATCCTTAATGATATTTTCAACAAAATCTTCAATTTGCTATCAGAATATTGGTGAAGATTTAGAAGTGCTTGTAATTGGTGTACTATCAACAGTATATAAATTGTCATGGCAATGTTTTGCAATTTTTTCACTAACTGACCACTATGTAACATAGTGAAACTGCTGTATTGTGTTATATGGGACACAAAATTACTTGTACAGAAAGGGATGTGTCAGGCAGAACTGAATAAATTGACATTGACAAATAAAGATATATAGAGAAGCAAATGATAAAGTAGAAGGATGTTGATAGAATGCACTTTAGGAACCTTTCTGATTTTTTATTATTTTTTTTTAATAAAATGATTAAAATGATTGATAGGAAGAAGTGGCATTCTCATTCCAGGCATTTCATTTCATGCATCTCTTTGCAGATTGAGAATGCAATCAACTTTGCAAAACTCACAGAATGGACCAATCCCAATATGATGCAAAAGAGGAGAGTGAAAGTGTACCTGCCCCGCATGAAGATGGAGGAAAAATATAACCTCACATCTGTCTTAATGGCCTTGGGAATGACCAACCTGTTCAGCCCCTCAGCCAATCTGTCTGGCATCTCTTCAGTAGAGGGCCTGAAGATATCTCAGGCTGTGCATGGGGCGTACATGGAAGTCAATGAAGAGGGCACTGAGCTGGCAGGTTCAACAGAGGCTATCGGAGACATCAAGCATTCCTCGGACTTAGAAGAGTTTAAGGCTGACCGTGCATTCCTCTTCTTGATCATACACAACCCAACCAATACCATTGTCTACTTTGGCAGATATCTGTCCCCCTAAAGAGAGAAAGAGCTGGAAACAACACATGCCTTCCCCTCAGAAACAAAATCCCTTTACTGTAGTATTGTAGCATACTCTTATCTCTTTCGTAGAAAAGACATACCCACAGGTGAGGAGACAGCACCAAACATGCTTACTCCTTCAATTTTCAACCAATAGGTTTCAGAATGGCTTGATGTGAGCAAAGACTGAGCCAACAAGATGGTAAGAATGAAGGCACCCATCAGTCAGGAAGGTGCCAAGCGGTTTTCACTCAAGGAATAAATTGCAGGCATGACCCCAAGTCCTTGGGAGCCCATCATATAGCCATGCGTTTTGCTCATCTCATTCCCTGGTAGCATATTGCTGACAATCCCATATTGCCAATCCTGGAACATGGGCTTTGAGATCTCCAGTCTGGAGGGGATGTTTGCAGAAAAGACACTAGTGTGCAGGTTATTGACTGGTGATTATGTCAACTTTAAGTTTTTTAATTGGCTATTGGGAAATGGTAGACATATTCACTATCACTAGAGTTCTCTCACCATGAGTTCCTCACCTAACTCTGAATTTCTTGCAGACGTTCTTCAAAAAGTCCTGAAGAGTTTCCCTTCCACTCCAGAGAAGGGAAATAGATTCAGTTTGCATGGGTGTAGTTATGGCTTTTCACAGAATGTAGATTCAAAGCCTGAACCATGGAGATCCAGATGATCCTTAAGATCCAGAACTTAGCAAGAATCACTGGCCAAAAGAACTGTCTGAATTTTAATTTAAAACTTTGGAAGACACTTCAAATTTGAGAATATTCTGATTTTTTTTTTTTTGTGAAAGATCCTGCAAATGCTGTAAAATAATCTGATTTCTTCATACTAGTTCTGTGAAAAAATACAGTTTTCAAAATGATCCCTGTCTCTGTTGAGCTTTCTTAGCTAGTAACCTTCACTTTGTCCCTGGAAATCTCTCATGAAGTTCAAAAAAGGAGCACATCATTCTTCCATGAGCACAGCTGGGCTTCTTTGTTCCTGTCGTACTTCAAGGCTACATCACTTATTCTAAGAAATACATAAGAATACTAATATTTGCTGTCTTTTCTTCCTATGTGTAGATTATCAACTGCAAATATGGATCCATTGGCTCAATATTATATCCTGTTTTCATTCTAATCACACATTTTTGATTTTGATGCATACAACTGATTTTGTTTTGGTTAACATAATAAAAGAAAACCACAAATGTTTGCCATGTAAGTTATGCTAACTTTCTGAGCCACATGCTCCTAAAAATATAATTACATTTTAACAGCTGTGAATAAAATATGATTTAGTACAAAAACGTATTTTTAGAATGAATAAAATGTGTAGATTAGAAGTCTTCTAGGTTTTTATGAAACTTTTAGGAGTATCTATTTTCAAGCAGAACTCCACCAAAGACCTACAACCAGAGTTTGGTTCCTCTCTGTACTTCAGATTACAAGAAATAGAGCAACAGAATACAAATTTATTCCTACATATCCTTCTGTACAATTCCAACAGGTATTATGGATGCCCTGACAATTTTTCCGGTAAATATTTCAAGGAACAACTATTCTAGCAGTTCTGCCCTTTTAGACGATGAAGTCATCTGAAAATCATATAACTTGAAAGCCATAAGAAAGATTAAATAGAATGCCACCCATTAGGCAAAATATTTCCCCATCCAGCGTCTTGAGAGGAGGAACTCTGATGTCAATATTGCCTATTTCCACATTAGTGTTACCACATTACTTTGGTATGACAAAAGCTGATTTGCAGAGAAAAACAGCTGGTGCTACAAGTCTGACATCCACATTATTTGTATATTTTCAGGATATTAATTCATGATACAGATACAGCCGTTTTTCAGTGGTAAAACCAAGTATTTTATCAAGTATTCTTTACTTTTTCTTCTTTAGAAATGGGAGTAGTGATATGAACAGTTCCAATAGAAGAGAAATTTTAACATCTCAAAGTTTACCATCAATAGTCTATTCACCTTTTGCGTCTTTTATAGCCAGAAGCAGTTGATCCAGTCTGCTACATTTAAAAGTCAATACACAAACAATAAGAAGACTTGAGAAGGATTACAATTGCAAGCTACCCTTCTATGATCAGACTGGGCAGTGCTTGAAGCACAAAGATATGCCTGAGTGACCAACACTGTCTCCTGAACAACAGCAAAGGTCAAAATGGAGAAATGGGGAAAAAAAGTGAAGTTTGCATGCTTACAAGCAAGTATAAAGCTTCCCCCTTTCTCAGAAAGGTAAACAAGACACAGGAAAAAGTGGAAATTTAGCAATACTGAACAAAACTTGCAACAAAATGCTGATGGCTAGGCCCTGGCCCTAGCCACCACCGATCAGGCGGGAGGCACTACATTCAAAGGCCAGGATAAAAGTGCTCCCCAGGAAGGGTGCTGATGGCCTGGTGGGTGGGATAACTAATGACTGCTGTGCCCTCCAAGCTCTGCAGGGCTCTGGAGAGATTTGGGAGAAGCAGCCCATTCCGTGCCACAGGAAGACAGGTTCTGCAATTAAGCTGCTCTCCATCTTGCCCATGGAGCAGGATCCAGGACATGGCCAGACCCTGTGCTCTGCCTGAGCAGCTCTGCGCTTCTACCTCGCAGGTTTCATTTTCCAGGAATGTTTCTGGAGACAAGAGTCATCAATCACCAATCACGTGAAGTTCAACAAAAGCAAGTGCCAGATTCTGCACCTGAGATGGGGCAATCCTGGATATCTGTATAGACTGGGGCATGAAAGGCTCGAGGGCAGCCCCATAGAAAATGATCGGGGGGTTCTGGTTGACATCAAGTTGAACCTGAGTCAGCAGTGTGCCCTGGCAGCCGAAGGAGCCAACCATACCCTGGGGTGCACCAGGCCCAGCACTGCCAGCTGGCTGAGAGGAGGGATGGTCCCGCTCTGCTCTGTGCTGTGCAGCCTCACCTCGAGCACTGGGTGCAGTTATGGGTGCCACAGTATGAGAAGGACTTAAAACTATGAGAGAGCATCCAAAGGAGGGCTATAAACGTGGTGAAGGGTCTGGAGGGCAAGCTGTATGGAGAGCGGCTGAGGTCCCTTGGTTTGTTCATCCCAGAGCAGAGGAGGCTGAGGGGAGGCCTCATGGCGGCCTACAGCTTCCTCATGAGGGGAGCGGAGGGGCAGCGCTGAGCTCTGCTCTTCGGTGACAGCGACAGGACCTGAGGGAATGGCATGGAGCTGCGTCAGGGGAGGGTCAGGTTGAGTGTTAGGGAAAGGCTCTGGACCAGAGGGTGGTCAGGCCCTGGCTCAGGCTGCCCAGGGCAGTGGTCATGGCCCCAAGCAGCTGGAGTTCAAGAAGCGTTTGGACAATGCTCACAGACACAGGGTTTGAATGTTGGGTTGTCCTGTGTGGAGCCAGGAGTTGGACTTGATGATTCTTGTGAGTCCCTTCCAACTCGGGATATTCTGTGATTCTATGACAAGATTTACCACAATTCTGTGTGTGAAACACCTGTGGCCAAAGCCTTCACAGGATCTTCCTGAAGGTGCCTTCTCTGGAGAAATCCACTCTGCCAACACTGAGATACACATCTCTGTCACAATCTGTGAAAGACCAAGGCAGCACTGCAGGCAACAACTTCAGTCTCCTCAGAATGGTACAGCACTGCTGCGGAAAGGTGTCTGGTGGGTTGTGAGCTTCCGTCTGAAAGAGCTTGACCTGACACCTGATTTTCTTTGGACAGAGGAAGAAACATAATCCCACAGAACAACTGAGAGAGGGACCACCATTGATAGCTATATCATCAAGTTCTGCAACAGCAAATAATTAAGCAATCACCCTGGGCAAGACAGACAAAACAATCAAAATGCTCCTTCCTACTGGCAAAAGAGTGGAAGTATAGATGAGAACAAAATCTCTAGCTGTGCATAGGTTTTTTTCATTGAATGAGGGACTTTGGTCCATGAGCTGACCTGGACTTCATATTCTTTTGGAAAAGGATCAAATGTCCAAGAGACTGTTAGTTTGCTCCTGGCAGAGCAAAGGGAAGCAAAGACTTAGCTGACCTCTTTCTTGGGACATGCATTGTCAAAAAAAGGATGTGACAAAACACATCCTTTTGTGTTTGTACTGCATTACACAGCTGGACAGGGTAAGCCACCAGTTATGCCAGAAAGTGTTTCAGCTACAGGAAGGTTTGCTTAATCTTACCTGACTTCACAACAGCATTGAACTTGATGAGTGGACTACGCAAGACCTCTTGTATTCTGATGATTCTGCACTGATGGCTGACCATGATCAAAGATTTAACTTATTGTGGATTGCTTTTTTGCTTCTGCAGCTTGCTTTATATTAACCACTCATTTGACCCATAAATAAATAAATAAATAAAAATAAAAATCCAACAGCAACAGTAGCCAGGGATGCATATTAACACGTTTCTGGAGGAACGTGCTGCCCCTTCTCTATCACAAAACAAAAAATTCCTCTCATCAATAAGTACACTTAATTCAGAAAAATTTTGAAAAGCGTATCATTACTAACAACATTAGTGCTCTAAATTAGCTGTTATGACATGATTGTAGTGTCTTTGTATCTTTGTAGATCCTGAGTTGCAGGCTGTCTGTGACGACCCGAACATGCAATTCAGGCAGATGGTACACAAATGCCAAGGCGGCTCATGTATGACGAGATGTAGCATGCTGCTAGACAATTTGATAGCCAAGAAAAAAGATTCAAGGCACACTCTAAAGTTAGAAGTGACACAGTACAACATACTGGACGATCCTTTGACTTCTGAGCTGCAAAGAATACAACAATGGACCACAGCAGTGAGTGTTAAAGCTTGTTTGTACAGAAAACAAGCTGACTGCCAGCCTTAAGCAGGAAAGGTAGAAGGGGCAGCAGCCACAGAAACAGCTTGCAGTGTGGGGAGCGCTCTGAACTGTGTGATTAAAGATATACACCATGAACAGACACATTTGCCCACGTAACCTATCTTTCCACCAGCATAGAAGTACCATCTTCAGCAAAACGGAACTCACCACTGATTTATGTACTGTTCAAGCAAAAGAACAGCTCCTCTCTTTATAATAGGTTTGCAGTGATGGGCCACCAAGATGAGGTAAGGCCTAATGATCTTTTCTGAAAAGTACTGCTGCTGCAAAGCAATGGCTGCACCAGACTGGCCTGGACTATAGATGGTGCCATGTAAGATATCAGTTGCACTTAAGTGCACCAGATCAGGCTGACATCATCACTATGTTCTGGTTTCAGCCGGCAGGCCGGGAAACCCCACACAGCCGTTCGCTCACCCCCCCCCTCCTCCCAGCTGGGATGGGGGAGAGAGTGGAGAAATAAGGTAGAACTCGTGGGTTGAGATAAAAACTATTTACTAACAGAAAGAGGAAAATAGAGTACAATAACAGTAATGATAATTATATACAAAACAAGTGATTGTACAAAGCAATCGCTCACCGACCGCGACCGATGCTCAGCCAATCCCAAAGCAAACGGGCCCTCCCAGCTCACTTCCCTTCCTTATATTACATGATGTCATATGGTATGGAATATCCCTTTGGTCAATTTGGGTCAGCTGCCCTGGTCCTGTCCCCTCCCAGTTCCCGGCTCCTTATGCCTTCTAACTGCTTCACTGAGGAACAAAATATGTCCTTGGCTGTGTTCAACACTGCCAGGTGTTATCAGTTTTGTTTCTCTTCTGAAAACAAAACAACTTTATACCAGACACTGTGAGAGAAGTAACTTCTGTTAGAAACTAAGACACACTATTAGTATTGCATCTTCAAGTGAACAAGACTAAAGAGGACTCCATTAAGCAGAAAGGTACGGACTATTCAGAGGCTTTCCACCTGCATAGACAGCTAAAAGGGTTAAGGAGTCCACCTCTTTGCTCCAGAAAGCATAATTTGTTCTAGACAATTTCAGAGTCTATTGACTTTGGAGTTCTGATTTAAAATCACACGGCATACTGAGAGGTCAAAGTAGTTTGTTTGTTGTCCATTCTTTTATTCAAAAGGAATTATGCGATTGCTTTATGCTTGCTATTGTATATTATGACTGTCCTGTAGACCATGAATGTTTCACCTGATGTGCCATGAAGTTACTTGTGGACGATCAGTAAGAATGTTTTTTGCACGCACAAAAGGTATGTTCTGAAGCTTGCATCTGGTGCTGTGACCTGTCGAGAAGGAAAAGAACAACTCAAATCACCCTTCAAAATTTTAGCAGTGAGTTCAAATACTTTTCTTGTAGCTTCTGAGTGGGGTCTGAATATCCTGATGTCTGAATTTAAAAAGCAACAGAAGTCTCTTCTCTGTTCATCCCCTCTTGCCATAACACATCTTTCTTCAACTCTGTCATTTTCTCAGTACAGATGCTCCGAATATTGCTTTCAAAATTATTTTAAATTCATGCTATGTGCTTGCTGATGGTTTTGTTCCACTGACAATCTGCAAAGATCATGGCTGCACACAAGTTCCCTGAGCTAGACTGCTCTAGGATGAAAAACTGTGCTCTGCGAAACGCTGTACCTGTGGTCTTTTGCAATGCAGGCTCTAAGTGGCACCATGCACAAGGACTATTACATAAACGTTTTCGCAGAGTAATCTGTCTCAGTTTTATTACATTTTTGCACATAACATTTGAAGAATATACTCTTTCTCAAGTTCCTTGATAGAAGTTTCTCCATTCCTCTGCAAGGGCTGTGGATTCTGAGGAGAAAGGAAGACTAGTGATATTGACAGTCCAGACAGCACCATAAAAGAAAACCAAGAGCAAGATGAGCAAGTTGAAAGCTTATGGGTGAGATTTAGAGACCAAGACAACAAAGGGAGGGAGCCTCCTGGTTGGTGTCTACTACAGGCCGCCTCATCAAGTGAAGCCTGTTGATGGATGAAGCCTTCTTCATCCAGCTACAGGGGTGGGTCATGATTGCAGGCTCTCATCCTGCTGGGGAACTTCAACCACCCAGACATCTGCTGGAAAAGTAGCATGGAGAGCTGTAGGCAATCCAGGAGGCTCCTGGAATGCATCAAGGATAACTTCTTGAGCCAGGTAACAGAGAGCCCCACCAGCGGGGATGCGATATTAGATCTGCTGGTCACCAACACAAGTGAACTGATTGGTGACATCAGGACTGGAGGCTGTCTGGGCTGCAGTGATCGTGCAGTGGTAGCACTCACATTCCTGAGGGATATGGGACAGACAAAGAGCAAAATCAGGATGCTAAATTTTAGGAAAGCCAACTTTCAGCTCATCAGGGAGTTAGTCAACAAAACCCTCTGGGAAGCTGTACTCAAGGACAAGGGAGCAGAGCAGAGCTAGCAGATCTTTAAGGAAGCTTTTCTTAGTGCACAAGAGCTCTCCATCCCTGGGTGTAGGAAGTCAGAGAAGGAGGGCAAGAGATAGGCGTGGCTGAACTGGGACCTGCGGGTCAAACTGGAGAGCAACAAGAAAATGCACAGGCAGTGGAAAAAGGACAGGTATCCTGGGAGGAGTGCAGGGATGCTGCTAGGCTGTGTAGAGATAGCGTGGAAGGCCAAGGCCCAGCTCGACCCAGACTAGGCAAGGGGTGCAAAGAAACATTAGACAGGCTGCTACAGATATGTCAACCAGAAAAGAGGAATGGTTTCAAATTAAAACAGACGAGATTTAGGTTGGATATAAGGAAAAGGTTTTTTACAGTAAGGGTGGTGAAACACTGGAACAGGACAATGAGGTCAGGCTGGATGGGGCTCTGAACACTCTGATCTAGCTGTAGGTGTCCCTGTTCATTGCAGGGGAGTTGGACCAGATGACCTTTAAATGTCCCTTCTGACTCAAAAAATTCTATGATTCCATGAAAAGTAAGAGTAAGCACAGTGTGGGCATACCACAGAAAGCAGTCCTGCGTGTGCTGCATTTTTCAAGTTCACAGAATGGTGACTGTAAGAAGGACCTGGCCTCTCAGTACTCATTATAGAGGAAAAAAAAAGGAACTAACTCAGAATTTCTCAGAGACATTGTGCATGACAATTTTTCACATTTTTTTTGCTTTGTTTTCACTATCTACACCACATCATTTGCTTCTGTAATCTAATCATACTTAGTATTCAAGTTTCAATGAACAGCTTTTATCATTATTTTTGCTTCAATCTTTTCAACATGCTTCATCATTTTTGCAAAGTGCCACATGATATAAAATGGATCTTTCATTCTGGAACTTCCATTTAGGGATTTATTTCTCTTTCCCTCTTTCTCTTTCTTTCTCTCTCTCCTCTCTCTCTCTCTTTTTTTT
>WBMW01005429.1:465191-663149 GCA_013396635.1 Penelope pileata
TTTTGGTAAATAATGGATTTACTCCAAGTAAAAGTCTATGTATGACACTGAGTTCCATCCATCACTTGGTTTGGTAAACACAGAACAGGCAGCATGGGGCGTGCCATGATGTTACACAGGATAAATCTCATGGAGTTCAGCAAGGCTGTCCCAAGTACAGCTGAGAAGCTGTACTGTTACCATTGCAGGTGAAGCTGATAAGGTAAGCATTTCTTTTGGTTATGATTCACATTCTAACCCGATTTTATTTTTTTAAAAGATGTTATAACTTACGAAAATATCAATGGAAATTATGTTTGAGGTCTGTGATCTTCAAGATCAGTTAACAAATAATTAAAGGATGGCTTCTGTAAAATCTCTTCTCATCTTCACGTGTGTGCTTTGCATTATTGTACTGTTTCACAGTCTTCCACATATGAAATCAAAGTATTTGTATGAAGTAAGGTTTTGTTTCCTAACTCTTTAACATCAAAAAGCTGGTGCGATGTTAAGACAGCCTTTTTTCCTTTTTCCTTGATCCCCTTAGTTCCTGATTTAGAACTTAAATACAGAATTGAATTTGTTTAAATTCAAGAAGATGCAACTTAAGCTCAGTTGCACAGTTTACTGAACATATTCTCTGAACGAAAGTAACAAACGTGGCGTGTTCAGGTGACAACAACATACTGCAGCTCTGTGTTATCTTAAACTTTTGTATTTTCTAAAACAAAACAAAACAAACAAGAAAGCATTTACTTACATCACCTACACAAGTAAATCAGTTACGGGAGAGATGGAACATGAATGTAGAGGAACAGCCAGATGTTCTGTTATTCAAATTAACCCACATTAAGGGACTCTCACACGAACGTGCTGATTCCACACAGACAATGAAACACCTGGCAGAATATCCTAGACTTCCCCCACATTTGGGAAATATCCCCCTAGCAAGATTCTCTGTGCTAGTGACAAAACTTGGAATGATGTAAGTGGTATAAACACCTTTCTGCTGCACTAGGCTTTAAAGTGCTGTTTGGTCTACTGTGTTGTCTTCTTTACTAAAAAGATTTTTCACTTTAGTGTTAGATAAAATGTTACGTGCTGAAACTACAGGGAAAATTCCACAAGAATGTCAGAAAAAAGGCAGAAAAGGTTGTTTAAATACTGAAGATGTGAAGTATCTGCAAATGAAACAAGACTAAACAATCACCATTTTATTAAAAGATAGATTTTATGAAAAAGGTGACAATTTTTAAAAAGTGAGATATAATTACGTCAACAAGGAATGGAACGTGTACCAGTTATAGACATTTGTCATAAATCAGATGAATTTGATATATCATTTGCTGTCTCCATTCCTGTGCCTCTGTTATCCTATTTTTAAAAAAGATTTCTTTTTAAATGAAGGTAACGGTGTGGTTTGAGACCTCTGATAAAGTTGTTGCTGTAAGAATCCAGCTTCCACTTACACTATGCTGGAATAAATCCAGAAAAACTCACAGTGTTGTTCCAGACCTACCCACTGTATATTGTAAGTAAGTGCAGTTTGGATCACGGAGAGATGATCTCTTATCAGTGGTCTGTGGGGACAGGACAAGGGGCAATGGCCTTAAGCTGGAGCACAGGAAGTTCCGCACCACCATGCGGAAGAACTTCTTCACGGTGCGGGTGACGGAGCACTGGAACAGGCTGCCCAGGGAGGTTGTGGAGTCTCCTTCCCTGGAGATATTCAAGACCCGCCTGGACGCCCACCTGTGCAACCTGCTGTAGGGAACCTGCTCTGGCAGGGGGGTTGGACTCGATGATCTCTCGAGGTCCCTTCCAGCCCCTACAATTCTGTGATTCTGTGATCTGTTAACTATCTTAAAAGTGATGTTAAAAACTGTAGTGAAGAACCTGGTCTGGAGTCTCAGATGAATGCAGACTGAGAACAAAGCTATGTGTGTTTTCTGTACAGGACCAGAAAAGATTGTCATTGAGCTTCTTTCAAGGTAACTAAGAGTCTTGCGACATTTTCAATGACACAGTATACATGCACAGAGGAGAACTCAAGTTTCAAACAAAACAATCACCAGTCTACACATAACTGGCAGCTATCCAGCATTCTGAGGGCTTATGAATCCAAGAGCACAGCTGCCTTTTACATCCACGCCACTGAATTCTATTTACTTCAAACAAGTTGCGCACCATGTACAAAGGTTCAAGTGCACCGACTTTCTTGCATTACAACTAATATCATATTTTAATGTAGTAAGTCAGACTCTTTTTTTGTTCTTTAGACAACACTGATTTCAGAATGGTTTCCCTCAGTGATACAAACATAAAATTTTGTGTTGATGTATACAACCAACTAAAAGTCCAACATGCCAATGAGAACATCCTGTATTCCCCTATCGCCATGATTTCAGCCCTGGCCATGCTCTACATGGGAGCAGGAGGTAACACTCAACTTCAGATGAAGAAGGTAAGTTACTTGCATTGCTGTCAAGTGGACAGTGTGCTCTATTTCTGCCTATTCTTCCTTCTAAGTAACATCATCAAAATATATTATCTAGTTATGAGGCTCTCACGTATTTTAATTCACCAGAAATAGGCCAGTTACAAAATAGAGAATTTGATTCGGGTTATTTAAAGCTGGAAAACATTCTAAATATATATGTATGCATGTATTTTCACTATAGGTGGCAATGAGGACAATAACAAAATGGACCGTGCATCAGGAAATTTTCTTATATTATTCTTTTTCTAAATTCTGACATCTTTCAGATAATGTGACCATATTTTTTTCCACATTTTTTATTTTATTATTAAAAAGGTGAAACCCCAGACGAAAAGAACATTACTAGCAGTGTACAACACACAACTAAGTTAATTTACAGATGTTCACTGAAATAAATATCATCTAAGCAAAGAGTGATATTTCCAATTTCTCAGAAGGCTACGTGAGGTGCAAACCAGTTGCAAGCTCACTTTTTTTTAGTTCATCTAATCTTGCACTTGGGTTTGTTGGTTTGTTTGCTTTTGGTTTGTTTTTTTTGAGCCAACAGCCCTACCCCAAACATCACACGTAAATTTGAAGTGCGTAACGTTTTTGGTAATGCTTGACATTTTTCCCACTGGCATTTCCTCTTGCAGGTTCTTCATTTTAATAGCTTCCCAGGAGCTGAAAACACCATTGACTCCCAGGTAAAGAAATAACTCATCTCCCTTTCTGCCCTGTTTTCTCCTCAGAACAAAACTAGAACTATTCTGACCCTGCTCCAAGCAGTTTCAGACCATGTCAAAAATGATGGTAATGCACTCAATCCAAGCAGATCTGTGCAGGGAGCGAAGGAGGGTGTAACTCGTGATTGTTTAAAGCCAGGGAAAGGAGGCAGGTTGTACATGTTGCCCCAGAACAAGTGGTATGATGGGGCAGGATGCTTTGGGCTCTTGAGTACCTTCCTGGGCAGGGGAGCACGTGCATACCTGCAACCGCTGTACGTGAAAAGGGCTCAGCACCTGGAGCCAGGGTACTGCAGTTGGGCTGCAGCCAAGAGTCTCCAAAGCAGGGCGAGAAGATGCTGGGCAGAAAGTGCCTAGAAGTCTCGGTGGCAGGGAAAGAGCACTCTTGCAAAATGCATATTTCAGGGGATTTACTTGGAGAAAGGTTTATTTGTCTGTTCAGTGCATCATCACCCAGCAGCTTCTATTGCAAAGGTGGAAGTCTCAGGTCTGTGGGGGGATTCCACCATCACCTGTTAATGATGGAGACAGTCCTTCAGGGTCTGATTTGCTAGATAAGCAGAAGCTAATACGACACGTCATCTTGTTTTCATGTCATCACCTCAGTGTGGCTCTTCTGAACACATCCACAATTCGCTCAAGGATCTTCTCTCAGGCATCACCAAGTCGAATGCTACATACACGCTTGAGATGGCTGACAAACTCTACGTTGACAAAATGTTCACAGTTCTTCCGGTGAGTTGTAGTGTGACCTGACCTCAGCAAGGTTCCCCACCAGGCCATGGGACACGGCCCTGCCACAGGGGGAATGAGTTCTGGCCACAGAATGAGTCCAAACCTTTCTGTGGCTTTTAGGAGGAGGCCAGGCAATAGTGCAATAGCATAATATATGCCCATGCTGCAACAGCTACATGGAGCAATCACTAAAAAATGGCTTTTAATAAAAAATGTTATTTTTAAGGGAGGAAACTGAAATTCATTTTGTGACTTGAAAGCATGAAGACTGAAATGGACAAAAATACTTTGCTCATTGTTTTTAAAGCTAGACATAAAATATTCCCACTGAAAGCAAGCTTTGGTTTTCAAAGCAAAAATAGGAATGCAAGAGCACAGAATTCAAAAGAAAAGGTGAGCATGAAGAGAAGGAAATGAATATTGTCTGTCCTTAATAATGTTTACTAAACATTGTTATGGTGTTTGGCGTTATGGTGAACGCCATAAGGTTCACCATATGAAGGTATTTCAAAATTTTAACTTAGAATCCTATCTGAAGACAAAAGTGCCAAATTTAAATATGTGAAGTAGCCTTTCTTGTCCAGCTTTAATATTCAGTTACAGCAAGAGAGCTGACTGACATGTTCAAGAATAGGGGTAGAAGCTCCCTTTTCTTTCAACCATCCCGCTTCATTTCATAATTTTGCATTTCATACTCATATATTTTGAAGTTCTTAACAATCTGACAAACGCAATTCTTCTGCTTGCAGGAATACTTGAATTGTGTAAAGAAGTTCTACCCAGAAGGGCTGGAAGAAGTGAACTTCAAAACAGCTGCAGAAGAAGCAAGACAGCTCATTAATTCCTGGGTGGAAAAACAGACAAGAGGTAAGGACTAAAAAAAATGCTAACAGATATTTTTCCCTACCTACCACAATCTATACCCTTGTCTTCCTCTGCTCAAAATGTCTAGAAAAAGTAGATCAAGGAATAGCAGTTGATTAACAACAAGAAAGCAAGCCCCCACAGAACCCACCGTGCCCTCTGTTGCAGGCATTCATGTAAACCAGACGAGGTGTGTCTTAGCACTCGCTGCCTTGCTCCCTTCTTACAGGACAGATCAAAGATTTCCTCATATCGAGCTCCGTTGATTTGGGTACAGTGCTGGTCTTTCTTAACACCATTTACTTCAGAGGAATATGGAAGACAGAATTTAATGCAGGAGACACTCGGGAAATGCCCTTCAGAGTGACAAAGGTAGGCGGCACAGGCACAGCTTCTGGGTAGGACGGGCTGCCGGTGGGCAGAGCCATCAGGAGGGGTGTCACACACACACCACGCTGCAGTCGTCGGCCTGTGATTCAGCAGGGCCCTCACTGGCAGGGCATGAGGCTGAGCCCAAGGAGCGTTGGCAAAAGCTGTGGCTGACCAGGCGTCCAGAGCACCCCCACAGGCAAGAGAGGGAAATGGAAACACGGCTTGAGGATCAAGCCCAGTTCCTCTGAAGGTCTTATGCTCCTGTTTTGCAGCAACAAAGCAAACCTGTGCAAATGATGTGTCAGACCGGTACCTTTTTTGTGGGCATGTTGCCTGAAGACAAATTGAAGATCCTGGAGCTTCCATATGCCAGTGGAGAGCTGAGCATGTTGGTGCTGCTGCCTGATGAGGATTCTGGCCTGGAGGAGGTACGGCCTTGGCAGGGGAAGCCAAAGAGTTGTAACATCAGTGGGATCTGGCCGCCATCAGACCTTTGGCTGTCCTCTCCCGCCCTGGTGGTACTGGCTGGGAAGCAGGGGAGCACAATAGTGGCCCAGGTGCAGTTTCCAGGTGCTCAGGCAGAGGCTGGCCTCTTAGGAGAGCCCCGGACTCAATGGTATAAAACAAAAGGTGTAACTGACCAAACAAAGGTAAAGGAGCCTATGGCTGCTGTAGTCCTGCAGAAGGGGACGTTACTATATTTAGTGATCTCCATCAGGTACCAGAGACAGATATACCAGCAGGATCTTTTTTTTCCTATTGAGAGATTTCAATTCACAGAGATAGAGTTCAAACACTATTATCAAGTCAGAGAGACTTATTGTTCCGTTGATAATCATTAATAGATTTTTTTCACAAAACAGTCACCCCTCCAAATAATTAGATTTACAATTGCTTTTTGTAAATGTGAAGGTATTGTAAAAGATCTTGTCTCAATGAATATAGAAAAAATAGGAAAAATATAACAAGCAAAGAAAACAAACAGCATTTCTGAAAGGTTAGCTGCAAACATCTGCAAATGAACATAAATTTGATTTGATGTTTTCAAGAACTGATTTTTCACAAAAACATTTGATCTTTTGGAAAAATTTTCAGATGACAAAGTTTTGGAGAACTTCATCAAGACAGATCATATATAGGCTATATTCAGAAGGAAGCACACAGGATAAACACATACATTTAACCTTAAGTGTGAGTTCTATTGTGTGCACAAAGTGAAAAGAATAGTAATGAGTGATATTAATACAGTTGCTATGGCCACTGTATTCTCATTTCAGGCATTTTATTCCACTTCATTCCGTGCCTCTCTTTGCAGATTGAGAACACAATCAACTTTGAAAAACTCACAAAGTGGACCAGTACCAATGCGATGCAAAAGAAGAATGTGAAAGTGTACCTGCCCCGCATGAAGATGGAGGAAAAATATAACCTCACATCTGTCTTAATGGCCTTGGGAATGACCAACCTGTTCAGCCCCTCAGCCAATCTGTCTGGCATCTCTTCAGTAGAGGGCCTGAAGATATCTCAGGCTGTGCATGGGGCGTACATTGAGGTCAACGAAGAGGGCACTGAGGCGGGAGGCTCAGCAGTGGTGACTGGAGAAATCAAGTTTTCCCATGAGATAGAAGAGCTTAAGTGTGACCACCCATTCCTCTATTTGATCAGACATAACCCAACCAATGCTATTCTCTTCTTTGGTAGATTTGTGTCACCCTAAAAAGAGAAAGAGCTGGAAATAATGCTTACTTTCTCCTCAGAAATGGAACCTCTTTACTGTAGTATTGTAGCATAATCTCAATTCAATATTTTATCCAAATGGAAAGCCTTCAGTACCTAGGGAAAAATTCTGGAGCAAGCATATGAATTTTCAGATCTTTATGTGCAGGTATTTCTGCTCAGCATGCATTCACAACTTATAACCAGGGTTGACTGGAAATTATGGTAGATGGCCTAGGAAGATTTCCCAATGTCCTTGATCAATTTGGGAAACAGGGCCAGCGTTTTGATTTATTGTGAGAAATCCTGCCATTGCTATTGAGAATCTGGATTCTCTGCAGGAGTTTTGTGAAATGAACACAGCTTTCAGAATAATCCTGGTCCTTTCTGTCAAACTGGCTGGGCAATCATCTTTGCATTGAAGCCTGGACAACTTGCAAATGAAATTTTTAACTTCAGCAGACCATTTGTCTTCCAGTGATCCATTTGGGTTTCTTTGTGCTGCACATACTATAAGGCTGTGTAACATTTTCTGAGGGAGCATACAGAAAGTCTACCATTTCTTCTTAAATCATCTCCAAACAAAATATCTTCCTGATTGATATTATTTCCCATTTTTGTTCCGGTGACATATCACTGATTTTGTGAATGTTAATTAGTGGTCCTTCTATTTATTCCAATAAAAGCTTTGCATACTAAACACGGCATTACCTCTTCTGGGTTACTGCACCACATAACCTGAAAAATATGATATAGTGGGTAAGGATTATTGACAGAAGTGATGCGACCAGTATTTGGATCCTATTTTCAAAACCAGAATGCATCCACTTACAAGGTCAATAAATATTTCAAGATTTTTTAAGATTTAAAAAAAAAAACCAATTTGGGCTAAAGTAAGGTAAACCCTATAGCTCCTATTTTACATTGAACTTCTCTCCATATAACATATCGGGTAACTAAATTCTTTGACTTTGCCATTTAATTTTGGGATAGCTTTTACAGAAAATTCTCTAAGGGTTCTCAGTAAATACATCAAGGTGATGTCTACAAGATACAACTTCAAAAATATGAGAAGAGTGTTAAAAGAGTATTAAAAGGTAGACTGTTACAGCTTTCTCATACTGACAAGAATAACATGAGGAAATCTTTATATTTCCTGATGTGCTATTCTTCTAGAGATACGATACGCTATTTTACAGTCTTCAGAGTTCTTTAGGTTATATTTTATCCACTTACAATGATTACTCGCGTTAATGACAGAGTTAAGAAATTTCCCTTCTGCTGGAATACACATGCGGAATTGCAAACTGCGGTATCAGAACTGAAAAAGTGTTGAAGAAACAAGACGCACGGTGGTCTTCAGAGCTGCCTTAAACATTTGCAATATCAGCATTAAATATAACTTGAAATAATGATGCTAGCAGCTGGAAAACACATTTCATACCTAATACAAAGTTGATGGGAGAAATGCAATTACTGGCCTACCCAAGAGGATCATAAGAGATTAGCTATGGTTTAAACAAGTATTCAAGCAAAAAAGTACTTCAAGAGCTAAGAAATTTCAAGGTTTATTGTGTAGATTATGTTCTTATAGCTGAAAGCAGTCAATATAGTTTTGCTACAACTAAAAACAAACAAATAAAAGGCAGGACTTATAAAATATTGTTCTGAGCAGCAAGAGTGTGTAAGGTTACTTAGCAATTATAACACTGTTATGACACTGAAATAGGCAGGCATGTCAGTCTGCACTTTCTAGGTACAACAACAATAAAACTATCAACACTTACTATGGAAGTATTTAATACATAACATGAACTGTAAAACAGCTTTTCAATTGTTTGATCTTTTTAAAGCAAAGAAATGAAGAAAATCAAGGCAGAAATAATAAGTGGATTCCAAAAACTACAAACAAGAAGGATTTTTAAGGCACAATGTCCACGTAACATCCTAACTGTGAAACAGCAGCGTTTGACTCTTGTTTTAAAATGGCCCATTAGGTGTCACTAAGAATACAAAGTAATGTTTATCAGTTTTCAGAAAGACAGATATCTGCTGAAAACTAGATTTGGCAGCCTAAAATAAGTTCCAATTTTGTTATTATTTTAATTTTTGTGCAAGTTCTGGTCTATATACTGAAAATATAGGCCAGTGGAACTGTGCTTGGAACCAAGAAACTATTTCAGGAAAAGAAAGAAATATTATTTGCTGAAAGTCCAGAAGGGTTTTAAGATAACAAGCCTATGCTCTGAATGAAAAAATACTATCACAGTAGAATATCATAGAAAGGATAGAGCTATATGGTTTACAAAGGAGAAAACTTCCTCTCTCTCTCCCGAGGCTAAAACAAGAGCTAAAAGAGCAGATTCAGCAAAGTTGAAAGAAATTAATACTGTTTCAACATCTGGGCCCAGAACTGGCCCCTTGCACTGCCAATCTGGACCATCAGGACCCGAAAAGGAGCTGGCATGGTGAGTGTGGCTGCTGCAGCCCTCGTGGGAAGCAATTTTGCAAAGAGCAGCGGTGAGGGTATTACAAAGGTACTTCTGAGCTCTGCAGCCCAGCACATATTTAGGGAAATGAATCCCAATTCTGATGAAGTCTAGGTATTGTCCAGTAGTCCTTTTTGTTCCCTGGTAGCATGGCTGAAATTGGTATGTCAAGACATTGCCATCTGTCTATCCACTACACCTCATTTTCTCTCAGTGCTACGCTGTTTTAGATATACAGTACTGCTAGCAGTCTGTGGAATGAAAACAGCTGGGTGCAATCACACTCTCTTTAATGCCTCATGAAAAGCGCTCTTTGGACTAAGCATACCTTTCCTTCTCACATCATTTGGAGAAGGGACCATGACAGAATCATTTGGAGACCACCTAAGACCATTTTGCACTTTTCTGTACATTTGACTATCTTCTTCTAAGCAAACCGAATCTATGGATGAAGTCACAGGACTCTGCAGGTGGTATGCTCTAGTCATAATCACCAGAGGAAGAGCACTCAAGTTAACATCCTGGCCTCCAGGAGGAAAGCTATTCTGGGCTTCTAAAACGTACTTGAGAAAGCACAGCATGCTGAATCAAAAAGAAAGCTATGTTCAAAAAGAACATGGAGCAATGGTTCGGTTTTGTGTTTCATTTGGCTCATAAGATTCTTCAGTCTGGAAAGGAGACAGCAAAGAGAGGATTAACAAGGTCTCAGTCTGCTTAGGTGGGAAGGTGGCTCAGTGAGGGAAGGAGGCCCAGGGCCACGAATGACAGCTGGGCCAGAAGGGCCTGATAAGGGATTAAATGCTACAATTCCCAATACTACAGCCATAGTTCAGTGATTCCCAAACAAGTATGTAGCAGCGAAGTAAGTCAAACACCAAGCCAGAAGGTTATGCCCTGGACTGGCAACTTGTGAAACAGCATGGGTCCACGTAAGTACATTCTAGCTCAACAGCACAAATGATCAAGTGTTGCTTACTTGTAAGACCATCCTAAGAAAGCCTGTAGACCGCAATGCCAGTGAATTTCTGTATGGATGGGATCCGTGCAATGTGCCATGGCTAAAGGTCTGTCCAATATTGCACAGCTTAGGGTTCCCAGCATCTGAAGGTATGCGAAATTATCTGTGCTATTTCCTTTTCCCTTCTTGTGTTAGCTCCAGTAAATTGCATTTTAATCAATAGCTTATGGTTTCTGAGTGTCTTCTTTACGGGTACCCAAAAGGAACTCTTCCAGTGATGCATTACATGATCCAGCTCAGTAAGTCTCATGGTCTGGTGTAGGCATGCAAAGTAGCTTGGGCAAGGGTCACTGGCAGACAGAAATGATTATATACTGACCCCAACCTCTTACACTGCCTGCTGCTTCACTGGAAGGACAGAGAGGAAGAGAGTCTAACAAGGAAGCTGAAACTAGGAGGCAGGGAAGCAGAGGTGATGAACTGAAGCTGATTGGGAAGAAGGCGGATTAAACGTTTAAGTGTCTGCTTCATAGTTTGTTGCATTGTTTGTTTTCTGTTGTTGTTTGTTTTTGTCAATTCCTGAATTAACAATTACAATTTTATGTTAATTAGCAAAACATTATGTGAAACCCTGCAGCTCAAGACTGTTACCCACAACAGAAGCCCACTTTAGCTGAATCTTAGTCCTTTGGTCCCTGCCTGAGGTATGCTGTAAGGTGTGCCTACCTCCAGGCCTGCCTCTTGATTGACTTTAGATCCAAACTTCTGCTGTCTCCAGTAGCATCTCCTTTGCTCCTAACTAGATAGCAAAGCCCTGAGTGCTTTGCCTTAAGCAAAGCCTTTAATGGCCGTGACCAGCCACACCTGGAGCCTTTATCCACACCTGTGGACCCAGGTGCTCTGTTTAAGCTCTGCCCTGGGCCTACATTTCTTTCCTGTGTTACACTAGATGTACTAGTACAGTGCGTAGTAGTCTCCAGTTCAAACACAGCTGTGCCCATACCTGGCCAAGGACTCCTAGTGTGACCTGGGCCATGCCTTGCTGCTAAGGACCTGCCTGGTGATCACTGGACCTGATCTTAAACTTGACCTGTGGATAGACTTCCTGGGTTGACTTTGAATGTGCCCCATCGTATGATACTGCCTTATGATTGGGCCTCTTGTTCAGAGCTGCGCCACTCTCTGAGGAGGCCAGTCTCTGACCACGCAGGACCATGTCACCACAAAACCTCCTGAGGGACTGGCCTTGCTCTGGGTTCTGATCTCCCCACAGCACTGAGCCCAGGTCTCCATAAGGAGGAAGGATGTACTTTGCTTGGAGGGAGGGCAGGATGCTGTGTCTGAGCTCTGAGGGCACTGACATTCCCTTCTGGCCCTGTCCTCCCGAGGGGCATTCCATATCCGGGACCACAATTCAGCCCTCTGGAACCATCAGCCCCTGCTGCAGAGAGGCTGCAGCAGGACCAGTCCTCAGCTCCTCATAGCCTTGCAGACATTGTGTCTGCTGATCCCAGCTTGCAGACTTATTTCCCAGCTTGACCTCCGCCCTGCCCTGCCACTGTGGACCTGCCTGGCTGTACTGGGTTTATCTGGAAAGCTTTTGGTAGCAGGGAAGCAGCAGGGGTGGTCTTCATGAGAACAGTCCAGGAACTGCCCTATTTCAGATAAGAGCCAGTTCCAGATGGCTCCAAAAGGGACCTGCCACTGGCCAGAGCTGGGCCATGAGTGACACTGGTTGCCCCTCTGTGAGAGCAGATTTAAGAAAGGGGAAAACTGCTGTGCAACAGTAGGTGGGCAAGAAGAGTGAGGAAAGGTAGAGCAAAACAATCCTGCAGACCCTAAGGTCAGTGCATAAGGAAGGCAGGAGGTGCTCCAGGCAGGTATCCCACACTGGAGCAGGGGAAGATAGTGAGGAAGAAGGAGCTGGAAGAAGATGGGCTGACTGCAATCCCCATTCCCTGCTCCCTTGTGTTGCTCGCAGGGAGGAGGTGGAAGAAGGTGGATGGAGGGAAGGTGTTCATAGTTTCTCACCACTCTAGTTCATTATCAGTAGGCAATAACCTACATTAATCTCCCTTATGCTGAGTCTCTTTTGCCCATGATAGTTACTGGTGAGTGATTTCCTTGTCCTTACCTCAACCAACAAACTTTTATTCATTAAATTTTCTCCCCTTATGTTTCTGAGGAGGGAGTGAGAGAATGGTTTGGTAGCTGTTTAAACAGTAGTTTTAAACCACTATGCTGATAACCACTGGACTGGATCCTAACCCTGATTTCTGTGTTGACTTCAGGCTTGTTTTTGGACATGCTTCATCACTATGACGCTGTCTTACGATCTGAACCCTTGGCTGGACCTGGCCATCATTCCACGGTCTGCCTTGCTTCCCTTGCTCAGCTGCCAAGGGACTGGGCCCTGATCAGTGGTGCTGCTGCACCACTGGCTTTCACCCCCATGCCTCCTACATCACAGAGTGAAACCAGCTCTCACTGCTCCTTGACTCTGGCCTCCCTGGATGAGACCTGTCCCTCGTTTGCTCTGTCCAGGGTTGTCAATGGACCCTGCTACTGGCATTCAGGTCTGCCTCCCTGAAGACAGAACTTGTTGAGACAGTGCTGGTTGGAGAGGGCACTGCTCACACCAGGGTGACCTTCAGCCTGACTCACTGTACTCATGGAGCAGCTTAGCTCCTGCTGTTGGCCATCTAGCTAATTTTCCACCCACATTATTGTTTGCTGACTCAGTCTACATCTCTCCCTTCTGGCTGCAAGAACAATCTGGGAAAATATACTGAAGGCCTTAATAAAGTCAGAGTATATGACATCCTCTGCTTTGCCCTTGTTCCTAGAATACGCCATTTCATCATAGAAGATGAAAAGGTTGGTCAGCAGAGATCTGCCCTTGATAAATTCATGCTGGCTTTTCTTACCACCTTGTATTCCTTCATATATCTTGAAATACCCAAGGAGGCCTTGGTTCATAGCCTTCTGCAGCAATCCTAACTGGAATACAATTGTACATCAGTTAGTGATCCACATAATAGCTGACATGAGAAGGCACAGGGCTGTGCTGTGCCAAGTGTACAGTTTGGCTTCCAGTGCTGTTCTGTGCACCACATGTGCCTGGGCTGCAGGGTAAACTCTGCATGCCAATCAGAAGACTGTAGGCAGAGCCTGTAGGCAGCTCCCACTTGGCACCAGTGATTGCACCACCTTGTGTCCTCATCTGTAATCTAAAGTGAAGCAGCATGTTTTCATGAAAACATCCTTTTGTTTGACAGTAGAAATGAACAGAATTCTTATTTTAAGAAAATTCTGCAAGAGCTCAGTAGAACAGTGTCAGTGAACATCTGTCTCCACGGACGGGACTTGCACCACATGCCATGACTTGATTGGAGGTCTGTCTGATACGGAACAACTTGGGGTTCCCTGCATCTGAGGGAATGTGAGATTATTGATTTTACGTCAGCTGCAATAAACGGCAAATTATGCAATAGATGCAGAGCCTGAGTGCCCGTCTTACATGGATCATAATGAACACTTGCACTAGTGCACTACACCTTCTCAGTAACTATAGAGAACTGTAATCTGAGCTGTCCTCCTTTCCCTTTCTGAAAATGGGTCCTTTTTTCAAATCAGGAACTTTCCTCAATCACCCTGACTATTCTTTGGTCATCTGTTTGCTCTTCCACCTAAATAAGTTTTTCTCATTGTCTTAAGTGGAAGGCTTTGCATGTAGGTGAGGCTAAAACTCATTCAGTCACAATGAGGAAGACCTTCAGATTTTGGGGAAGATTCTTCCACATAACCTTTTGCTGGCCAGTGGGATGTAATCATTAAAAGTTATACCACAAAGGCCACACCACACTGCGTCAGATAAAATATCTGCAGGAAGCATTATGAAATCATCAACCTTATAATGAAGGCTGAGCCCATATCAAATTAAAATGATAAATAAAAATGATATGGGATATCCTAACGAGAGTAAAAGAGCAAAGACAAATGCACTTGTCACAGTCTGTGAAAGACCAAGGCAGCACTGCAGGGAACAACTTCAGTCCCTTCAGAATGTCACGGCACTGCTACAGAAAGGTGCCAGGGGGGCTATGAGCTCCTGTCCAAAGGAGCCTGAGCAGATGCCTGATTTTCTTCAGACTGCGGAAACAACACAATCGCACAAAATAACTGAGAGAGAAACCATCATCGATAGCTACAGTACCAAAATATGTAATGGCAAGCAGTCAGACATTCACTTCTAACCTGCACAAAATGATTTATCTCTCTGTGAACGGTTGCATCTTTCCTTCACAGCAAGGCAGATTCCGTACTGACAATGTGCAATGAAGACAAGCATAGAAAAAAGTAATATGTTCCTTTCTATTGTGAAAACTGTAGTAGCAAAGAGAACAAAATGTCTAAGTTCTGCATAGTTTTTGTGATTGGATAGGAGGCTTTGATCTGTGAGCTCACCTGGACTTTGTAACCTTTTGGATAATAAGTGTTTTATTTTTACTTTCAGGTGTCCAAGGCTTCATTCAAGAGACTGTTGGTTTAGGGACAGCTCCACAATGAAATGCCCAGCAGAGGAAAGGGCAGCAGAGTTTAGCTGACCTTTTTTTTGGGACAAGCATTGTCAAACAAGGATGTGTGACAAAACTATTTGTACTCCTTTGCACAGCTGTGCTGGACAGGGCAATCCATTGCCAGCTATCCCAGGCAGCCTTCCAACTGCAAGGCTTTTGTCTGTTCTCTCTAGACCCCATGCCAAACTGATTACGCAAGTGTGCAGATGATGCTATGCTGACAGCCTGTTCTGATCAAGATGTTGCTTGCAACTGGCCTTCCATTAACTACCAGTTTGAAAACCAAAACGGTTCTCTAGAAAAGAGCATAGCATATCTTTCTCATCCACTATCAAAGCAGAACTTCTCATCCTCCACATCTTCACTTACCTTGTTCGTGTTGTGAACTGCCAACCACTTACTGGAGAGAAAACATGGCTTTTCTATGACTTATGAAACAAAGCTCAGCAACTCAAATGCGTACAAAACTGTTCTGCAGGTCTGGAATCAGGACACTATGTAGAAGTCAAATTGACCAGCTGTAAAGAAAAACTCTAGGATCATTCTTATTTTATATTTGCAGCATAATAGTATGACAAAGTGAGAACCGACAAAAGTGCATTGGTTTCCTTGCTATTTTCATATGTCCTAAACTACAGGACATTTGTGAAGAGCTGGGCCTATGACTTAGGTCTGGACATGGTTCATGTACGATAAAACAGATTAAGAGAAGGGGAATCAAGGTTGTCCAAGAAAAAGGTTTCAGGGACACTCTGATGGCAGATGTGACTGAGTCAAATGTACTATCCAGGTCTCAAATGAAGCAATGGAAGACCAAAATGGGAGAAATATAAAGAAACACTGTGAACCCAAAGTGGCCCTGAACGGAAAAGGGATAGGGAGTTAAAATTGTGGCACAGAACTGAGGTTTATGTGGTATATCATGGGCTGCAAGGGGTCAGACTGCTCCACCATGGGCCCCTCCTGTGCTGCAGAGAACTCCTGCTCCATCCTGGAGCACCTCCTGCCTTCCTTCTGCACTGATCTTGGGGTCTGCAGGGCTGCTTCTCTCACATTTTCTCACTCCTCTCTCCCAGGTGCCGTTGCACAGCAGTTTTTCCCTTTCTTAAACCTGCTATCCCAGAGGTGCATCCAGCATCAATCACTGGCTCAGCTCTGGCCAGCAGCAGGTCCCTTTTGGGGACATGGGACAGCTGCTGGGCTATGCTCACAAAGGCCACCCCTGCAACCCCCCTGCTACCAAAACCTTGCCATGTAAACCCAGTACAACCTTCTGAGCTACAGAAATGAAATGGGGACCCTGTCTGCTACTGGATACAGAAGAGGGAATGTGGCTATGAGTCCAGTGCCCTGGCTCACTGGTACACCCAACTGCTGGGTGAGAAATAGCCAGTTGTTATTCACTAGTCTTAAAGCAAAGTATGGTGAATTGTTAATAAAAACATTTTTTTCACAACATCCGAAGGATGTTACATCCTTGCTGACCTGATCCGCTGTCTGCTCAGACAAAATGGCTGACAATTTTGGATACCTTGCCTCTTTTCTGCAGCAGAAATTCTCATTAAGACATAAGTTATTCTGGATCCGTTCTGACACATCAGACTCAATACCTTCAAGTATTTAGAAGTGTCCTTTTTATGCTGGGTGTCTTCTCCAGCATCAGCCTATCTGGTAAAAAGTTTCTTGCCTCAGTGAGAGCCAAAATGGTCTTTCTTTTCCTTGTTATTTTACCAGGATATTTCAGTGTGACAGGACTACCTGGTCTATGTCAATCTGCATATTAAGAAACAGATACCAGGAGGTACGTAGGATACCTATACATGATTCATTGTTAGTGTTCAATTGACACCAAGATGGTGCAGATTTTTGAAGAAAAGTGCATCTGAGAAGACTTATTCCCTATCTCCTTTCTCCTTCAGCAGACTAATAAATATTTCATACGTAAAGATAACATTTTCTGAGAAGAACATCTATCATCACAAAAAGCAGGCAAGATTTTTACACTTTCTTATGGGGTAAAATAGAAGCAGTGGGACTGACTAAAAACAAAATGAAACAAAGACTTCAGCAGATACCTGTGGAGTAGACATCTAGCAAAAAAATAACACTTCCACTACTGTCTTGTCCTGCTTAAGTCTTCAGACTTGGCAAGGAGAATGTAGATTTCTACAATATATTTATTTTCATAAATAAATGCAAAGGAAGGAGAGAGATGCAAAGAAAATTGCACTGACTAAACTTTTGCTAGTGGCATAGGAAACTAACTCTTCTGCTTAACAAAGATTACAGTAATCTCTAAGAAGAATTATGTTGTACTTTTTTCCTGTTTTTAAATCAAACAATACTTTAGAGGTCAGAACGGTTTCTTTGCTGTTTGTCCATTCTGTTATTTCAATACAGAACAATAGCATTTATAACTGAAATATATTTGCTATTGTATATTATGATTGTCCCTCGAACCATGAACACTCCTTTAGCTGAATCTGACAGTTCCTCTCTCATCTGCCAGGCCATTCAGTCATTCATGGAAGATCTCTGACGAACACTGCAAGTTCATACCATAAACACATTTGGAATTGAGCATTGCTTTGCTTCGTATGGAGCTATGTTTTGCTGTTCCCTCAGAATAAAAGTTTGTTACAAAGCCTTCACACCCATCAAAAGATGTATTTAATATTCCACCTCTACAAAGAGTGTCTGCTTTTCACGCCCGTCTCAGTTAGTTTCTTCACATGCATACTTATTTCCCCAATTTTGTCAAGAAAATGTTCTGTTCTCACCCCCTGTCTAGCATGGCTCAGATGCATGTTGTATGTTAAAGAAGGATCAACTGAAATAGAGTTCTGGCCTGTTACTACAAACATAACAACAGACTAACTAATAATTGCTAATTACGTTTTCCATCACTAAAGCTTTCACTTTTTTTGATTCTTTAACATACTGGTATCTAGCTGTAACTGAAGCTCAAAGGAACATGAGCGGTATTTCCCAGTCTTCTCTCCCATCCAACAGTCCTGATGGATTAGCAGAACTGGCAGAAAACACTTTGTTACTCAGAACTAAAAACTAATATTTGCTCTCCCGTTAATCCAAAATGGACCTATTGAAACTAAATTCTGACCCAATCCCATTAAATGATTTTTATGGTGTCAAAGGTCAAACTTCTGAAGGGTGCCAGCGGGTGGGTCCTTATTCAGACTGTATAAATTCCCCAGGGCTCAGCCAATCTCTGTACATACAGCTGGAAAGCTGTATTGCCTTTAGTGCTGAAGCTCAAAAGGTAAGCAATTCTCTAGGAAAAATTACATTCTCACTACATTAATTCTTGCTTGTGCCTGAATTTTAAAAAAAGAACAATTATTGTGTTATGCTTGGTATCTTTAAGGGTGGAGCATTTGCATGATACTCTACAAAAGCTTCTCACTTGCGTGTATGCATTCTGCACTATTTTATTATGTGTAAAAACTATGTTTTCAGACTTATTCTTTGTGCTTAAAATATGTTTTTATTTCAGAACACCTTATCCTGTTGTTCAGTATCTTTTAAATCTGATTTTTTTGCAGTTTGCTTGATTAACCTCCAGTCCAACAGAGTGCATAGAGTGCAAAACTATGGCATTCCATTCCTTTTTTTAGGGTTATTTTAGTGTGAAATTTCTCTAACAGCTTAATTCCTGCAAAATACAGCTGCTGATCACCATGCAAGATAAAAGTGTGTGGGATGTATAAATTTATATTCTTGCAGTAATCTATAAATGTGAACATGTATGTAGAAAATGAAGTGAGGTAAATATGTGTGTGTATATACTCACCCACATGGTCAGTAAAACCTTTGGTGGGGTTTAATATGCTGAAGACAACACTGAGGCCCCAGCATTAAGCATCCATGCAAGGTGCTGGGTTCTGAAAGACATCTAACTTTTAAAGTTCTATACATCACAGGAAAGAAACTAGATCCATGCTGACCCCAAAAACTGTGCTTTAGAAAAGCACACTGGCTATATAGCAGTTGTACAGCCCAGCTCTTTATAGCAGAAACAGATGGAAACAAATATAAAGCTTCTGCTGGTCTATGTCATGAACAAGCATTCATTCAACAGTGCTGTATTAGAGTAGACATTGCTATTTTATCATATTTGTATTTCTCTTCTATCTGAATGTAACTAATAAAATTTAACTCTTCAGAAAGGTTATAGAATAGTATGCAGACATATCCTTGAGCAAAGCAAGCTATATCTGAAAGCACAGTGGAGCAGAATGCGGATTATGTGCACGTTTCTCTCCTAGACTACATGACCTTAGACAAATTTCATTCCCTATCTATTCTTCCATCACTAAAACAAGGGTAAATACACCTCTGAACATCTACTGACAATAAGCACTGTGCAATAAGCAGGTATTTTTCTGCACTTATTTATTTCTAGGAAATAAAATAGGAAATAAAAGCAGTCAGCAAGCCTCTGCTTTCCCATTTACCTGTCCAAACCCAGAGCAAGTCTACTGAAATTTGCACTTTGAATTTCCAGCTTTGCAAGCCCATCAAGCAGATCATATTTTCTTATTTTGATCGGAGGTACTGAAGAGTACCAATGAACTCTAGCTTTCACTGAATGAAAATATGTACAGTCAACTGTTGTTTGGCTGCTTTTTAAAGGTAAGCAGAAATCTCGTATAGATCTAAGACTTCTGAGAAACTTTACTACCAATAAGGCAACTGAATGCAAATGCATAAAGAGATAGATTCATAAATATGGTTTTGAACATGCATGAGAGGTGGGTAGAGCAATAGCCATGTTAACACAGAATTACTTTTAAATGACTTGTTTACATTTAATTGCCTAAAAACTGCTAGTAATTTAAAGTGGTAGCTTGCCAAAGAAAATCCCGCATTGCACTGCGTACAGCATACCCTCCTTACATTGTCATTGTTCTGCTGTTTGCTCTAGACAACTCAGAGTTCACAATGGCCTCCATCGGCGCAGTAAGCACGGAATTTTGTTTCAATGTATTCAGGGAGCTGAAAGTCCAGCATGCCAATGAGAACATCTTCTACTGCCCCTTCACCATCTTTTCAGCTCTGGCCTTTGCCTACCTAGGTGCAAAAGAGAACACCAGGACCCAGATAAATAAGGTGAGCCTACAGTTAAGGATTAAAACCTTTGTCCTGCTCAATTGAGCCATAGCACTTAATTATATGATAATTTCCCCTGGAAACTGCATAGCTCAGAGGCCAAAAAATCTGGAACCAGATTTATCTAAAGCTGTGGCCACCTCAATTCCCACAGTGTTAAACAAACGCACCCGCCAGAAATCTTGAAACTGGATTTTAATTTGAATTTTATCACTGTTAGTAGGATTTTCAAAAAGAACAAGTCATTCCAGAGGTTCTTTGCTTAGAGCAAGGAAACTAGATAAAATCTCCAGAAAGAGCCAAAATCTAACTCCAGTCTATAAAATGTAACATATGAGTTTCCTACCGTTCTCACTTCCTGCACAGAGGAAGGCTGGATCGTCACTGGGAAGAAAGAATTATTAGTATTATTAAAGCACATAGTGGAGCTGATTTCTACAGAGATCATCTAAGCACAGATACTTATAGATGGTACAGATAGATTGCCCCTTCTTATTCATCTAGCTTCCCAGTTAGCCAACAACTATATTTCAAATACCATGTGTTAATCCCAGTTGCACAACCTTTTTTGTCATACCTGTTATTTCAGCTACTATTATTTTCAATTACAGGTTGCTCACTTTGATAAACTTCCAGGATTTGGAGATAGTATTGAAGCTCAGGTACAGAAATGATTTCACCTCCTTCTCTATGTCCCTTTCTTCTGTGAGCAAAATCTAGCAGATGATGCAGTCGCGTAGTAGCCCCAAGCCCTCTCTGATGAGCAGCCAATGCTCTGCATCCAGCAGCTGGGAGAACACTTTGTTCATAAGAACAGAGAAAGAAAGGAGGTCACAGAGGATTCAGAACAAACAGAAGATGAAACCCAGGACCAAATACTAGCCAAACGGGGAAAATTTTGGATATTTCTACGCTTAAGCAAGATAGATGGATGATGCTGGATAAATGGGTCTGGTTGGGAAAGAAAGGAAGCCTGCTTGATCTGCTGAAGCTAGATTATTGCAGCAGGTAGTCAGGAGTCCCTCTGAGAAAAGTATGAGGAAATTACAGAAGAAAAGAAGCACAAAATCGTATATATTAGAAAATGACTACATCAGTGTAGTTATTAGCAGTAAGACAGACAGGACAAACAATAGTTTTGTAAGCAGAGATATCTGAACTACTTCACTCTTTCCATACGCTATGTAAAACCTACTAAGAACTAAGAATAACAGTCTATCTTTTTATTTGTATTCAGTGTGGCACATCTGCAAATGTTCACTCTTCACTTAGAGACATACTCAATCAAATCACCAAACCAAGTGACAATTATTCGCTCAGCCTTGCCAGTAGACTTTATGTTGATGAAAGATATCCAATCCTGCCGGTAAGTTGCTCTAAAATCTGATCTGAGTGCATTTCCATGTCAAAGCTTTACCATTCTGTAACACAAAAGCACTGTCAGAAGTTCAGGTTCCACTAAAGAAATTTTTTTTACATATGGAAGACAGGATACATAACTTTTACCTGTCACAGCCCTAAACTTCTACAGTTTTCAGAGAATATGTGCATTGCTAAAAGAATGTTGTACGAAGTACAGCCAAGATCCACTTTTGTCATAGTAAATCAGCAAAGATAGTTTTTGCTGGAAACAGTTGACTTCAACTCTTTTCTCAGATTTTACAACAAATCTGCAAATAATCTCAGGTTCTCCAAAATACTCCACTGGACACTTTCAAACCACAACAATCCAGTTTTCCAATTGAAAGGAATACTTCATTTGGAAATAAAAGGAAAACAGTTTCAAAATAAGTGAGCAAAATGACAAAGAACATACTTCAACTGAAATGAATCAACACTTTTGGATCCAACTCAGTGCTAGAAAATACTTCAAAAATTTGAGCACATAGTGTTGCTTGAAGCAATGAAAAACAAATCTTAGAATGCTTGTGAATCATGGCTTATTAATTAGCCTTAAAAAGCAGCTACAGCAATACAGCTACAGCATATTACACCAGTAAATACACTATAAGCATAGTATGTGGTAATATACAGTGTAGAATAGCATTCTACACTAGTATATTATTTACGTCTGTTAATTTCAGTCTTGCATTTCACATTTGCAAAACGTTTTGAAATTCAGAACTGAAAACTGCATACTCTTGCTTTACAGGAATACTTGCAATGTGTGAAGGAACTGTATAGAGGAGGCGTGGAACCTATCACCTTTCAAACAGCTGCAGATCAAGCCAGAGAGCTCATCAATTCCTGGGTTGAAAGTCAGACAAATGGTAAGGGCAAGCCAAGTATCAGCATAGGTATTTTCCTTTCTGTCATCATATTTGAACAGCATACAAGAACACTTAAGTCACAAGAAAAAAACACAAAACCTCTCCTTTTGATCCTGCTCCTGGATAATAGATCAGTCCCCAGATATGGAACTACCAATTAACATTTTTTTTCCTCCAGACACCTCCCTTTTAGATGTCTTTCTATTTGCAAGGGATTTTTAGGAATGTAATATTTCCAGTTCTGATGAAAAGGACAGCATTAGAATGTGCTTTGTACGTAGTGACAACCGGTTCCACCCTAATACTGAGAATCTGGATACAGCTCAGCCAGAATACTTTGCCTTCAAGCTTCCCAGAGTTGCTGTATACCTGTCATAAGGCACTTGAAAAATCTTAGCAGATAAAGGGCAATGGAAAACCAGAGTTAAGGGATGGTAGGGATAAAGTGCATAGAATCATAGAACGGCCCCGGTTGGAAGGGACCCCAAAGATCATCAGGTTCCAACCCCCTGCCACAGGCAGGGCCACCAACCTCCAGATTAGGTACTAGATCAGGGTGCCCAGGACCCCATCCAACCTGGTCTTGAACACGTCCGCAACCTCTCTGGGCGGCCTGTTCCAGCACCTCACCACTCTCTCGGAAAAGAACTTCCCCCTGATGTCTTATCTAAACCTTCCCTCCTTCAGTTTAAAACCATTCCCCCTTGTCCTATCACTGTCTACCCTTTTGAAAAGTTGGTTCTCCTCCTGTTTATAATCTCCTTTTAAATACTGGAAGGCCACAATGAGGTCCCCCTGCAGCCTTCTCCATGCTGAACAAGCCCAGCTCACTCAGTCTATCCTAGTAGGGGAGGTGCTCCAGCCCTCTGATCATCTTTCTGGCCCTCCTCTGGACCCTCTCCAACAGTTCCATGTCTTTCCTGTATTGGGGGCCCCATACCTGGACACAGTACTCCAGATGGGGCCTCACAAGGGCAGAGTAGAGAGGGACAATCACTTCCCTGTCCCTGCTGGCCACCCCTCTCCTGATGGAGCCCAGGATACCATTGGCCTTCCGAGCTGTAAGAGCACACTGCTGGCTCATATTCAGTTTTTTGTCCACCAGGACCCCCAGGTCTTTCTCAGCTGGGCTACTCTCAAGGATCTCTTCTCCCAGTCTGTATACATACCTGGGATTACTTCGACTCAAGTGCAAGACCTTGCACTTTTCTGTGTTGAACCTCATTAGGTTCACACGGGCCCACCTTTTGAGTTTATCAAGGTCCGTCTGGATGGCATCCCTAGATATAGGGACAGACAAATGTACAACTGATTTTTGCCCTAATGCCTCTTCACATGGTTCCTCCATTTTTCTTGCTTTTTCCTCACCTCCTCATAGCATTCCTTTCCTTCATGCTTGAAACACAGATAAAACATTGTGAATTCTAACTGAGATGAAAACATTCGCAACAACACAACCTTTGGTGTAGTGTCATGATTTGAAGGCGAAAACTAGGACACGATTAAGATACTGGTGGGAAAGGACTAGGTGAGGAGCTTGCTACATGCATGATGACTGCAGAGCAAACAGGAGCAAAGTATTAGAGGAATAAAGAGGAAAATTCTGTTTTCCTCTCCTGTTACATTTTTACATAGGTATCTCCTTTCAACTTTGGTTTCAAGCAAGTAATACTTATCTGTTTTGGTGCCATTTGGGTTGGAGACCATCCTGGGATAAAAGGGATTCCAGTGGTTCTTCTCTTTATCACACAATATACAAGCTTAATCATTTTGTAATGTGTAAATCTCTGGATCCTGTAGCCCTTGTTGTGATTCCTTACAGAGAGGGAAACAACAGCTATTGCCAAGAGCAGCAAGCAAATTGGCCTTGGAAGTACAAGATTACAGTTGCAAAACAAAACAATGTGTTTGCCCCTATATCCTCTTCCCCACCGATTCTACACTGTCTACTTACCTTGTTACTGGCAATGTGTTAAACAATTCTCTTCTCCTATTCATTCTTAAAGGAATGATCAAAAACATCCTTCAGCCAAGTTCTGTGGATTCCCAAACTGCAATGGTCCTGGTTAACGCTGTTTACTTTAAAGGAATGTGGCAGAAAGCATTTAAGAATGAAGACACACAAGAAATGCCTTTCAGAATTACTGAGGTACACGGGTATACCTTAAAGATGTCACCTAGAATTTGTGAAGAGAATAGACATGTTGTTAGATAAACACTACATTAATTTATCTGCTCATTTGTTTATTTCTCTTCCAGACACTGTTAATCCCAGGGAATTTTCCTAATGTCTCTCTCTTCACACTATTTCTGACATGATAAAGCTCCTCAGAAAAAACTTGAGATACCAACTTTTCTTAGAAAATTCTTCCAGGACAAGAGCAATCAGTCATTTTAAACATAACTAGACATTTCCACACTCTAAGAATAATTGGAATAATCTTTGTTAAAACCATAATTTTTTTTTTGGTTCTCCAGAATGAAAGCAAACCTGTGCAGATGATGCACCAGATTGGCTCATTTAAAATCGCAACAGTGGCTTCTGAAAAACTGAAGATCTTGGAGCTTCCATATGCCAGTGGAATGATGAGCATGTTGGTGCTGTTGCCTGATCAAGCCTCTGGCCTGGAGCAGGTATGGCCCTAGGAGTTGGCTTCAGAAAATCATAAACAGTGAAATCTGGCTGTTGCAAAGCTCTTCTCAATATGGTTATCCTAAAACATTTCAACAGCACAAATTTGATTGTGATTCAATATGTAAATGTTGCATAGAAGCTTACAGTTGTCTCAGTGTGTCCTGCAATAGCTTGTGCTGAGCATGGCTTGCTATGGGAACTGCTTTAGAGGGTTAAGTGTTGGTCACAGCAAAGAATATTATTCTCAGCTAAGCAGTTGTAACTGCAGTGGCTTGAAGTCCAAAGGTCTTATATCTCCATTCCTGCACATCGAGGAGCTTGTTCACGTTAGCTTCACTGGTTCTAACTATTGTTTCCTTTGGTGGTGCCCAACGTGCTTCCTTCACGTCCTCAGAAATTAAACTGCCTAAAAATGGGATATGAAGGATACTGGAATGGCTAAAGCAATTTCAAAATGTAACAAGTACATAATATACTGTTGTTGATATGAATAGAATACAGGTGCAGGATATTGTAATTAGGAGGGCTACAGTTATTCTGAATAGTAAATGCAATGTAATAAATGAGAATTCATTGAAATGTTTGCATACTAACTGAAATAATCTAAATTACAAAGATGAAGAGGCCTTTGATCACAGCTAAATTTCCATCATGATTGCTGGCGTACATACTGAAGATAATGTACAGCTCTAGAAAAAAATGTGTGTAGGAAAACAAGCACAGTACATTTTGATTAGAAAGTCTGAAAAGGAAGAGCCTTGATCAAAGAGAATCCATGTATTTAAGAAAAAAATTGCTTGGATAAAGAACGTAAGTGGGAATATATTGAAATGGTGTTTCTACAAACTGCCACGGCAAGATCTGTGTAAGAGACACTCAGTGAGTTAGCAGGGAGAGAAATATTACTAGCTACAAAACAGCATCAGGTAATACCAAAATAAATCAATTCTGGATGGCGATCTCTAATAAGGTTTTCCCACCCCTCCAGTGGTCACCTATACACCATGTCACTATGCTATTTTACACAAAAACAGCTTTGAACTGAGTGATCTTGAACTGGTGTAGTGTAACTAAAATGGAAGCATATTTTGCAGCTAAGCTTCTAATTTTCAAAAAGCCAAGTTATCTTAAAAAGATCAGTTTCCAGTCTAGTAACGGCTGATATCAGGTATCAGTAATTGGTTACCATTAACAACTGGTTACTGAGAAGTCTTAAATGTACAGAGAGAGAGAACTCAAAAGCACAGAGCGATCTTTGGAATATATTTCCCAAGCAAACAAGATAAACAGGGAAGGTCTTTAGGGGATATTTGCAGGGTAGCCATCTCATTATTATTATTAAAAAAAAGAATTGGCAGTAAGCCTATAAAAGAAAAAGAAAAGATAGAGCAGAGAAGAAAGATTCATAGTATGCTTTCCTCTCCTAGAAACATTAATCGCTACATGCCTAGGAAAAAGCCATGACAAGAGCAATCAGTTTAGAAGACACACACAAAAAAACACACCATAGTAACTAGTACTGCACTGCCATAAAGGAAGTTATGTTGTCATTGAACGGATCTCATTCTCTCGTTTCCTAAAAGCTCGAGAATACAATCAGCTTTGAAAAACTGAATGAGTGGACCAGTTCTAACATGGTGGAAGAGAGGAGGATCAAAGTGTACCTGCCCCGCATGAAGATGGAGGAAAAATATAACCTCACAGCTGTCTTAACGGCCTTGGGAATAACCGACCTGTTCAGCCCCTCAGCCAACCTGTCTGGCATCTCTTCAGCAGCGAGCCTGAAGATATCTCAGGCTGTGCATGCAGCATATGCAGAAATCTATGAAGCAGGCAGAGACGTGGTAGGCTCAGCAGAGGCTGGGGTGGATGCTACAAGTGTCACTGACGAATTTAGGGTTGACCATCCATTCCTCTTTTGTATGAAGCACAACCCATCCAACAGCATTGTCTTCCTCGGCAAGTGTGTTTCTCCTTAAAGAGAAGGAAGGTGGAAGAGTTTCTGTCCCTTTCAGCAAGACCCAGAGCACTGTAGTATCAGGGATAAAATGAACAAGTAAAATGCTGTGTCCATATTTTCTAAAAATTAGGGCTTTAGAAAAAAAAATAAATCAGAGGGAAATTACACCATGAGAACAGGTGCACTCTACCTTTCCTTTATTCAAAGAGTAATATTAATTACTCATGGATGAAGGGTTAAAAGAATGAAAATTGGACCCAAAGAAAGCATGAGCATGAACAAAGACGTTCATGGTGCAAATTAACTCTTCAGTAATTGTACTGAGTCATCACACTTAAAAATACAACTTGATTTATCAGCAGAAGTTTTATGGGCAAAAAATGCAGCCTTACAATTAAGCCAGGTATCTGTATGATCAAGCTTTGTGGTGACTCCTCCAGAATTAGTCACTTGAAATCTCTCAGATTAAACCATCAACTGTCACCAACAATTCCTATGCTGACAAGGCAATTGCTTTTTCTTTGTGTTCCTGATACTATAAGGCTCTTCATCACTTTCTGAAGATGCATTATAGAAATCTTATAATTCACATTTCTCCTTCAACTTTGCCTCAATCATTGTGACCAAATATGGCATGTTACTATTCAAATTATTTTTCTTATATGTAATGGGTCTTGCGGATGTGCTCTTTTGTTCCTTTAATCATAATAAAAACATGTTTAAGCAAACACTTTTTGTTTGTGGTATTTGAAGTGCAGCAAGATCACGTAGCAGGGAAAAAATGTCATGCAGAGGAATAAGCATGGACACACAGGCTAGAAGCAACTGCAGAAAAAGTCCTAATGGGTGGGAAGTTGAACAAGAGTCTGTGGGGTGCCCTTGCAGTAACTACATGTAACCACATACTGGGGTACATCAACTAAAAATGCAGTGAGGGAAGGAAGTGCTTCTTTCCCTTTCTAAGCACCACTTGTGAGAACTTATCTGGAGCAGTGTGTCCAGTTTGCTGCCGCCCTGCTCCTGGCTGGGCTGATGGGACAGACCTTGGCTGCCAGGCTCTGCACCGAGACACCCAGGGACCTGCCTCAGTTCAGATTTCCTCAGGAACAGCTTGTTCCCACCTGAACAAAACTTCAAACTGGTGGCTGGTGGTAACAGCAGTCAGTTGTCCCACCTATGACCCACCAGAGCTGACATGTTGGAATGAACAGGCTCTGGTGGCATGCGGCCACTGTGCAGCACAGCTGACACTTGAGGGGGGAAAGAATAGATTAAATTACTGCTTCAAAGCCACTGCTCCTCCCCTGCACCTGTACCATGCCTGGAGGCTCTTCTAGAGGTGCTGGGTTTCTCCAAGAAAGTCTCTGCCTCTCCCATCTGCTAGGACAAGGTGGGAAGGGTCCACTCATGGCTGGAAGGGGCTGGCTTTCAAAGCAAGACCTAATTTTCATTTGGTTGCTGCTGCAGCTGCAGAAGAAAGAGAGCAAAGACCAAAGGCTTTGAGATGATGATGTCTAACCCATGCTGGAGAGACTTGCACTGACACTTCAAGCCATGGGATGGGACAACAAGCTGGATTGTGGTACACCCACTGGCTATAGAGTCTAACACTTTTCATCAGTGGATTGGGAAGACCAAAAGAACATGTCTTTATGGTGTAAGGTCTGTGCTTGTCTACTAAAAGGTCTGAAGATTTTCCATTGGAAATTCAGTGAAATTCGCTGTTCTCATGGTAGACATTTACCAGCTTGAAAATAAGTTTAGACTGAGGATTAATTGTGGAAGTCCACATTTGGACAGAAGACATGGCTAAAAAATGCTGCTCAGCAGCTGGGAGAGAGAGAAGTGAGAAAAACATGAGTGAAGCAGCCCTGCAGCCTCCAAGGTCAGTGCAGAAGGAGGGCAGGAGGTACTGGAGCAGTGTGGTCTTTTCAGTTGTTTGTTGTTGTTTTTTTTTTAATTCTCACTGTCTTGCTCTGTTATCAATTGGCAAAATATTCAACTAATCTTCCCCAAGCCGAGTCTGTTTTACCCATGCCAACAATTCACGAGCCATCTCCCAGTGCTTATCTCAACCTATGAATATTTTCATGGCATTTTCTCCCTGCTGTCTTGCTGAGAATAGGGAGTGAGAGGGCCTTGGTGGGCACACTATCTTTGTGGTGTATTTACAAAGCTTTGCAGGCTCTTAGGTTCACGATTAAATAATCATATTAAGAGAAGCAATGTCTATGTTAATTTATAGGTTTTCTCCATAATTATTTTCTTTCTTTTCTCACTGAAACAAGAAAACAGACCTGTGAGGAACTGTCACAGAGACATGTAGGAAGAGTGACAGAGGAGGGCTCTGGGAAGTGAACTTACTGCAAGGAGCTGTGCTCTTTCCTCACTCCAGTGTGAACAGCACGGCACCTGTGCTGGGTGGTCTGTGGGGTTGTGTTTTTTTCAGTTCCACTACACACTATTTTGTTCTACTTGTTTTAGCTTTTTACCCTCACAAGATAACACATACTTTGGCAGTACCTAGGGGCCATAACTTGCTGTTAGCAAACACGATCTTGCAAAAGAAGGAAGATAACATAACATCACCTTCACTAGTGTATAAATAGTTCAAATATTTTCCTTCACTTTCCCGTAACTTAGTCAATTGCTGCTCAGGAAATAACAAAAGGGGAAATTTATTACAAGAGAGATAATGATGTTTTCTATTTTCCTGGAGTTTCTGTTCGTCTGCTCCCGGAAATGGAGTACTCAAAATCCTCAGGACACTTGTTTTTTCACTTATTTTTTATTCCAAAACTGCACTACTTCTAGGCTACTGGAGTCCTTATCAATTAAAATATACTTCTTCCCACACAAAAGATGCAAAAAAGTGCATCTATTTCTGTATGTAGACAGATTCAGTCCTGACACCTGCTTCCTGCTGCCTTCTGCCTGCACAGCAACATGCAATCATATTCTTGTCTTCAGGAGAGCCACTTCCTTAACCAGATGTGCAGTGTGTCCATCTCTTACACACAAACGAGAAAAGATATGAGCATGACTTCTCAGCCCTATGTCTTCAGAGCCTGAAAACTTTGAAACTGTTTTGGGACTTGGCAAACCACATATCCATTCCTCAGTGGATGCTGGAATCCTCAGATCTCAAACACTTAAATCAAGAAGGCCAATAGCCTTCCACACCTGAGGCACTGCAGAGCTTCTCAGATAACTGGCACATGAAGGACAGGCCTGGATGTAGCCCCGGGGCCGGTGACAGATATCTGACCTCCATCACGCAGCAAAGCAAAATAGTCTCCATCCCCATAGAAGCAAAATAGTCAGCACTGTGCCCCAACGCCTTTGGCTTTCTGTTATCTCACATAGTACAGCTGCATCACTGCCCCTTTTATCCCCAGTATCACTTTCAGCGCAATTACAGAAGAAAGTTCAGACTCACAGCTTTAGGACCCATCATAAAAGGCTCTCACTGCTCTATCACCACACCCCATATATACTTGTAGTATCACACGTGCAAAGAGGCGCAGTGGATTGCACAGAGACAAGACCACACTTGCGTGTCTGCCTGCAGTCTAACACCAGCAGGAAGGTAATTCACGTAGTGAATTTCCACAGAGATGACAGAATATGTCCCTTGGGTCCTACTGCTTGCTCCAGTCCAAATTCTTCAAATATATAAGAATGTAAGTAAAAATGATCAGTTGAACAAAGTCAGCTATTTGCAAAAATTGAGATTCTGAAGTTGACATCACTAGAGAGCACCTTTGGCTGGAAAGGGCAGCTGACAGTCATCTGGTTGAGCACCCTGCTCAAAGCAGAGCTAGCTTCAAAGCCATTTCAGATTGCTCAGGACCTTCCCCAGTCAAGTGTTGCTTATCTTTAAGGTTGGAGAGCACATAGCCTTCTGATTCATTTCATTTTAAACATAAATTCAAATGTCACTAGTGCAGAAGTAGTGGAAGCCATCTGACTGGCTTGGCTTTCTCCCTACAAATGAGAATTGGCCACAGGTGAGTCCTGCCAGTTCTTCATTTTGAGACTCCCACAGCTTACAAAGCTCTCAGTGTCTGTCTTCATTTTGAACACTTTTTGAACCAAAGTCTGAAGATTATCCCTGTAAATCCCAAGCAGTGCCTCGTCACCATGTGAAAAGCAAACTCCTATGACAGTTAAGAATATTCAGAAGCAGAGGTCAGATAACACGTAGCTAATTTTCAATAGCATAACTTAGACTCTGGCTCCATTTTGCTGTCATGTGGATATCAAGTTGCAATCATTTCAACCTGGCCTCCCTTTTCTCATAAGTATATTCTTCAACATCACAAAATAGGCTATATAGAATTATAGTCTTTAACTGTCTGGTGACATGACCAAACACAGTTTCAGGTACTCCTGGGAAAAAAAGGATCCCAAACTGATTTTGAGTTTTTACGTATTTTTTCAACTCTCACAGCATCTTGCTACTTTTGCTAGATGTTAGCAATAGCAACCCACAGTCTGAAATCAATGCAATGAACCTTGTGGGACCTTACAGACAACAGGAACATGATTCTGAAAGGGAGCAAGCTTGGAAGGCTGGCTTCTTAGTCACATGGATAAAATTCAGAAGTTGTAGCTCTGATAAGAGGTCAATATGGGAGAGGGAGAACAATGAGGTGCCAGATGAGTGCATCTTCCTGTAAGGAAGGCAGAGATATGGGAATTAAAGGTGGGCAAGGGAGGCTGTGGAGGTACCATTAAACTTCACAGGGCTGTATCCAAGAGCACCTCTCTTCCCTATTTACTCTCTCCTGCCTCATTTCTTATGGGCTACATGACAGCAACAGTTTGTTGCTACGCAGTACCTACCCTTCCCCAAGCTGTTACCTATCTCCACCCTCACCACATCCTCCTTTTTGTTCCCTGTCCTTCAGCAATCTCCACCTGCTTCTTAGGGTAGAGAAGAAAGAGAGCAGTGCTGGGGTCAAGCTCTGTTTGTAAGAGTGTAAATGCAAGCCTCCTGTTCAGGAGTAGCACATAGAAGGAATTGGTTTCCTGATTCAGCAGTTGTGCAGCTGATGTACAGTTACACCCTTTGAGAGATTTCTTCAGAAAAATGATTAAGTTAAGGCTGAAGTGCATATAATCCACACATACATCATTACTCACAATGCAATATGGTGCAGCGTGACGTTCAGGCTACTCTTCACATTTTTGATTTTAACTACTACCTTGGCGGCTTAAAAAATGCTCCCCATCCAGCTCATTCAAAGGAAAACTGCACCCTTGTATACGTGAAAACAGTGTGTATAATCATTTACAGATGAATTTATCTCTTTTTAGATATCAAGATCAGTCCTTCTCCAGAAGTGTTGCACTTGTTATCAGAACTGATTATCTCAAGGAAAACACTGCCTGTACCAACTGCAGTGTCAAAGCCAAAACACATAGGAGTAATAGTACAGTATGACAAATTATGCCAGTGCTCAGTTCATGTGCCAAATCTCACCACACCTTTGCTTTCTGCAGGCGTGGAACAAAATGCCTCAGTGATATTTATACAGGAACATTACCACACCTCTAACAACTCATAATGTCTAAATACTGTTAGAGTATGTCAGCAAAGATTGCTTGGCAAGGGAAGGCTTGCAAGCTTACATATAATACGTACACAACAGATAGCTAGCTACTCTGTTTCAAAATAAAGACACGTGTGTTCTCAAGTAAAGCTTTAAAGGGAAGAAAGATACTCAAAGAAAATCCCTTTTAAACTTAAAAAGCTATTTGAGACTTCAAGATGACATAAATCTATCCTACATAAAAATCTCTTAGGACATAAACCAAAACCTGTTATAACCATTCTAGCTGAAACACATACAGTATTGTTATGTTTTAATGGACAAGGATAGGAAAAGCTCCTGCTGCACTCTCAATGACACTAGGACAGAGGGGCACGCAAGAGTCCACGCAGCTGGCCACCATTACCATCTCTTCAGTGTCTGTGCTCCCGTTCCCTGTACTGTTTTGGCCCGTGTCAAACTGTTACAAAACCACATGTTAAGCAAATCTCCCATGAGATTCCAATATTAGCAGATTTCAAAACCCTTCTCTTCCCCACACCTCTTATCTCCTGAAGTCCTTGCTGGTAAAAAAAACACTAGAAGACGTCAGAGAAACTGAATAGCTTTTCTTCAAGTATCATTTTTTCTTTTGAAATACAGAATACCTTAGGTTTGAATTAAATTAGATTTCCAAGAACTATGAAGAGTTGGTAGCTAAAATAACCTACCTACATGAAAACCAGCCATGGCAAGTTGTATCCTAAAATACTGTGTGAAAGCAGAAGATACCAAATCTTCTCTCAAGACCCTCCAGAGCCTTTATAAATAATCTACGTAGACAGCAAGCATACTCCAGAGCCCAGGTGCCAATGAACAGAGCAACATACTGTGCAGGAAAGTCACATTGACTTGTGCAAAGTTGCACTGAAACTGGAGGAAAACGAAAAGTGCTTACATAGCTGAGATCTGGCCAGGGTGTTGATGACCTGCCCAAATGGAAACATGAATGACCACAGTGAGTGAGCCTAGAGGCTTACTTCCCACAGGAAGGATACTACCAATACAAATATAAGTCCTCAAACACGTTGGTGTGTTGACTTAATATAGAGTGGGAGTGAGGGAACCACTGTTCCTGAGTCAGCCGCAGCACCACCCACTGAGCCCCGTGTCCTCTGCTGTTGGTATCTGAACAGGACTCTAGAAATGTTACCAGACCATCACATAGATTTCCTCTACGTTGTCCTTTGGGATGAATATAATTCTAGTTACTTGCTATGCATTTTTCATAATAACCAGCAATGCCATTCAAAAGGTATTTTAAAAAGGCAGCTTTAAAACCTTGTACAAACACGACTCCATCACTCAGCCAAATCCAGCATTTCCGTGTACACAGAAAATCTCAGTCACTTCTTGTGACAAGCAGCATTACAAGTTAGCAAATTAAATTCACCCCTGTTTTAAAACCAGAAAATCCAAGTAATTGCTCCAAGGGATGAAGTTGGTTTAGTGCATCTATCACTTGTTCAACAAGACAGCCAAATTTGCAAATATGACTCAAATCATTTAGGCTTTGGAAATCATTTAAGGCCAATGTAAACAGATTACAACTTTCCCAGGCACAACAGAAGCAATTAGTTCTGCAGTGAACACCTCTCCTGCACTGTGATGCTCTCTGGAAAACTTAACAGATACATCTAATTATAACCCACACTGAAACATGCTGTTTTTCTGTAGTAACAATTTCAAAACAGCCCAGGGGCAAGAACGAACCATCCTATTACAGTTATGTGGCTGCTCAGGTGTAGGAGGGCAACTTTAGCAAAGCTTTCAGTTCCCAAGTTACATTGATGCAGAAGGTTCACTACTGGCAAGGTCCCCTTTGCAGTAGCAATCTCCTGTGTCCTACAAGAAGTTTTGCAGGTACTCCCATAGCTCATTCCTCAGCACAGAAGACTGTGCCAGCCACTTCTCTACGACATAAACCCACATTAAATGTATATTCATAAATATCAGGGCAGAAAAAAAGGTCTCAGAAGGCAATTCATGCCAAGGAGATAGACCTTGGGAGTCTTGCTCACTGTCAAGGAAGAATCCCTGAAAGATAAGCAGCTCCTATACAAGAGCTCAAGGTGATATTATCAACAGAGCAGGGAGTTAAAGAATGAAATAAAGGGCAAGGGAAGGATTACACGGGATTTTTCAGTCAGGGGTGAGAGTGGGGATGAAGAGGACAGTAGAGGCAGGGACAATGTAACTGTAAGGAGAACCAGGGATGGAAATGTTTTAGTAGTCAAGGCACAAGGGAAAAAAGTATTCGATAGAATATCAGTTTCTGGAATGGAAAGTAAAGAATAAGTCTCTGAGGCGCTACATAGGGCAAACAGTAACTTTCAGATTAGAGCACAGAAAGCGCGGCAGGAAAAAAAAGAAGTCTAATCTAAAACCTACATTGGGTTCCAGTGTTGCTGCCAGCGATAAGAAAAGTAAGGGTCTGACGCCTGTTTCTCAACCTTCATTATCAGTGAAAACATTTCCATGGTTGTACAATCTTAGAATTCTCCAAGATTAACAAAATTCATTTTGCTAAAACAGAAACCCACCAGAAGTGACAAATACTTTATCAGTAGGAAACAGACAATAGAGGAGTTCATAAATGTGATGTCACTGTCCTCTCTCTGTCTGTTCCTCAGAAATTGTTTCTATTCGAGGAATCATAAAAGAAGTAGGTCAGCTACTGCGTTTTTTTTTACCCTCCAAATTGCAAAGGAAATATTGTTTCAAGCAGTGATGGTTCAAGTTGTTACTAGCCGGTTGCCACAAAAACATTTATAGAAATATTTCTGCATTCAGTTTTGTAAGGTTCTTATATGGTGTCATTCTCACCGTCACTTCACATCCTACTCTGACATGATTCAGTTCTTCCATAGGGATGTGGCCTTCAGGGCAAAATAAATTGCACAGTCATGAGTCATAAGAACCTTTGAAGAACTTGCCAGGCAGACTATAAATTCAGCCTACCCATCACGCGAACTTCAGAACCCTTGGAGACACCCAGAGCAGCAGCTTTCCCCCCTGCGCAAAACAAGGTACTGTAATTATTTCTAGAGATTATTTATTTCATATACCCTTGGATGATGTTGATTTGTTGACAAATGCATGGAAAAAAGGCAGCAGGCATCTGAATAGGAAATGACATGCTTGGAGAAGTATTTTATCAAGATCGCATAGGCAAGGTCTAGAAGGGGCAAGTCATACAAGTATGCAGGTAGAGCAATGTATTCCACATAGTTCTGTAATTTCTAGGACTCACTGGCTAGCATATATACAATAGCAGAGCAAGAACCACTGTGTTTGCTTAAGTCAGATCATTTGTTCCTGTGCTCTTCAGTTCTCGTGCACAGCAGGACAGCTCCTGGTTTGCCCTCAGTGAGTTGCTGATGGCAAGATCTCTTTATTCTATGGCTATCCTATGCCAACCAGAATGGCACCTACTGCATACCTACGGCTCTCAGCTACAACTGCAATGAAAACAACAAAGGAGCAGTTGTGGTCTACTGAATAAGGAAAGCTTATCTTGTATTACAGCTGGGAAGCTAGGATCTGGGCTTGCATCATAAGGTAGTTTCAGGAAATTTTTGAAAGTGAAAAAGGGAATTCAGGATGCTTAGCATGCAGTAGTTGGGGTGTTGCTTGCCCAATGCATCGATATTTTCTTGTATCCTAAAGGAGTAGTTTTACTGTCATTGTCTCCAGAGTATTTGCTCACTATAGTTATGAGCATCAAAAAGCTCTTGCACCAATTAGAGCATAAAAGTTGTCATAAGAGACAATCTCTCAGCATCCTTTAGCCCAGCTGTCACTCCAAGATGCTGTAGGGGACACTGCAATAAATGTCCTGGTGAACTAATACTAAATGGAGTTGGAGGCTGCTTTTTCTATACCATTTGGGTTAGTCTAGTATCTAGAATCTAGTTTAGCAACAGGACAAGAGGGAATGGTCTCAAGTTGTGCCAGGGAGGTTCAGGCTGGATATTAGGAAACATTTCTTCTCCAGAAGAGTAGTCAGGCACTGGAACAGGCTGCCCAGGGAGGTGGAGGAGTCACTGTCCCTGGAGGTGTTCAAGAAATGTCTGGATGAGGTATTAAGGGATATGGTTTAGTGGTTTAATGGGCAATCTTGGTGGTAGGTGGATGGCTGGACTAGATGATCTTGGAGGTCTTTTCCAACCTCAGTGATTCTATGCTTCTATCTCCAGTGAAATGCGACACACTAAACTTCATATAACTTTTTAGTAATTAATCCTCCTCATTCTTCAGATAGCTATCTTCTTTCCATCCATAAATTCTTCCCCATCTCATTATATTGTTTACACAGAATTCACCATATAATTATAAATTACAAGCTTTCTCTATTTCGTACAACATCGTAACCATCCTGTTTCAATGAATTTTCATTTGTTCCTCCTGACTGTCCTTTGCATGGATCTCTGTCTTTCCAAGTGAACTTCTGCTGAACCAAAGAGTGTTCATTCACATGCTACAACAACATACGGTGGAAACGAATAGTGTACCAGTACTAACAGGTCAGAATGCTTTCATTCAGTTCCCTGAGATCAGAGGAGAGCTGAAAAAACACTTGGCACAGACCAGAGTTTGCCTTTGGACATACACTGCTAGTGAGTCTCAGTCATACAAAGGATCACTGTGCTGCACTAGCAATCTTCTAAAGGCAGTAGGTTTTGAAAGTACTTCTAGAAAGCCTTAAAATCACAAAAGAAACTTCAAAAACTGAAAAGGAACCTGCAGACACATACCAGTCACAATTAACTCTTAGCTAATAGCATCTTTTGTCCCTTTCTGTGCAGGTTCCGAATGATGGAAGCTTTAAATAAAGCAAATACAAGCTTTGCTCTCGACTTTTTCAAACATGAGTGTAAGGAAGATGGTAGCAAGAACATTTTGTTCTCCCCTTTCAGTCTTTCATCGGCCCTGGCTACTGTGTATTTGGGAGCCAAAGGTAACACTGCAGATGAGATGGCAAAGGTGAGTCTGGGCTACAGAAGGGTTGATCCCTTGGAATAACATCCTGTATGAAAGAACTTTACTACAATGCATCAAAGGAAAACCATAAGCAGATCAAAAGATACAGTCTACTGTAGCTTCTGCAAACAGAGGCCCACCACCAAAAGGTAGCAGTGGCACTAGTGACATTTGGAGTATGTCTTTTACAGGAAAAACCACATACCAAAGTTCCTAAACCCTATTTGTGCAAAGTGCATTGCTTCAGCAGGCAGCAGCAAGAATCCATAGAGTCTCAGCACAAACGTAGTTTCCTAGCCTGTATTGTAGGTTGGGCTGGTGAGTTTGCATCTGCTAAGGCAGAAGAAGCTGTTCCACCTGCTAAGGCAACCATCTCACTACTGAGCTACAGGACAAATGAGGGCCAGCAGGGTCACAAAAAAAGGAGAGCTCTGTTAGGGAGAAGGGGAAACAAAAGACTCTACCCCTTTGTAGACATGGAGGTTTGCCTGCAACCCTCATCTTAGTGTGCTCAAGACATCTTGCACATGTGGGCCTCAAAGCCCAACCAAAGATTTCATATTCAGTCAGGAATGAATGAAAGAGTAAAATCTGACTTTGTCTCTCTTCAACACCAGCCCCGTGACACCGCTAAAAGTTTTTACTGAAACAGCAAATTTTCTCTCATTGCATTTATTATTGCAATTTCCTCTGTAGGTACTCCACTTTAATGAAGCTGAAGGAGCGAGAAATGTCACCACAACCATAAGAATGCAAGTCTATTCCAGAACAGACGAGCGTCTATCCAATCGCCGTGCCTGTTTCCAGAAGGTAGATATATCACCATGCCTAGTGATCAAGCTATGGTCATGGTAACATCATCTTTTATTTTCTCTCCATGCTTGCCTTCCTCAAATGCAGTGAACACAATCAATTGGCACAGCATCCTGTGATACCTTCACCTAATGCAATACTTAAGACATACTTCCCATTTCTCGGTAGAATTGCAAAACTTAAATTTGCAAAATTTAAAATTTGATGCGACTATTCTCTATCAATGGATCTTTTTCCTTCAGCTGTGAGGAGAGGTTTCTTTCTTTCTTTCTTTCTTTTTTTTAATCTTTTTAACAAATACTGTTCAATAGCTAGCTATTTAGCAACATGTTCTTTGAACTGGCACGGTCCTTATCTCAGAGAACAAATCAAAACACCAAAACTGCCCTCCCACACATTTGATTGCAGCACCAACAAAACACAAATCAGATAATCAACTTGTGCAGGCTACTCATGCTTAATACATTTCAGAAATTAGCTTCCATTTCATTCAAAAGGTTAGCAAAATAAGTTGGCATGTTGGAAATTCCCAAGGTAGGCCTTGCAATAAATCTTAAAGAAATGGAAATTATCCCATTCCTGAAATATTTCTTTGACAGATTGTCAGGTATCTTTTGTCAAAATGGACATAATTTAAGAGAGCAGAAAAATCTGGAAATCAAGCATAATTCCTTTGAGTCAGTAAAAGCAGTTTTTCCTTACTGACAATTCAGCCACGGTGATGTAAAGTTTCTCTCCTTGCTCTTTCCCATCATCCTTTTCCTTTATGGGAGTAAACTATTTCCCTGAAGTCTGTCCACAAAACCTCAGTGGCAGTGAGTTCTGATGAATGGGAACTTGGATCTCCATCCCACAGCCAAATTCCAGGGTGGGAAGACTTATTTCGGGGGCTATGTCAGCAACCCATTTACGCTGCACGAACAGGAGATGGATTGTTCCTCATGAGTAATGCCTGTCCGAACTGTAAGAATTATGCAGCGCTGTGGGCAGGGAAACGAGACTGTTCTAATAGCTTAGAAATTTAGATGGCTGTTCCTGCCTCTGATTCTCATGTAATGACAAGATGAATACAAGTCCTGTTTTTCAGTTTACTGTTTCACAGATTCATTTGCTCAAGCTGGTTTGACAGTTTGAGTCTGCATTCATTTAGCCCTGTTACTTCAATACAAAGAATTTACCGCAATTACTGCAACATAAAGAATTTATGAAATATTTAGAGGAAGATTAAGAAAACTACAGGCAAACTTTCCATGTAACTCAATTTTCATAAATCTTATCAGGACTCACACAGCCAAGCCTTCAGGCATAGTTTAGCAATTACATTCTGTCTCTCGCTCTCTGGATACACTTAGTTTTGCAACCTCCATTTAGAAACTCTTAAATGTCTTACATAGTTCAGGCTCTTACAACTTGCATTCTGGGGCTCTTACAGAGTCTACAGCATACCTGAAACTTTTAGTAATTTCACATCATTCATTAATAGCTGTCTGGGTTAGTACACATCTCATGTTGCAGTATAGGCAACATCACCCAAATAGCAATACTTTACACAGAGCTGCACAAGAAAAGAATTTAGAAATTAGAAATGTTAACCTGTTTTACAGAACAAATGAATAACACTTTTTTCCTCGTCTCCAAGACAGAAATTGGCAAATCAGGTAATATCCACATTGGGTTTAAAGCACTCAACTCGGAAATCAACCAACCCACTAAAAATTACCTGCTTAGAAGTGTCAACCAGTTATATGGAGAAAAATCACTGCCTTTCAGTAAGGTAGGTAGCCCATTTATTCATATCATACTGTGCTAGTCAACCTTTATGATGTATCTATGACAACAAACCATAAATTATACACTTTTAAATATTTTCATTGCATCTGCAAATTGTGTTATTACCCTTAACATATGTACTTCCTATGAGGCTCTTCCTGAGAATTTAGATACTGTAATTTTACTTTTATATGACGTGTATCTAATTTCAGGGTGATTCACAGATGTGGTTAGGTGAAAACATTTAAATTATGTATTTCCAGTCAAAAAAAAATACTTTGTTCTTCTGACAAAATGCTGTGCTTGTAGTCTACATCATTGTTATGCTTTCTCTTCACTTGGCTATAGTTATTTATTGGCATTCACATTGACAGGCAACAAACATAAGACAGATTCTCTCTTGCACTGCAGGAATACTTACAGTCAGCCAAGAAATACTACAATGCAGAACCACAATCAGTTGACTTTGTGGGAGCAGCAAATGAAATCAGAAGAGAGATCAATTCCAGGGTTGAACACCAGACTGAAGGTAAGATCCAGCCTCTCCTTTACCAGTTCTGAAGGGGGCAATTTCAGCATTAAACAAAATCTCTGTACCCAAGGGGCCCAAAGCAGGCAAACAATTCACCTCAGAAGGGGAAATCAGATTAGTTTTCTGGAAGTAGTTATCTGTTGGTAAGCCCTTACTAAAATTATCTTCCTCCATCTGAAAGGGAGAGGAATGTGGCTTACTCTTTGTAAGTCCAGGTCACCACATATTTGTGAAAAATGTCAAGCTAAAAGCATGCCAAATCAGCACTTGCAATTTCCCTGGCTTACATCTGTAGAAGTTATGCCAACATTTACTCTGAAACAGTAAAGCTGCACAAAGGTGTAAATGTTCTTTGGTTTTCTCTAGGCAAAATCCAAAATCTGCTGCCTCCTGGATCCATAGATTCACTCACAAGGCTAGTTCTGGTGAATGCACTCTACTTCAAAGGAAACTGGGCAACAAAGTTTGAAGCTGAAGCTACCAGGCAAAGGCCTTTCAGAATAAACACGGTATGGGAATGCACTGTCTTATATACTAGACTGCAGGTTGAAAAAGAGTAGAAAAGATGGAGGAGAAATTCCTGTCATTCTTTCAGCCCACACAGCATTAAGATTTATTTAAAGCATATGGCATATTCTCCTTACCACATTTTCAGTACAAAGACTGCACACAGACGCTAGCACCTAGCACCTGAGGCACAAGCAAAATTGCCAGAAGCTAACTTGAAACAAACTTCCACTCTCCTCTTAAGACAGAGAAAACAAAGATGTGAATAAAACCATATGAACTATTTCTGTACATTTTCATTTTTAACCACACAATAAATCAGAGTGGAACACAGCTTCTTATAAAGAGACATCATCCTAGATGGCTCAGATAGCCTCCAAGTGCCTTCCCAGTGGACAGGGGCCCTCTGTAGATCCTGTGTCCCACCTCTTAGAGCCGCAAGGATGTACCTCCGCTGTGCTACTTCAGCTTAGTCCTCTACTGTTCAGATCACAAATTACAAGCTTTTCATTTGATTTGTTGCAGCATACAACCAAACCAGTGCCAATGATGTTCCTGAGTGATACATTTAATTGGACCTACGTAGAATCAGTCCACACTGATGTCCTTGAGCTTCCATATGTCAATAGCGATCTCAGCATGTTCATCCTGCTACCACGGGACATCACCGGCCTACAAAAGGTAAAGGGCAACTGTGAGCTCAAATTCTGTGAGAAACAAGAATGTTTTCATGCATGTTCAAGGTAAAAGATTTGGCTGCAATCTTGTTTGTAGCAAGGAGGGTACCGATCAAGCTCAAGAAAAGGTAAAGCCTGAACTTGGCCCAACACTCTGAAATTGAACCTCCTGGACATTTGTTTTAGCTTTCAGCAGGTGGCACATCCGAGGCTCCTAATGCTGATCAGTCCTGGAAATAGGTAGCCCAAACTGGCTCTAACTCCAGCTGAAGAACAATGAGGACAGAAAGAGAGCCCTGCTGAGATTGGCTGTCTGTACTGATTCAGATAGACACGATTACATTCAAAAAGAAAAGCACAAACTGGACAGCCTCCATTACTTTCTAGGATGCCCAGAGCTAATGTACATGTACACTGCCACCTTCTGTAAAGACACTGATCTTGCCTTCAGATAGTAAACTCTGATTAAGTTCTCATTTACATTTGTGGGTGTTTTGTCGAAAAAAAGTTTTTTTCACTAAATTCTGAGATGTACAGAAAACAGAAATGTGAGCAGCAAGTCAGACTATTGCTATCGACACTAATGTTGTTGTTTTACAAATATTTAGCCCCACAATACTCCCTGACAATTACTGAGAACGGTTCAAATATCGTATTGTCATACTGCAGAGCAAAATACTCCTTTCCAGCAGAAAAGATTTTGGAGTTGGCACTTCACTGCTGTTTCTTGCATTCTTGTAACAACTTGAAAAGTTCTCCATTTAAGAAAATAAAAGAAATAACTCTTAGGGAACAGGTTTGTGAACACTGTAATTTTCTGGTTCTCTTTTTAACTAACTGCAGCTAATAAATGAATTGAGTTCTGAAAAACTGTCTGCATGGACCAGTCCAGAATTAATGGAGAAAATGAAAATGGAAGTGTATCTGCCCAAGTTCACAGTAGAAGAGAAATATGACCTCAAATCTACTTTGAGCAAGATGGGAATACAGGATGCCTTCACTGAAGGTCAAGCTGATTTCACAGGAATGTCAGAGGATGCTGATCTGTTTTTGTCACAGGTTTTTCACAAATGTTATGTGGAAGTCAATGAAGAAGGCACAGAGGCAGCGGCTGCCAGCTCAGCATCTCTGGCATCACGAAGCCTTGGTGCTACAGTTATTTTTGTAGCCGATCACCCTTTCCTCTTCTTCATCAGACACAACAAGACCAAGTGCATCCTCTTCCTGGGAAGGTTCTGCTCTCCCTAGAAAATCAACTATTACTACACAGGCCCTTGCAACAACAATAATGAACAGAATATACACCATGAAGAATATCTCAATAGACTGTGCACTTTACCGTTTTCCTGTACTGTTGACAATCTCCGTTAGAAGAGAGGACATATTAAAAATAACCTGAATTCAAACCTCTGGTTCATTTTCCTGGACAAAGAACCCCCAAATTGTATACTGCACTATAAGCACCAAACTGCGCATAGAACAATATGGATGTGCCTTTTCAGTGCTTTCCAACCCAGAACTGCTACAAATTAGAACAGACTAGGTTCATAGTACTAAAATAGTATAAAATAGTACTTCCCAACACACTTGCTTTGGCATAGAAGAAGAAAAGAAACAGGAAAAACTCCTTCCTGCAGAAAGCTCCTATATCTCTTCTGAGTTAGCTGTCCCAGGCCACCTCCACCACAGCCTTGTCAGTTTTATACCAACTTCACAATCTGGAACAGCTGGTAACGAAATAAACCTGCAAAATCCTCTGTGTTCCTGATACTGGTGATTTGCTCTTGCACGCAAAGGGGCTAACACATGCACTTTCTCATCTCTGTCCCTCATATACTGGCAAATACTGAACGACACAGAACCAGAGTAAAATAAAAAATGTGCCTTGAAACGCTCTAATTTGTCATAACATTTCATTCATTCAACACTGCTGCCAGCCCAGCTTTACTCTCCTTTTGTTTTGCCACTCATTTTGCTGCTTGGAAGCAAGATCAAACGGGAGAATCAACTCTGTAATGCTAACTCCCTAAGCACGGTCTGGAAGATTACATGCAAATCCCTCTCTACATATTCACTGTTTTCACAGCTCTTTCTACTAAAGAGGAGAGATTCCTAATCAGTCAGGTATATCTGTAGGTGATGCTCCTAGCTCTCTGAATTTAGAACAGAGAGGAAATGTAAGGACTGGGTCTTTTAACAGTACTTGCACACATCAACAGCATCTCACTAGAAATATCCCTCTCTGGGAAGGTAGGATTCCCTTTTCCTTGTAGAGAGGAAACCACCGACTGACAGCGAGTCTTTCTGTTTTCTTCCACGTGACCAGCTGTGGCCAGGCTCCCTTTCAGCTCTGCTTCCTAAATGGGAAGGGACCTAGAGAAAGTGTCAGGAAGCAAGTGCTCTATTGTATCCCCATACAGCCTCACAAGCGCTGCCTTCCATCTCAGATGTGAAACATGTCACAGGATCCCTGTGTGCTCAGGGGTATTTCTGACATGTCCTGCTTCACCTAACGGAACGGCTTCATGTTCCACGGACAAACCTCTCAAGCACTAACCAATGTTCCTCAGGAATGCTCCTCAGGATGTTCCTCAGACACAGAAGTCAAGTATGGGAGGCCAAGGAGAAACAAAACCCTGTCAACATGCATACAAACTCAGAAACATGCATTTAAAGTCAATGCAAATGTCATCCAGCTTCTCTATTTTAAACGTGGTTGCAAAGATGACAGAGTGAACACCATCTTGGCAGTGCTGGATCATTAACAAGGGCAGCAACATAACACTGGGGCAGGTTGCCCACAAAACCGGGGGACTCTCCATCCCTTGAAGGGCTGTAGCTGAACTCATCTACTGATGGGTCTGCTCCAAGTATGAGTTGGCCTCTGGAAGTCTCTGTAAACCAGCTTGTGTCTTGTTTCTCTGCTGTCAACATCCACTCTGCCCTGCCACCTGCATTTCTCATCCTCTCTGGCACTCTTGCATCTTGACTAGCAGGGAGTGTTAGCTTGCTTGATCGCTTGCTCTCAGCATACTTCTTTGGGACTTGGAATCTCCCTAGCTTGGCCTTTCCTACCATCTGGCCTGATTTCTTGATGAGTCTTCCCATTATACTAAAGCCACCACTTGTTTATTTTCTGTCATTTCTTCATTGCCTTGCACAACACTGATTTCTACCACTTTTCAGAAGACTTGACCCATTCTGTTCCTGTAATCAGGCTTGCAGCAGAATGCTTAGCACACCATACAGTTTCCTTCCTTTCCTCCATTCCCCTTCCCCTGTCCCCTAGACTCTTACAGATGTTGCCACCACCTTCTCCTTCTCTTACCACCCAACAGCAGCCCTGCTCTCCTCTGGAACAGTAGAGTGACAACAGCTGTGCCATGTTTGTCCCTGTTGTATCTTTTCACTCCCTCAAGCCGGGCCAGCGGGGCTGTTTCAGTCCTTGCCCTCCTCCACTGCATGCAAGTACTGCTCACCAATTCAGTGTTTTGCAGTGTTTCTCTGAAGTGTTTCTCAGCCACGGATGCAATGAGATTTCTTCACCAACACAAGAACAAGGTGCAGCCTTACCTCTTTCATGGCTTTGCCTCTGCCTGTGCTCCTAATGATCTTCACTCTGAAGCCAGACTCTCAGAGACTAATTCAGTCAGTAAGCTCTTGCCAATTTATGCTGATACACCTTATCCAAAACCCAAAAGACACAGCTCCAGGAGGCTGGAAGGGTGAATCAGGCCTACAATACCTGCTTACATTCAGAAACTAAAACCATGCATTCTAGTTCTGTAACCATTTTACTAGATGCATGTATTTTAAACAGCAGACCAGTTGTCTTCACAGCACCAGAAGATCACTGGAAAGGGTGAACTGTTTTGCTGCCTTGTCAGTAGACAATTGTGGCAGAACAGTTAAACTGAGATTATAATCCACATTGTTCCTTAGAAATGTCTAAAAGTAAAAAGTTACAAGTTCAACAAGGAGGACAAAACTGCATGAGATTGTTTTGGGATTCAGTAGAGAGCAGCTCTGAGTAGGCGGGAACTGCCTCAATGTAAGGGAGAAGGAAAGGGAAGTGCAAGCTATGATAAATTTCCAAATTTATTCATTGCTTAACACACAGACACAGAACCTCACCAAGGACAAGACTTAAGTCTTCTCTCTCACAGGATCACAGGTAAATATTTAAACTAATTTAAGTAACTTTTCTGATGCTTTTAAATAGTGATCTATGGCTTGTATGACAGTGCAAGTAAATTAAAACATACCAGAGTTATACTGCAATCATTATTATTCTTGACTTATGCTTTTCTAGATGTCAAGCATTATGGAAAACAAACGTGCGGCTAAGGAAAACAGCTAGTTGTGGGCAGAAGGAAAATTTTGTCAGGGCAGTAGCTGTCTTACTAATTAAAATCTTCAGTTTGGTAAAGGACCCATATTTTAGTTGAAGCCAAGGCCATTTTCATTCTGCACTGTGCACTATCAGGCCACGGACTCTCCTAACAGAGAGATGCTCTTTTGGTCAGGCTCTCCAAGGAAAGAAAATCACTCTGTGGAACAGATTTGGTAAAGACTGCACAATGGCTGCCAGAAGAACTGTAGTGGTTTGGTAACCAAAAACTCGATAAATACCTGTAGACTTCAGAGATTGACCCACAATTTCTGCAGTGCTATTCCACAGTTATAAATCTTTCCTTACATAATAATAGCAATAATGATAACAACATTTTCTGGTCTCTCTGTTGGCAAACAACACCAGGCAGGTTCTACTGAGCAGATACATTAAAGTTTGTAATATTCACAGCTTCAAAGTATTTGCCTGTTTCTGGGGAAAATAAAATTGCCAGAATGTTAAGAAGAGGCGGTTGTTAGACTTCATGAATAAAATGGTAACACTCTAAAAGCAATAACAACTTCACTATATATAATACTAGTTGAAATGGGCGGCTATTAAGGAGCAGCCCATTAGCCTAAAAGCTTCACCTAAATACCTTCTCAGTATCAGCTCTTAATTCTTTCTAGATCCAAAATGAGGTAGTGAGAAGCTTACATGTCTCATGTACTAAAGCTGTATTTAAATTCCTGCGGGAGAACATTACTTTGATAAATCATGAGTTAAGAAGGAAAGCAAGCAAAATATGCAGCTTACACATCTGCATATTTTTTTTGCAAATCTGCATATTACTTTTGAAAACCAAAGGCAGAAAAAAATAGAAATAAAAGTGCACCTCTATAAAAGAGGACATATCTATGATTGTAAGGAAATATTAGCTGGATAACAAAAACCTAAACGAAATCACTGCTCCCAACAGGTGGCAAACAGTATGTGTAAAAGATGAAACATACAACCAGGCTATTAGTTTTAGTAGGTACCTATGCATCATGTTGCACATGTAACATTTTTCACTAATACGCATGGCATACATCATTCTAGGCATCCAAATACTACAATTCTGTCTGTTGCCTCTTTTCAGGTTGTAGCAATGGAACAGGTCTCGGCATCAGTTGGCAACTTTACAATTGATTTTTTCAAGAAGTTGACTGAGACCAATAAGGACAAAAACATTTTCTTTTCTCCTTGGAGTATATCATCTGCTCTGGCCCTGACACTCCTGGGTGCAAAAGGCAATACAGCAAGAGAGATGGCAGAGGTAGGTTGCTCTGTGAAACTGCAGTGCTCAGCACTGCCCAGCTTTCCTGTTCAGATGGCTTTGTACCATTGTCACAGGTAAGAAAACATTTGGGTTTGCACAAATGTATTGCTGTTGCTGAGTGCAACGGCTGTGGAAGGGAGTTCAGTGTTGCAGCGTGCAGACAGATGCACCATGGTGATGCTCTGGGAGAAGAGCAGTGCTGCTCATTGTTACTCCATGGGAATTATACATACTACAGCTTCATCATCCCTTTGATTAGTCACCTAAGCAGCAGATAGCAGAGTGAGTTATCAAAAGGAGCAAAACAAGACAACCATTTTATCTCCGTTGGGCTTTAGGTCAGACAGATTCCTTCATTTCTATTTCTTACCTTTGGAAACTCTGCTTGCAGGTTCTTCATTTCACAAATGCTGCCGAAGACGAAGGCTCTTCTTCTGTGGCCAGACCTTCTCGGGGGAGACCTAAAAGAAGAAAAATGGTATCTATTAGAGCTGAAATCCCAAGATAAAGATTCCCAGAATCAAAATTTCCACATAGGACACTTAGGAGTCCAGTATTTCTTGTTTGTATCCCTCTTTATATTTAAAGTTCAAAACTCAACATACTTTGCAACACCTTTAAGTTCAGTTTCCTTCACTCACACTCAAAAGTATGGAAGAACAATTCCACTGGGATAGCCTGGAAGTTTTGCTGTATGGTAAATTGGTTAATCCAGTCATAAACGGAGCCCTGCAAATGGCAGCAGTGGCAAATTTGGAAAGATAAATAGTAAGAGAGAGGAAGACAAATCCCTCCCCCATATGCATTGCTTAGTATGTTTTGAAAACTTCATGCAAAAATGCAACTGGTAAAAGTACAGTTTCTCTCTCCAAGGATCCTGAGAATGAGCAAGCTGAAAACATCCACTCCGGCTTCAAAGAGCTCCTGGCAGTCTTCAACAAACCCAGAAATACCTACTCGCTGAAAAGTGCCAACCGCATCTATGTGGAAAAAACCTACCCATTGCTGCCTGTAAGTTGAACGGTTTTATTTCAAAGAGGATTAAGAAAAGCTGCAAAAAGATGTTTTGCATTGTATTTACCTGCCACTAGTAGAACAGATTTGAAGCTGTCCCTAAATGCTGCAAATGAAGAGTCTGGGCTTCCAATGATAAACTTCACTGGAAAATACCAGTTGGTCTTCTCCCATTACATAAGGATGCGTTGCCCTTTCACTACAATGCAGGACTGCTTTTCATGCAATATAACTTTACTATTAATAATATATTTACTATTAAATATACAATTATTAATTATACATTAAAATAAGCACATCCATGTGATGGGGACATTCTTCCTTCTCCAAGCAAAAGTGGGAACAAGAGCAGAGAAATTTCTGTCCTTTGGTTATTTCCAAACTTAACTTATAGCCCAATGGAGAGCAAAGGGCTAGATCCTGCAGCTGTCTATATGCAAGGAGTTAATAAGAATTCCAAGAGCTAACAAATTCCTTTTGGAACTGTAAAAAATACAGTGCAATATAGAGCTTTTCTGCTTACTTACTTTTTTTTCTTTCGTTTTTTAATGCAATTTTCCAGACATACATACAGCTCAGTAAGAAATACTATAAGGCAGAGCCCCACAAAGCTAACTTTAAGACAGCACCAGAACAATCCAGAAAGGAAATCAACACCTGGGTGGAAAAACAAACTGAGAGTAAGTTGATCTCAACTCCAGCATCTTTCCTCTCCCTGCTGCTCACTTTGGGACCTTGCTCCCACACGTGCTACTGAAAAACCCAGGTCATGCCTCCTGGTTTGAACAGTAGATGGCTTTCTGCTTCCAGCTGCCAGGAGAACTGGGCAGCAAACAGTAAACAGACTAACTGGTTTATGTCAGGGAAGGGATGTAGGGAGCACCGAGGCTTGGCCTTTTTCACTAGGAACTGAGGGGAAAAACAATCAAAACATGCCCTTGTTGTGTTACGCGGGAATAAAACCTGACCCTTCTGATTTCAAAAGGTAAAATCAAGAATTTGCTGGGTTCAAATGATGTGACCAGCACCACCACGCTGATCTTGATAAATGCCATTTACTTCAAGGCAGAATGGGAAGAGAAGTTTCAGGCAGGAAACACAAATATGCAACCCTTCCGACTGAGCAAGGTAAGATCCTCTGGAACCCTCCTTACAGCAAACAGTCTGGAGACTGCAACTACCGCTGCCATCTTTCTATTTCATCAGTCCTTTAGGTAAATAGACTCTCTGAAAAGCTGGTTACAGCAAAATGTGTCATTGGTCAGCTCACCAACATTTATGCAATGTTAAGATGCTGCTCAGGTAAAGGATAACTAGATCCAGATAGAACATACAGTTTCCAAAAACACGAGAGTCACTTAAAGCCTTTTTGCAGAACAGAGTTAAAAGGGCTAGATTATAAAAATCAGATTTTGAGAGTCCATGCTTCCCAGACAGGAGCTATGTGCTGTGCCATGGGTGAGTGCAGTACCCAAGCCTCTGTGCTGTGCAGTCTAGTGGTGAGTGCAGCTACATGGGATGGGTGCACGGCTGGGTGAGACTGGAAGTTGCCAGAGAGAGGAGACCACAGAAAAGCCACACAACACTTGTCCTCTTAAACCACAGCTGTTTCTCTGCTGTAGTGTTGGGTGGCTGCATGCCATGCCTGCTCCATCACCCTAATCCTTGCAGGAATCCCTTCTTTTCAAGGAATAATTTCTAACTGATAAATAAATACTTCATAGAACAAGTCCAAGCAGGTGAAGATGATGTACATGAGACATGCATTTCCAGTTCTTATCATGGAAAAAATGAACTTCAAAATGATTGAGCTGCCGTATGTGAAAAAGGAACTCAGTATGTTCATCCTACTTCCCGATGACATCAAGGATGGCACTACGGGTCTTGAACAGGTAAAATGTTATGCTACATCCCTTTTGTATCACCACCCAGTCATCAGAACAAAATGGAGTGACTGGTGACCATATCTCCTCCTCTGAGTACACACAGTTCAATCTCCTCTGCTAGCTGAATTATTTCCTTTTATACCTCTATATTCCTGCTCTTGGCATCCCAGGAAGGTTTCTCCCCAATGTGTACTCTTAGTTTGGTGAGGATTGAAGACAGGCAACAACTGCAGACGATCAGATGCTTAGTGTTTTAAGAGCCCAATGCCTGACACCCAATACCACATAACTGGTAAGGGTTGAAGCTCCCTTCACATTCCAGAGTGATAGCTCTGCACAAGGAGTCAGAGTCTCTTCCGGAGATACGTGTCTGGAACAGACACCTCTCCTCTATGGCCTGGAGGATTATTCAGCATCTTGTTTCCGCTCTTTTTGCCCCCAAACATGCTCATTTGCTGTCTCAAAAACCAGGATGTTGGTGAGACTGCAGTTGCTACAATAGTAAAATCTGCCACTATGGTTACAACGTTTGCAAGACTGTTAAACCCTTGGCCTCCATCATGTCAAGAATACTATTCAGTGCCCTCCTCCATTTGATGTCAGCTGAACTCTGGTGGCACAGCGCCCAGAACACAGAGCAGCAGTAAAAGATCTCACTGGAAGCAGTTTGTTTCAAAGCTGTCGAGGCGGTGTGCGCAATATTATCAGCTGGTTGTACAGAACTGGACCAAACCACCTGCCACAAAGCCAGGAATCTCCCAGCAATTTCCTTCACATCAGGGCTGAATTAAAAGGGATGACAGAACTACCTCTGGGGATGGCAGCTACACATCTTGGGTGCCCTGTCCTTCTTCTGCAATGAATTTGGCAGAGGTGGTGCTCAAAACCTCACAGCACTATGTCTCATGTTTACCTCGCAACCTGCCTCTGATCATTAGTAGAAGCAATTTATATTTCGTCCTTCCAGCCTAACGTTACACTTGCCATTTCAAATCTGTTTAACTCATGCAATTGGTAAAAAATTGATTAACTCAAAATTAATTGTTTTCTCCTTGCAATTATCAAATTCCTCCTCTCTTTTAAACAACAGCTGGAAAGAGAACTGACCTATGAGAAGCTGTCCCAGTGGGCTGATTCAAAGAAGATGACAGTGACTCTTGTGGATCTGCACCTACCTAAGTTCGTCCTGGAGGAGAAATACAACCTCCGTGACACTCTGAGCAGCATGGGAATGCCAACTGCCTTCACCATCAACGCTGATTTAAGTGGAATTGGTGGTAAGAGGGATCTGGCTATCTCCAAAGTCATTCACCAGTCTTTCGTTGCAGTTGATGAGAAAGGCACTGAGGCAGCTGCTGCTACTGCTGTAATTGTAGACATAACAAGCCTGCCTATCAGCAATGTTCTGAAATTTAAAGTGGATCACCCTTTTCACTTCTTCATCAGACACAACAAATCCAAAAGCATCCTCTTTTTTGGCAGATGCTGCTACCCTGTAGAATGAGTTATTCCTTGCTCCCAGATTGCATCCAAAGTTCACTTTTCAAAGGAAAAATGTGAACTGCAGCGTTAAAAGCTCAGCCTTAAACCATGTAGCCATACTGAAAGTACATGTCCTTTTTCTTAAGTAAGGCAGCACCCAGAAACCACTCTACGCCTGACTGTCTCCCTCCTGCTCCCTTCTGTTGTCATAATGAAACAGCCTTTAATAGAAAGCAGAGTGCTTAGTTGCTAACTTCTGTTCACCTTGCATTTTGTCCTCATTTCTCTAAACTCTCAAGGTTAAGGTTGCTAAGAGTTTCAGCCAGCAAAAATGTTACAAAAACTACAAGCAACGTGCCTTATTGCTACCTCTTATTGACATGCAATCTAAAAATTCTGGAATTCAAATCTGCTTTCTCTTTTCAATTTAATCAATTATACCTGTTTCCCGGCTAACATCTGCACAGTTTCCTTGTTACCTGTATCACTGATAAGTATACCAGTTGTAACTTAGAAGTGCACTTCAGCAAAGATAATCCTGGTATTGACAGAAACATCAGTGAGATTTTTATTGATGCGTTACTTCATAATTTAGCCATGATCTGCATTTAATCAATAAACAAACTTGGAGTTGTGTTTGTGCTATGCAAGATTCTTACTCACTTAGCTCTCTTAGAGCATCCTGTACAGCAGATGGCTGATGCACACTTCCAGTCTTGTTTCAAATCAAACACCACATCACCCCAAATGGCAAAATGCTGAGACACTCTAATAAACCAGCGTCTTATTTCCACTAGACTTCATACAGCACTGAAAACACTGTTATTCAACATGTTATCCTAGACACTTACTAGAATTGAATCAAACTAAACCTCGTGATGAGCAAGTTTTTGCCCACAGAGTCAAGGCATTTGAACTTGTTCACTGTAAGCATTCAGCTTCCAACTTCTGGCCAGTGCTTACAGCACTTGGACCTACTGAGAAGGCTCATTTTCTCGTGTGTCACAACACACAAGAAATAAAAAGTCTGATCTGAGCAAACAGCCCAGAAGAGTGGCTTCCAAACATCCAGTGCCATACAAGCAACATCAATTTCCTCCGCTGGCTTAGGAGGGCAGCAGTTGTGCTTTCCTGTGCCTATAGGCACAGGACTTTATTGCATAAAGTTTTGTAGCCATGATGACACTCAGCAACCACGTCAGAGAACATTATTTCAAGCAACCAGATTTGAACACAGGCGGGAAGTACTGCAAAAACATATACTCTCAGCAAAATTCCACCTATAACTACAGCTTAATCTACACCTCAACAAAAGGAAGTCTATTTGGAAACATACCTCCACCCAACAAAGTATACCTGCATCTTCTTCCCTGTACAAAGTGCTGCTTCTAAAATCCATGCCCTCCCTTGCCTGTAACACCCAGCTCAGGATTCAGCTGTCTGTCACCAAGGACCTACCTTGGCGCAGCCCAGCTGCATGCTACTGACTCAGCTTTACTAAGAGATATTGATTGTTAAGGTGTGGAAAAGCACACAAGTGAAAGCCATTTAAAATAAGTAAAACCACAGAGAAGTTATTGTCAGGATGGAATATCCAGCATAGCAAGGACTCAAGAGGAGAAACACTTGCACAAAGAGGTGTAAAACTTGAATTTAAAAAAGTCAAGAACTGGGAGGCAACATCAAGGCTCAGCCTCCTCCGCAGAGCAACACGCCTTTCTCCACTTGAGTGACGCCTGGCCAGCAAAGGCTTACCAGGGTGGTGAGCATATTAATTCCTGGCCTTACAGCACAATAGTCCTAGGTCTCTGCCACGCTTATTTAATAATAAATAGCTACTGGGAATGCGTAGGTGGGTTCTGGTTGACAGCAAGTTGAATCTGAGTCAGCAGCGTGTTCTGTATGGCAGAAAAACCCTCTGGAGTATCAGCCACTCCTAACAGTTTTGTGTTGTCTGCAAACTTGCCGAGGGTGCACTCTATCCCAGCATCCTGGTCTGGTCATTAATGAATATGTTAAATAGCACTGACACTGGTATCAGCCTCTGGGATACATCACTAGTGATTTACCTCCAGCTGGACTCAGTGCCACTGATCACAACCCTCTGAGCCCAGCTGGGTTCACTTAACTAACCCATTGTCAACTTGGCCACGAAGATGTTACAGGAAAGAGTGTTAAAAGTACTTCTCATAGTCGAAGCAAACAACATCCACGGTTTCCCCCTCCTCATCAAAGAGGCTAGTTGCCTCATTGGAGAAGGCTATTAGGTCAGCTAAGCATGACTCCCCTCTCATATATCAATCCTGACTACTCTCAGTCTCCTTCTTGTCCTTCACGAGTTTGGCAACGGTGTCCATCTCCGGTAGACTGACCCCACGACAAGTAGAAATGGCAGAGGGAGCAGCAGACAGTACAGAATAATAAAGACGAGTAACGTTACAGTGCTGGTGTATTGTCAGTATTCAAGGCTAGGACACAAAGAAAACTACAATAAAACCACCTACTTCAGAACTAAAATGCAAATCTATCAATATTTTTTCATATTTTATTTTGCCATCAGTAGCAGGCACATGAAAATCCTTTTTAAAAGTTATTTATACTCCAATCATTTAGAGAGCTATTGCAACATCTGTGATACTTGCTCTCCTTTTCTTTCCTGGGGGACACACCTGAATGGAACTTCCCACAGAGTAAAAAACTGTAACCGGACTTAGTCTAACGCTGATTTTAAATTGTGCTGTTTTTTAACCAGATCTAACTGCAAATGCCCCAATGGTCCATTCAAACTACAGAGTAAACTGGTTACAGGTACAAGAGTACAACAGTTAAACAGGCAGAAAGATACAACCTCACATCCACACTTGAGAAAGCTGGGGATGAAAGACTGCCTCAAAAAGACCAAGGATGCCTGACAAGAATGACTCGATTTTATCAGAAAACTTTCTATGACCATTTGTCAGAGGGCAATCTATTTGTGGCCAAGAGGTCAGGCAGCGGTTTTGAAGCTGCAAAACATTGTTTCTACCATTGTTTGCATCAAGTCACTATTTCCTCTCCTCCGCGTGGCACAGCAAAACCAAGAGCACCTTTTCTTTCCCATATTTTCTTCCCTTTGAAACTCTACTCTCTCTTACTAAACAGGATCTTGCAGCAGATACCACAGAATGTCTACACAGCTTGGGCCCCCTTTCTTAATTTTCCTGTATTTTTGGCCAATCTTTGTAGCTTGTTGTACAGTAATTATCACCACTAACTGCTTTTTTCCGGCTCCTAAATATTCAGCTAAAGAATAGGTAACAGCAGTTTCAGATATGTAGCAAGAACATCTCCTAAGCACGTAACGAAACATAACAGTGTCTGATATTTCTGAAGAAAGAAAATAAGATGGATATTCCAGGTATGAAAAATGCAAACAGAGATGGAACACGTGAAAAAAGACAGGTACAGGTATCACTCCTGAAACCTTGTATGGCATACATATCAGTCAGATTCAAAATGAATAGAAACACAAAAATGTAATTCTAGTTCTAAATATAGGGTTGTACTCTTTATACTGATGCTTTTTCCACATAGGTTGACTGCAAGCTGGTAATTGGTTTACTCTGCGTGCATCATAATTGTGGGCAGAGAGCACTCCTACGTAACCATACATGTAATAGAAAACATATATAATAATTGCGAAGAAAATGAACCGATGCATTTAATCTAAGTCGATAAAAGCAGGAAAAACTGGAACTGCTAGTTACATTGGTTAAAATAAAACATTTGTGTACATGTCAGTGGTGCTCTCTGAGGCAACAAATACTTTGTATTACATCTTTACCAATCTCTGATTTTATACATTCTGCTGTTTCCACTCTCTACTACAACACAACAAACAGTTTCAGTACATTAAATCACTATAAGCAGAGCTTCCGAGCAGCTTTGCAGCTTTTTGCGGACGGTCTAAACTCCCTCCATCCATAACAAAGGAATAACGAGGTTGGCACAGTGCAGGGCCTGTAGGTATCTAAAGCACCTTTGCCTCCTCTGCTAGGAGCCACATTCTCTCAGAGCACCATTCATCACTTAAAATGAGTTCAATGCCCACGTATATTTCATCGCTTATTACAGGTGACAGTGGGAATACCTTCTGAGTTTCCCTGAGGATCTCACTGGTGAGGCATAAAAGGATAAAAGTAAAATATCACAAAATAAGGGCATTATGTGACCTGACAGCCACAAGTATTCAAATCTCTCCACTCTGAAATTTAACAACAGGATGAATGAAACTAACAGCATACTTCAGCACTCTTTTTTAGCCAAATCTTTGAGATTACTTTCTATTAATTCTTTGGTTCACAGAGTAAAAAGAAAAATAATTTCAACATGTCCCTTGCCTATTCTTTTCTGCACTTCCTACAATTTTGCAGACACAGGTTGTGGAGGACACCAGTGGGAAAAAGGCACGCTGGCCTTCGTGTTTCAGGTCACACTTCACCTAACAGTGGTTTTGAATTGACCTCTCCCCTTCTCTCTCTCTGTAAGTTCTGAAAGCTGGCAGAAATGGGAATAAATGAGGGAACAGGCACATTAATGCAGGAAGAGGATGTAGGGAAGAAAAGGGAGGTGCAACTATTTCTACATTTCCAAAACTATTCGTTGCCTCACAGACCGCCACAGATCCTGACCGAAGAAACATCGTTAACTCTTCCCTCTTTCGCAGGATTTCAGGTAGTGTAAATATTCATAACTAAATAACCAGCTTTATTTTGGAAGTCTTAAAAAATCACATAAATTCTTTGGCACTGAGAGGTTAAACGATGGCATAAATGTCATGCAGGGGAAGGGAGCATTCATTTCTTAGTACAATCTGCAGCCTTTAGCAGAACACTGCACAAAGGATGCAGTGATCGGGATGCACGCACAGACTGGGCAAAACCCATGCAGCCTGAGAGGGCAGAAAGTCTCCTCACCTGTAGGCAGGGTGCCTTAATCACCAGGCTACCACTCGATTTAGGATCACAGGACTGAGTACAGACTGCAGGAGAGAACGTGCTCCCACTGATCCTGGGGTAGAACACACGTGGCAGCATGACTCTGTAACTGTTTTGGACATGCAGCACTGGGTGTATCCATTCAAGCCTCTGCTTTATTCATATTAAGTAACTACTGGATCAGGCATCCAGACTTTTCCCAGGTAACCAAAGTGGTTGGTAGACTGGTGACCTTCACACAATCGCACATGTGCTTGCTCTCTCAAGCCCTAGAAATGCTTAACTGCTGCATGCAAGTTCAGTTCTGGCACGCTCGGGCAATAGTGGAGATACTGGTTTGAAATTCTTCAGGCAAAAACATTCAGCTCAGCCCTGTGCCCTAGATCTGCTCTGGGAGTACCTAGCTGATCAGCTCCTCCAGGCATAGCAGTAAGAGATACCTGGTTTGAAGGTCCTAAAAACACTTAGGTATGAGGTAGGCTGCAGGGCATTCACCTCTGAAGCACTCCTCAGAATGCTTTGAAGCTGTTTTGGATCTCCAATGCTCCAGCTACCTCTGACTGCATGGCAGCTGGCTTTCAGGACTGCTGGTTTTGATTTAAGCACGTAAATTGTGGGTGAAGATGGACTGAGATGTCCAGTTGTTTTTGTTGATCTAATGCTTAGCCTTTCACTTGATGCAATCTTGCACTGACTTCAGTACATGTCTTAGTAGTTCTCACAGTGGTAAAGACAATGGGAATTTCTGAATTTATTCTATTATTTTTCAACAACAATAAATTCATCTAGAAGACTCACGCTTCTTACTAGCATGAGTCTTTTATGGATCGAGGTATGAAAAATCATTTTAACCCTGGGATTTCTATGTTTTTGTTGTTTTCTTTGGTTTTGTCCTGTAAAGACATACTTAGAAGCAGAAAGAGAATGGGAAATCTGCAGGTTCTGATTAATCATCATGAAATCAGAGCAAAGCTGTTGTTTAAAATGGGAACTGTTTGGAGCTGTGTATCAAATAGAAGAGTTTACTTGAAAAACAGTCATTACCAAATCCAGCCACAGCTGCCAAAGGTAGGCCTATGTCCACAGAGAACATGTAACCATCTACAGGTCTGTAGAGGCCTTCTAGATACATGTAACAAACGGCAGGAACTCAAAATACTTCTTTCAGCAGAAAATAATAGTGAAGTTTAAGGGAATTGTAATAAAAGCTCAAAGCAGCACAATGGGAACTAATTCTGTTTCACTCCCTCAGAATCAAAGAATAATTCTATGAAACTTAAGCAAATGCTTTAAAAATATTTAAAAACAATTTTGGTTTGTGAAAACATTCCTAACTACAGTAGTGGGTATCTGATGATGAGTAAGTGAAAGGGCTGAAACAAAAATATAAACTTTTATGAGTGATGGGTAAGGGAGGAATTAGGCAGGTCTTAAAAAGAGACTCGCTATCTGACTGGTACTTGGTATTTTGACTATTACAGGGACGTGCCAACACTGTATTTATGAGAGTGCCGGCAATCTCCCTCTAGCAACTTCACCTTTTTTTTTTTTTTTAAATATTGTGAAGAAGCAGATGTCACCTCCCTCTGCTAACCATTTGCCTCAGGCTGTCTTGATGGAGTCTCTCTCAGCATCAACCAACAGCTTCAGTCTGGACCTTTACAAAAAGCTGGATGAAACTTCCAAAGGCCAAAACATTTTCTTTGCTCCTTGGAGTATTGCAACTGCTCTCGCCATGGTCTATCTGGGTGCCAAAGGTGACACTGCAACCCAGATGGCTCAGGTAAGCTCTGAAATTAGCAGTACATCACCACAACGCTGCTTCCCACAAGAAATAATGCTGCAAGCAGTCCTGCAGGTCACTGTTCTTCCAATTTATTTCTTGGAGCTCTCTGTTCTGCTTCTACCCCTACATTTAGCTTACACTTACAGCTGCCAGAGCACTGCAACTGGTCTGGCAGAGGGAAATTACCGACATCAGAGACTACTGATGGTCTTGCTGGGAATTCTACCTTTCATTAAATTGTCTCTTGAACAGAATAATTCACCTGATGTTGTGCCCAAGTACTAATAAAGAGACAACTTGATTAACAAAATTAATATGCAACTAAGACACTGTAGAAAAAGGAAAGCCAGAAATGCTACCACTGCTTCTAGAACCCAGGTGGCTCAGGAAGCAGTGTGTCTGATCCTGCACACCCAGTTGGCAAGCCCTCTGAACCCAAGCTTGGCTGCACAGCAGCAGTACAAATATCTCTGCTTGTGACAACGTCCATAAACAAGGTAATGCTCCTGTGAATAACAGAGGTATACTAGAAGTGAAAATATGATGTCACGACCACTTTTGCAGAACTTTTCAGTGGTGCATTCCTGGATTATACGCATTTACATTAATGCAGTACTCTACAATGTAAAAGTGAAGAGTTTTGCATTGCTCTGAACTGCACTATGTTGTCTGTTCTGCTTGGCCATGATCTGAAAATAAATTCTGCATCAATTGAAAATTTATCCAAATAAATTCAGGTCTGAGCCATCATACTGATCTGTTATTAAGCAGTAAATATGACTAAAATTGATATAATTATGGTACAGTTCTAGAATCTAAATCGAGAGTAAGGTCTTGCCCTCCATAACTTCAACAGACTAACACTGGGCATCTTTGGTGAATTATCCTAAGTAGAAAACTAACAATGACATAACACTAAAGCACACTCATCTTCACAAAACAAGCTGTCCTTAGGAAAATTTATCATTGTTACAGGTTCTTCATTTCAACCAGACTGCAAGAGAAAGTTCTTCTCAGATGACAGCGCCTTCTCTGGGGAGACCAACGAAAAGAGACATGGTATTTATTACGACAAGACTCAGAGAAAGAAATCTCTGAGAATGTGGTAGTTTAGCATGATTGCTTTACCCTTCTGAAATTTGTTTGTCTACACTCACTGTCCTACTTCAGTAAGAACTATACATTAAAAATGTGAACAAGTAGGCAATGTCACCCTAAAACTCAAGAACTCAGAACTTCAAAGCAGAACAGAGACACCAGCAGCATCTTGATTGACCTTCCCACTGTGTTACTTGCTTTTAGCTGGTCTATGGCAATACAAACAAGAAATATGCTTATTAGCTTCAGGATTTTATTTTCCACACTGGAAAACAGCTATTGCATTCACATCTGACTCCAGTCCTACCCAATGAACTCTCACCCACCTTTCCCAAGCAAAATTCCCCTCTAAGCCAATGCATGCTGATTCACCCGTGCTCATCAGCTCCCCAGAGACTTGAGAGTAGGATGAGCTGTACGGTTCTTTTTCTTCAAATGAAGTCCTTAAGCATGGAAGGTCTGCTTAAACTCAAATAAGCCATGTTTCTTTAGAACAGAAACTAAAAGAAAGCTCAAAGAAACCAAGTTAAAGAAACTGGAAATAAAAGAGGCAATTGTATCATTTTCCCCCTAGATGGCCAGGGATTAATATTCAAGATAAATCAATGTTCATTTTAGCTATTCGCTGCCTTTCTAAATTGTAGCAAAGTCTGCCTGACGTAGACCTCCAGACATTTCTCTTCATTACCTCTTCACTCTGTCTGTATTGCTTGGCAAAACCTGTCTACTGTCCTGTGTCCTCTGACTGCCAGGTTCTTCCCTGTGTGTCCTTCCTAGAAGCCCAAGTCTCAGCATGAGTGAAAAAAGACCAGAGCAAGGAATGCTGCCTCACCAACCTTGTGACAAGTCCCCATGCATCAGCAGCAAACGTCCGAGTGCCTCACATGTAGGGCATGGTACACGCCATTGAGTAGGAAACTGTACCCGAGCAGCTCGTGGGGAGCAGAGGACAAGTAGCAGCTTATTCCTCCATTACCAAAGCAACTGCTGGCAAGCAAGCTGCTGCTCCCTAAAACCATCAACGCTGACATTCAGGACAGGCTCTCTCCAAAATCCAAACAGCAGCTGCAAAATTCACGTCAAACAGAAAATCCAAATTAAATCCATGCCTTGACATTAGTGTCTGTCTGAACAGAGCACCTCCTAAAAAGCTGCAATGCTGCCTTAATGGTTCTTGTGATACTGAAATGAGACGATCCAACATCCTCAGTGCACCATCAGCTGATATCCCCAAAGGTGTAAGCAGCCCTGCAGAATCAAACCATCACCCTGCAGACATAGAACTATTTGTCCAGTTATAGTGCTGCAAAAGGGACAGACAAAAGAGCAAAAGGGACAGACAAAAGGGAGCAAAAGAGCTCCATCCCTGCACACGCCTTTTAAATTTAAATGACCTTGGGCTGTTTAAATAACCCCAGAAGGGGCAATGCTTCCGACAAAAAATATTTCCATACTAATTGGTGTCTTCTTCCAAGGGCCCTGAGCATGAGCAAGCTGAAAACATCCACTCCGGCTTCAAAGAGCTCCTGGCAGTCTTCAACAAACCCAGAAATACCTACTCGCTGAAAAGTGCCAACCGCATCTATGTGGAAAAAACCTACCCATTGCTGCCTGTAAGTTGAACGGTTTTATTTCAAGGAGCATTAAGAAAAGCTGCAAAAAGATGTTTTGCATTCTATTTATTTGCCATTAATAGTACAGATTTGCCACCCATTTGAGGAAAAGACCTGCCCATTACTGCCCATGAATTGAACATTTTTGCTTATTCTGACATGAAGAGGTACTACCAACAGAGGCAATCACAATTTTCCAAATCTTTTTAAACCTCCTGCAGCCTTTAGAACCACAGGAGTCCCACAGCAGAACTGCAGGAAGCTTCTGTGTCTTTGGAGCTTGCTACCTGTTAGCATCACCATTGGTTTGTTTTTCCTCTAAAGGAAGTTTCTCCGTATCACTCATCATCCTACTCCTTCTCACTATCTATTGTATCCCAGAATTTCTGAGATGAGGAGGCCAAACACACCCAGAAAAGTCAAACTTAAGGCACACTGTAGCTTTACAGAGTGGCATGTTAACCTTCTCCCTTTTCTTACATTCTCATTTCTTTCAGCCTTTCGCATTATATTTACCTTTTTGACCACTACTGGACAGACTTTTTCAGGCAATTACCCAATACAGCTTCAATATCTTATTCCTAAGGAGTAATAATCATGCTTTATACATTATTGATCACTGGATCACTTACAGATGTTTCAGTATTTATACTTCAAAGCAAGTATTTACATCTATTTCCTCCTGCTCTTGGTTTCCAGCCTTTTCAAAGAACAAGATCTTTCTCTGTAGTCCCATGGATACTGAGCTTCTTCAAAAGCCTTCAGAAAGAATTCTTCTGAAATGCCTTTTGGTAATCCAGATAGGCTGTCATGGCTTGACCTTCTTACCCGCATAAAAAATTCCAATGGATTTGTGATATAGGATTTCCTATTACAAAATGCTGCTCCAATATGTCATGCTGATCCACATGCCCACCAGCCTACTTATTCACTTGCCCTGTACAGACTCATGAGTTCGTAATTCTCTTGGAAATCTTTGTAAGAACTAACCTTGTATTAATCATCTTCCAGTTTCTTGGCAGGTGCTGTTAATGAGGTTACCCTCCTTTCATCTTGGAGCTTGTTTCAATCTCCTGAGTAATTAGTAATTACTCAGCCACTAAATTAAATCAGTCCTTTTGAATTCTTATTGCTCATTTTGTCCATAATTTTGTGTATCTATGCTTTAAGACTAATCAGAGAATTTCCTGCTGGGAATCTCCCTGAGCTGTTTCATAGAGGACAGCAATGTAAAAGCCAGTTCTAGTTTATTCTACCATAACATTCCCTTTATACCTGACCATCTACTGACCTCACAAACTCCTGGCAGGTTCCTTGACTCTGAAGGAAATCTAAAAACGTTGTTTCAACTTTATATGAGGCTATTTTCCCCTCTTGTACTGAACTTTATATTATAAAGCAGAAAAACACACTTCAGTGATATGAAAAGNCAGCAGTGTGCCCTGGTGGCTAAGAAGGCCAATGGGATCCTAGGGTGCATTAAAAAGAGTATTGCCAGCAGGTCGAGGGAGGTGATCCTTCCCCTCTACTCTGCCCTGGTCAGGCCTCAGCTGGAGTACTGCATCCAGTTCTGGGCTCCCCTGTATAAGAAAGACAGGGACCTCCTAGAAAGAGTCCAGCGGAGGGCCACAAAGATGATAAAGGGCCTGGAGCATCTCCCCTATGAGGAGAGGCTCAGTAAGCTGGGTCTGTTCAGCCTGGAGAAGAGAAGGCTGAGAGGGGACCTGATCCATGTTTATAAGTATCTTAGTTGTGGGAGGCAAATGGAGGTGGGGAACCTCTTTTTGGTGGTCAGTGGGGACAGGACAAGGGGCAACGGCCTTAAGCTGGAGCACAGGAAGTTCCGCACCAACATGCGGAAGAACTTCTTCACGGTGCGGGTGACGGAGCACTGGAACAGGCTGCCCAGGGAGGTTGTGGAGTCTCCTTCCCTGGAGATATTCAAGACCCGCCTGGATGCCTACCTGTGCAACCTGCTATAGGGAACCTGCTCTGGCAGGGGGGTTGGACTCGATGATCTCTTGAGGTCCCTTCCAACCCCTGCAATTCTGTGATTCTGTGATTCTGTGAAAAGCTCATTCTGAGAAATCAAAAATAAAATGTGTAGAATGTTTATTTCATGGGAAATCTCAAAATTACAAGTTTGCATTTTGCATTTCAAATACAAAAATTTGAAGTATCACTCTCCATGAAACACAAATACTGAATTTTGGACAGTCGGTACTTAATATTTAGTATAGAATGTATAGAATTTATTTTAAGGGTTATCTAGTTTCAAATGAATTATGTATTTTTTCAACTATATATTTCTAGATTGTATAATGTTGAAATGAATGTTTCTACCATTTTTGTAGCTTAAATTTAACTATATAAGCATGCGTTATCCAATTCTATCTTCCAGAAATTCTTAGAGCTCATTACAAGGTATTACCAAGCAAAGCCACAAGCTGTAAACTTTAAGACAGCTGCTGAAGAAGCCAGAGCACAGATCAATTCCTGGGTTCAAAATGAAACTGAGAGTAAGTTAAGTATCACTTTGATGGCTTTTCCTTCTCCCACTTCAAAATCATTTGCATTTCCACTTGTATCCCTCTTGCAGTGAGGGATCCATAAAAGATAGAAACTCAGGGGAAATGATGAGCAAATTGCAGTTAAAAGGCTTGAGGAATGCCTGCCTCCACACCTAACTCCTGCTCCTTGCAAGGAGAATCCCCTTGATTCTTCACGTCACAGCCTCTTCTGATTTATCTCTGCTCGTGTGGAGAGAGAAGTAGATACTGAATGGCTCCACTCTGATTAGCGAGTGTTTCACTTTTGCAAGCTTCAACAGCTTGCAGCTAACTTCACAAAACTTCCAAGCTTTACACACTTTCTAATGTCTTGCACTACCAAAACTGCAATAAATATACTTTTAAAAAATAGAGATGCATCAAGAGCTGTTCATACCATATGAATACCACAAAAAACGTACAGGAAAGAAAAATCTCCCAGGTGCAAACATGTTTGCTAGATAGCTAGGCACAGAGAAAGCACAACTGAAACTGGCGAGTCACGCAGTCACACTGAATTAACACTCCTACTTCTCTGATTTTTAAGGGAAGATCCAGAATCTGCTACCTGCAGGATCTCTTGATTCTCACACTGTACTGGTCTTAGTAAATGCCATTTACTTCAAAGGAAGCTGGGAAAAGAGATTTATGGAAAAAGACACTTCTGAGACACCCTTCAGATTAAGCAAGGTAAATTCCTTCAACACACCTATCACTGAAGAGCAAGAACCCCCTGAACATTTCACCTGCCTTTCATGTGCCTCTGCAACACTACTCATAGTAGCAGCACATGGTATAAACTCTCTGAGAACATCAACTGTGAAAATAAATCAGCAGTCTTATTTGTGCAGATGCACGAGAACAGGATTTTCAGTTAATTTAGTAGCTTCTCAGTACCAAAACACTTGAAAACACCATGGCTAAGCAGCTTAAGGACAAGAGGAAATTTCTGTAAGTACCGAGGTGCCATTTTCAGAAGGAACTGAGTTACTCCTGAGAGCAGTACTTAGATACCTAGGTCTCTCCCATGCTTTTGAGAGAGATGGCTTGTAATCCGAGTTCAAGCAGTCTAAACCAAATGTTCTTTCCTCATGTTCCCAACGCAGTTGCGTAAAACCTCATGTGGAATTTTCAAGAGGGCTTGTCATTTTAGCCAGGTGCGTGTGGATGATGTGTTCAGTACACACTGAGGGCACATGATTGAGCTAATAACATTTCAACGATCGTGCCCTGACAGTTTACAGTAGCTGACTGCATGCATATTTTTTGATTGTGTCAGAAGTGAACAAAAGGATTTTTCGATGGAAACACGTCTTGTTTGACATAGATTACGAGTGCACACACCTTTTGTATGCCTGGTGATGTGAGGCAACTGATACTGCAGCTGTGTATGCGAAACCGATTACACTACACTGCACTACACGTGCAGTTTTAGGAATTGTCACGGCACACACTGCACAGGTAGGGTTTAATTCACAGGGTACCTGATAGTAAAGCCTGCAAACAGATGAGCTTCTGCACTCCTGTAACAATGGAAAAGAGACAGCGGATGCATTGGGGAAGGCGTCTGAACATAATACAGCATAGGAGTTTAGAAGACAACTGGGTAATCCGATTTCATTTGGTAATCCAACCCTCTATGGCTTGTGGAAGAGGAAAAGCCAGCACAGGCCACAGGAAATGTGGTTCGTAGGTAAACTAAGTCAATCAGTACTGTCTGGAAGTATGCAAAGGACATGCAGGGAAAGTCAACATTTTTTTCCCCAACCAACATATTCACTCCAAAAATGTAGTTTTGGAGAAAACCTGAGATACACAAAGTAGTTATCTTTTTTAATGGAAGCTAACTCTTTTGAAAGGGTGAGAAGTACATTATATGGAATTAAGTTAACAGGTAGACATCATATGTGTCTGTGCTTAATTTTTTTAAAGATCCCAGAGACTTTGAAACAGGAGAAAGGTTGCTGGAAAAGCATTGAAATGACGCTGAGTCTTAGACTTGCTTACAATTATTTTGCTTTCAGTTCAATTAAGCAACTAATTTTTATCATTCACCTTACAGAATAATTAGTGCTATCTATTTTTTCCTTTTATGTCTGAATTGTTTCACAGACCAAGACTAAACCAGTACAGATGATGTTTCTGAGAGATACGTTTTTGATGCTCCATGAACCAACCATGAAATTCAAAATCATCGAGCTGCCATATGTGGAAAATGAACTCAGCATGTTCGTTCTCCTACCAGATGACATCAGTGATAACACTACCGGTCTGGAGCTGGTAAAACTGATGTACTGTTGCACTACATGCACTACAAGACATTAACAGAAATAGATGAAAATAGTGAGGGAGAATTAACTTCAAAATTGTGGCAGAAAGGGGTTTGATGTTGCACACTTTGTTTCATAAACTACAACACAATGACTTCTCAGCCAAGGTTTCAATGCAAACATTATCATCTACCCGAGGATACACCTTAAAAAGTATGCCCACACCACTACTGTCATAGCCTATTTTGTGCTCTCCTTTCTACTGCCAGAATAGCACCACAAGCAAAGCAAGAACCAAATCTAAACTACCATGCCGTACAATTAATTTTCTGAGAGCTCTATTAATCAATTTTGTGTCATTTGCAGTCCAGATTTGCACCTGATATTTTGTGGTGCGGTTTCTCAAACTAAGTGCTGATTACTCTGACCCACAAGGTATCAGCAGCCACTCATGACCATGCCAGGAGCAGTTTCTGACTCTAAACAGATCAGGGCAAACATCTTTTTGTTTGTACTTGAGGTCCCATGCATCCCACTTACCGCTACTGAGAGAAATGTCTTCCATATGCACACATACAAAGAGCCTATTAATATCGTTACGTTAGACACTGCAAAAAAGCAATACTTCTCATACCCTCCCAAAAGTAATTATCCATTCTGAGGGTGCACTGCTATACCTCACTGCATTTAAGGAAACAGACAGGAGTATAAGCCACTGAACACTACACATGATCATATCCCAAGAATATGGAGCACATTCCAGCTGTACCCACAGCTGGTACTTGGACTTTTACATCTAGAACATCAGATGCTAGTGTGTGCATGTCTTCTCTTTGCATGATGATGATCTGCTTCCAATTCTCATTGCAGGTAGAAAGAGAGCTTACCTACGAGAAACTAGCTGAATGGTCCAACTCAGCCAGCATGACGAAAGTCAAAGTGGAACTGTACCTGCCCAAGTTGAAGATGGAAGAAAATTATGATCTTAAATCCACTTTTAGCAGCATGGGGATACAAAATGCTTTTGATCCTGTTCAGGCTGATTTCACAGGGATGTCAGTGAAGAAGGACTTCTTCATCTCAAAAGTTATTCACAAAGCTTTTGTGGAGGTCAATGAAGAAGGCACTGAGGCAGTGGCTGCCACAGGTGGCCTGGTGATGAGGTCAAGAACACCGACAGTAACATTTAAAGCCGACCACCCTTTCCTCTTCTTCATCAGACACAACAGATCCAAAACTATCCTCTTCTTTGGCAGGCTCTGCTCACCCTAGTCTGAGTTACTCTGCTCTGCAGGGCAGGACATGCTGGCTTGCCAGCTCAGGGGCAAAACCTGACACTCCCGCTGCAGTTGGGGGGACTGGGACCTGCACCCTGTCTCTTTCAGACTACATATTCCACAGCCTGGAGCAGAGCTTCTCCTACCCCAGGAAGATAGTGACAGCAGTGCCTGGGGGAGTGCACACCTTGCATTGACAGAGCAACCCTGGTCAGCACTCAGACCAGCTGGCTCCATCCCTTAACTACTGTAAGCCATGGCCTCCCATCCCTCCCCTCTGCAGTGGTGCATATGAACGTGACAGGTGCCCTATCTTCACCCTCATGACTAGAGCTCCAGATTCAGATGCATCTTCACACTTGCTCCCATGCTGCCCTATCGAGCCCCTGCTCCTCTTCAGCCCTTGGCTAGCTCACTGCATTACAGCCAGAGGCAGATCCTCACAAAAAAAGCTGCAGTCCGATCACCAGCTGGGTCACAAGGGTGAAGACACCCTTGCTTGCCTCACATACACCAGGCTTAAGTCTTCACCAGCTTCGAAGTTCATCTCAGGATGTCTTTCCTCAGATTGCCTTAAGGAAACAGCACCAAACACACCCCGAGGGCTGTTCGCCTCTCTCCGAGGCGCAGGACAGCCCGACCCATACTGCTCCACCTCCGGCTGCAGCAACAGCTTTATTCTAAACAACACCTGCTTCAAAAATAGTAGCAATAATAATAAGTAGTAATAAGCTCAATGGCGTTTTCTGTCAGCTCTGCCAGGAGGGGGAGGCTGATGCGGAAAACCAGCAGCAAGGAGAAGCCCGCGGTTATGCCAGGGACTGAAAGCCAAAATGGCGGCCGGCCGCCTCCCACCGCAACGGGGACCGTTCCCAGTGCCTGCCCGCAGCTCATCTCGTGGCTGAGCACCCAGCCCGTTCCCTGCGGCGATGGGCGGCCCGTAGCCGGGCAAAACTTCCGGGATAAGGGCGGGGCGGAGGCCGGGGAAGCGGTGCTGCTTTGGTGGGTGAGTGCGGTGCGTCTGCTCCGCTTTCTACGGGAAGCATGCATTGCTTTTTGCGGGGAAAAGCAAATCTCGTGGCCCTTCTCCGAGGCCCCTTTTCCCTGGCGGAGGCTCTCCGAGCGGTTTCGGTTCGGGGGTTGGAGAACGGAGGCACGCGAGCTCCTCCTGAGGAGCCCTCGCCCGGAGCCGCTCCCCTGCCAGCCGGGCGCCCCGGGGCGCGGCGGGGAGGCGGCCGGGTCTGCGCCCCGGGCCGGGCGTGGGCCGGGGAAGGCCGCGCTGACCGTGTGCCCGGTGCCTGGAGGGGCCCCGCAGTGCTCCTCGCCATCGGGGTGAGGAAGGAGCATCCGGCCCGCTGTGTCTGAGGGTTTTGTGGCGACCGGGTGGAAATCGATGGACGGGTACAGGCTTGTGTCTTAGATACACTTGGTTAAATGCATGGATTTTCAGGTGAATAGCGTGAGTCGTGTCCTTCTGTCTGTAAGTTTTTGCCCATCCTGGAAGGCCCACACCAACCTTCTGGGTGATATGGCAGAAGCCTTGCTGCTGGCAGTCTGACAGGTCTGGGGGCAGTAGGAAAACTGCACTTCAGAATAACGGGCGTGGAAATGCTGCGTGCCTCCTCCTGATGCTGCAAGTTGCATCACTCCTGCTCCAGACAGGGCTGGAGGATTGCCTCAATCCATGCTTTCTCTTTTCCTCTTTTTGGAGTTCTGGGAGAAGAGAGACATGAGTGAAGTTGCAGGTGTTGTCTACAATAAAGCTCCTAGCAAGAACTTTCCTTAGATGGAAAGTCTTGCATGCAGCAACTTGCTCTTTCCTCCTATTTGTTTGAGGTGATAACTCAGTGACACGAATTAGGTGTTGGCTTTGTATTTTGTAGCAACGTACCAACACTAGGCACTGCCTTAAGGAAAAAAAAAACTCATAAAAACTGCCATCAGTTGATGTCTTACAATGGCTGGTGGTACTTCTCTGTAGTTCATTCAGCATTCTGACATTCATTGCTCCTTTCTGTAGGTATGTGGTTCAACCTCAGGTTAGTGAGATGCCCACTTGGCTGATGCGTGTGAACTCTGACAAGCACTGAGTTACGCATACGTACTGCGAAGTTCTTGATAAGCAGTTTATTTTATTGAGATTGTGTCCGTGTTGTAGACAATAAGAGGTGGACTTTGGTTTTTCTCTTTGCACTGCAGCAGGAAGTTGCAGTAATCTGTCCTGCTGACCAGATAAATTTCATTTGAATCACGCAGGTCGAGTCGTTCAGCTGACTTCTGGCAGACTGGCTGTTGGGTTTAGAGCACAAGCAAACAAGTAAGCTGAAGGCAATACTGAGGATACGCAGACTTAGAGAAGGTAAGGGTACAATTCTGGCATTCTGATGCCTTTTTGATTTGGTTTTTTTGTAAAGCTAATAATTGTCTCTGAGAAGCCGGTGTAAACTTGTTCTAATAAATCCTAAACCAAATACTGTTGTATGCTCGTCTCAAAAGATGTACTGTTATTTCTTCAGTGAGGAATCCTAATGGTGCCGATGGGACTTGCGCTTTCTGCTGCTTGTATGGGATTAAAATATAAAAACAGTAACTCCCTCAAGTGCGTTGTATGGGATTTAAGGTACTTACTCCACCAAACCAGCTTTTCATAATTTTCCACCCTAATCAAGACATGAGCTGTGTAGTTTATACTGGGAAGTGTAAAAGACTGAAATAGTTCATCGGTTTGTGTTCGGATAACTTTAAAGCATTTTTTTTTTTGTGTTTTATCTCCTAGGCTTTGAACCATGGATAGCCTCAGTGCAGCAAATACCACCTTTGCACTCGACCTCTTAAGAAAGCTGCGGGAGAAAAGCAGCACGCAGAACCTATTCTTCTCTCCTTTCAGTATTTCTTCTGCTTTGTCTATGATTTTGCTGGGTTCAAAAGGTAACACCGAAGCCCAAATAGCAAAGGTAATGTCTCTGCAAACTTAGTGTGTTGGATTTGGTAGGACTGTATGAACAATAGGTCTGTATTACAGTCTGTGACCTCTACTTACAGTAAATTGTTACAGTTGTGCTGGCCTCAGAGAGCAGAGGCCTTCCTTAGGTATGTGCGTAAGCAGTACGTGTTTGTATTGAGTTTGTGTAGAGGAGGGCTTCCTTCAGTATGAAATGAAGAGGTTCCTGTTTTTTGGTGTGTGTGGGTTTTTGTTTGTGAGATGGAAATCTTTCTTTAATACATCATGAAGAGGTACCTGGGATTTTTTTATCTTTTTTTTTGGGAGGTTTGCATTTGTATAGCTAGAGATGAATCTACAGCTACATAAAATATTTTCTTCTATTACCTTTTTTTAGGCTTAATATGAGGTTGTGCATGCTTTGGAAATGTAGCCAGGCACTTAAAGAAAGAAAAGAAAAAAAAGAATTCTAACCTGTAAGCACATCATGTTAGGTAGTCCCAGATTTTAAGAAACAAAAAAAAGACCAGTTGCTTTTAGTGTATGAGCTTGTGTTTTCACAACCTGTAATCTTAACACTGGAACATCCAGAAGAAAGAAATGATGCAGGACTAAGAGCGTATCTCTGAAGTTCCAGTGAGTACCTCAGCAAAGGGTCAGAATAAGGCAAAGCTGGATGGCCATTGAAAAGTAAAATTCATAATGTAAATTTGGAAATAAGTTACCAAGAGGGCAGTTAAGGAGCGCAAGGGCAGTGTGCCTGATGTGTAATGGTAGGATCAAACCCATCTGTAACTGCGGTGCAGTTTATCCCACATTCACTTTCTTCCTGCTGCTGTAATTTGGAGTAGATCATGTATGCATTTTCATTAATAGCAATGGTAGTAGAGATGAGGAGTCATGAGAATGGAGCTGCGACATTGTTTTAATGGGAATTTGCATCTTTGCCTGTGTTAACATAAGCTACAGCAGCCTGTTTCCAGTTTTCACGGAAGGACTGGATCAGGTTTGCATCTAAGGTGCATCTAAGATCCTTTGGTGCCATTATAATGTGAAATCATGTGAAGTTTTGGTTTGTTTTATCTTCAGGTTCTTTTGGTTTCTGGATTTTAACAGGGGTTTTCTAGGGGTTTTCTCCTTTCAATATTTTGAAAATGGAGATTTTAAATCCCCAGTTCTCTAAAAAGTACCATTTGCAGCATTATGAAAAAGGCAGAATGTGTCTAGATAGACTTCTGAGACTCGATGGGTTCCTTAGAAGGCAGGCAGGTTAACCAGGTAACGTCCAGAGCTCCCTTCCAACCTCAACTATTCTGTGATCCTCTGACACTTAAACAGAGTGAGGGAAGATCAATACCACTTCACTCTTCTGCAACCTAATTTATTACTTGTACAACATCTGGCTGGGCGCGTTGTATGTGACTTGTGTGGCAAACTCCATACAGGAGGTGTTATGAAAAATCGGCTGGCTTCAAGTCATAGCTTTTAAGCCCAAAACTCACTTAAAAACAAAACAGTTGTGCTGAAGCAGATGCTTCAGAGATGACGCGGACTTTACTGAGGGTATTTGTCTTTCTACAGGTGCTCTCTTTGAACAAAGCTGAGGATGCTCACAATGGGTATCAATCGCTTCTCTCTGAAATTAACAATCCTGGCACCAAATATATACTCAGAACTGCTAACCGACTGTATGGAGAAAAGACATTTGAATTTCTCTCAGTAAGTAAACATTGAATTTGGGGTGTTCTGGAGTGTAGTACTTGCTAGCTATTCCCCTCGGAGGTTAGATAAAGGCTTTGGGTTTTACTTTCCAAATTTTTGTAGGCTGAGACCTACCAACCTGACAGATTGTGCAAAAGGCTGGGATCTGAACTAGAAGCTCCTTTTAGATGATCACGTGATATGAATGCACAACTGGTGCAAAGCACTACAAAATCCTTCAGGCTCTAAATCTTCGGGGTTTCATGATCCATTTTTCTGGGGGGCTGTGGGCCAAATGGTTGACAAAACTTTTCCTTTTGATAATGTGTACATATGGTTATAAAAAAAAAAAATCACTGTTATTGCTGTCTAGAACGGACAGTATTTTGTAGTTTCTTTTCTCTGTTAATTGTCACCCAGAGAACCTACTGAGAGGAGCACGACTCTTAGTATTTTCCTTAGAAGAACATATAAATATGGGTAATAGGTACTGTTATGCTTGGTTTTTTCAGATGCTTGCCTAGAAATGGAGATATGGATCTAATTTCTTTGCTTAGAGTGATAAAGTTCTATGTCTAAGAACTCCTGTAGGAAAACAAGTGCTGTTACATTGTCATTATGGTGCTCTGTTGTTATTCTTCCTAAATTATACTCTTTTATTCATGAAGAATGCGGGTTTCATTCCTCTATTAGATTAAAATTGAATGGACTATACACTGAATTTAGCATCAATGAGTAAAGATGTAACCATATTAAATCAGACAGAAAATATGTTTTGTTTTTGGTTTTTTGTTCTGTAAGAAAAATCGCTGTTTCCCATCCAATCTAAAAGCTTTCTGTTAGCCTGGAGGTTTAACAATTAAGTTTATATAGGGACAAGCTTACAACATATGTTCTCTCACTCAAGCAAGAGGAACAAAACACAACCCAGCCAATTGTTTCTCAGCTGAGTGCTGTATAGCTTTCTAGCGTATTAAAGAAGCAATTTGGCTTAGTAACATGACGGGAAAGATAATTCGTAGCTTGAACAGGTGATGAAACAACTAATAGGAACATGTCAGACAAAACTTGAATGGCTTTGTATGAAGCTGGGCGAAGAGAGGGAACGGGTTTTCTCAGTGTATTTAAAAATCATCTGTGGTTGCGTATCAGTAAGACACGTTGCTGAAAAGCTGTTTTGAATGTTTATGGCAGTCATTTATAGAATCAAGTCAGAAATTCTACCATGCTGGACTAGAACCGACTGACTTCAAAAATGCTTCGGAGAAGTCCAGAAAAGAAATAAATGACTGGGTAGGAGAAAAGACTGAAGGTGAGTGTTTCGCAGAACTCTCTGCTGTATTTATGGCAGCCGGGGCCTGCATAAACAGTGATGCCAAGGTGTAATACTGTGATTTTTAAAACAAATGAAAACCCCACCCTTTGAGCTCTATCTCTGATCGGTATGTAATTCCCTTATCTAGTCTATAATTAATGCACATTAGATACTTTATGTAATAATAGTAATACACATGCCACTGTTAATAATTGTGTTTTCTTTTGATATATCCTAAAGGTAAAATTCAAAAACTGTTGGCAGAGGGGATTATTAATTCGATGACCAGACTTGTGTTGGTGAATGCCATCTATTTCAAAGGCAACTGGGAAAAGAAGTTTCACACAGAGATGACAAAAGAAATGCCGTTTAAAATTAACAAGGTATGATATGCTAATATGCCAACAATAGCAATTTACATTTATCTTAAAAAAATAAAAATAAATCATTCAAGCAGGGTTACCTGAGGTGTAAGCTGTGTGGAACTCCCTATACTCTGTCCCCTTATTATGAACACTCTTTGTTTAGTTTCTGTTAAATTTCACATAATTACTAGAAACTCTAATATCACAAATACTTATTTTATTCTCTCTCCTTTTTTTCCCTTTGCTCTTCTTGTTTGTGTTTGAGAAGGGTGGCCTGATATATGATTACAGAACTTAGAACTAAAGAGAAGGTTTAAGCGAAGCTATTTGAGGGTCATGACCAATTTCACAGAAGTTGGTGAACTTGCCTATTTCAGCGTAAAATTTGTGTGGATAAGAAATGTTCTCTTAGGTCGTAGGCAGAAAAGAACTACGTGTGCAGAAACTTTTGAACATAGCAGTTATCTTCAGTCAGAACTTTTTTGCTGCATTTCTACCACTGAATGGATAGAAATTAAATGAAGAAAAAAAAATCCTCTGAAGACATCCATGCTAGACTTTTCTTGCTTTTGGAAATACAACGGGGCTATTGAGGAAGACTTGTTTATTAGCAGTTTATTATCATTAGGAGGCCATGGTTGCCCCTCAGATCGCTTCAGATTCTGGATATCACTCCAGGAGTCACAAGGGTGAGCTGGTAATGTGACTTCCTTCAGAAGTCACCTGCTTAAACTAAGCACTATGCAAAACTGAAGGCCTCGTGCCTGATTTCAAACTGCGCCTTCCACAGTGCTGAAATATATCCAAGGACGCTTGAAACTGCTACTAGCACTTTCCACACAGGGTATTATATTGCTCTCCCCATGTTATATACTGTAGCACTTCAGAAACAGCCAGAGTGACTTGTTTCCTGTTTGGAAGGAAGGTTAGGCATCAGTTTCCCACAGAGATGTCACACAAAGCCCAAGCTTACATATTTGCTTTGAGCTTTTTCCTTCTGAGGAGGCGAATCCAATGATGTTTCTGTATCTGGTGTGACGCCCAGCCTAGCTCTGAGATTACCTTTTCCTTTGGAAACAGTTTTTTTTTTTAAGATTGTAGTTTTGGGATGCAGATAGCTATTGGAAAACATTGTAAGAGGTGAGATTGGGGAAAGCTGCCTTGGCTTACCGAAGGAGCACAGATGTGCAAACAACCACAAACCTCCTTCTTTACAAAACCAAGTGGCTTAAATTTGTATTATCGTCCAACTAATTACTGGTTACTGATGAGCTGCAGAAGTCAATGAGTAGGCTTAAATGAGCAACTGGAAATCTGCTAGCCTGCTAGTTGTTTTACAGTCTGTCCAGGAGTAGTTACTTGAAAATACCAGTTGTCTTTCCAGCATTTTATGACATCTGTTATATCTGTGACTTTTGCACTTCTTATGACTCACTGGATGATTCTGGCATGCTGCGTGGCCTTTTCTTTGCTTATCCATCATTTTCATGTGTCACTGACTGCTGTTGCTAAATCATTTCTGGCATATTCTGTTTCAAATATTCATAGCAGACATTACAGAACTGAATCAGAAATTCATTGTTTCAATGGTCTTCCCTTTAAAAAACAAAAAACTTCTTGTGTGATTATCTCCATGAAGGTAACGGGAAGAAGTGATTAAACTCAACTGAAAAGGAGGAAGATAACGCTGTAAACAAGTAGCTGATGCTCCATGTGAAAATGGAAAGAGATAGTGGAGAAATTGAGAGATGAAAGATTTATCTTCCTACTATCTGTGTCTCTTTTAACAATTCAAAATAATGCTCTCACTTCCTTAGCATTTTTAGTAGCATATTAAAATATTTTTATTGCTTTGTGTTATAGTGCTTAGAGCTACACGAAGTGAAACAAATTATTTTGCATTCATTTAAAGTAGGGAACACAGGCTCTGCTTCTTACCAGCTCTGTTCTGTGCTTGTAACTGCTTCTTAAGTGAGCAAATATGTTCTTGCTTCCTCACCTTAATGCAAATTTCACAGGTATTTCCACATTAGCAATTAACAATTAAGTCTCAGGGATCCTTACTTCTTATCTCTTGCTTTACAGAGGAGTGATGATGCTGTACTATGCAGTGTACTTAGTTCTCTGTACAGTCAAATACTAAAAAGCCCTAACTGGGTGCCTGCTTTGCATTTTATGACTGCCATGCTAGCTCAGTAGTAACTGTTGATGTCTCTTTATTTTTAGAATGAGACCAAACCTGTGCAGATGATGTTCAGAAAAGATAAATTTAACATGACCTACATTGGGGACTTGGAGACCAAAATCCTTGAGCTCCCATATGTTGGTAATGAACTCAGCATGATCATCCTGCTCCCTGATGCAATCCAGGATGGATCTACTGGCTTGGAAAAGGTAAGTTGTTGAGCTCGATGCGAAGACAGTTTGTGTCCTTCCATGGAGCCATGGAAGAGAGTTTGGTGTGGCACATGGACCTGCAGTTCAGTTCCACAGCTGTTACATCACTGGTGCTCAACACTGCCTTAAATATTCCCCATCTCTCTACCCCTGAAGTGTCATGCCTTGCATGACAGTGGCCAAGCTGTGTGCTGCCCCAGTAGTCAGATGCTCTGGAAGAAGATGTAACCCTCATCAGGGGCAGGGCTTAGCTGCACTTCTGGTGAAGCCACAGTGTGGTGAGCACCAAATGAGAGGGTAGCTCTTAGAAAGTCTGTATCAGAAGTTGTATGGTTTGTCCCCTGAGTCTTCCTTACTGAAGAGATGACAGATTGTCACTGGCCGCCCTTTACCTGGAAACGTACTCACAGGGAAGTCTAGGATTTCTTCTGTTGTGGAGATAGGATACAAGTTTCATCTGCTTCATGCCCTGGCCAAGGAATTAATCAGTTTTTCTAATTCTGACTTCTAAAGTTGTTGTAAGCAGGCTTTGTCACCACCCTGTCAGCTGAAAGATCCTGAAAGAGGATCTTTTGGTTAAGAGGCAGAAGAACTGGGTTCGGTTTCTTTGGGATCTTGTCATCTGTTCTTCTCTGCCTTTGCTTCCCATATGCAAAATAAGGTTTTTACAATCTACAGCTGAAGCTGTAGCGTCTCATAAGAAATAAAACTTATACTTTTGGCTTGAGACCCTGTAAGCTCCGGAAAAAGATGCATATTATGAGCTATGTAAACACATACGCTCATCACTACTTTTGCCTGTGTAAAACTGTGACTCTTCATATTTAATTATGTAGCTCTGTTTTTTGTTTTCTTAGCTGGAAAGTGAACTTACGTATGAGAAGCTGATGGATTGGATTAATCCTGAAATGATGGACAATACAGAGGTGAAGGTGTCTTTACCCAAATTTAAGTTGGAAGAAAATTATAATCTGAAACCCATCCTGAGCAACATGGGAATGCCTGATGCATTTAACCAGCTGACAGCAGACTTCTCGGGAATCTCAGCTGATAACGAGCTAGTGCTCTCTGAAGTGGTTCACAAGTCCTTTGTGGAAGTCAATGAAGAAGGCACTGAAGCAGCAGCTGCCACAGCAGGAGTGATGATGATGCGCTGTGCTTTGATCGTTGCCGACTTCACTGCTGATCATCCCTTCCTCTTCTTCATCCGGCACAACAAAACTTCCAATATTTTGTTCTGTGGCAAATTTTGCTCTCCCTAAAAAAAAAAAAAAAAGAGAGGCAGTAGAGCTGCCATTAACACACTAACTTTGTTTCTTTTAGGACAGAATTATTCTTTTGCACTGCCTCTTTCCACTGTGCCTGAATCCACTTGTCTGGTCATCTTGGGCTTGAATAGAGTAACAAAGCCCCTTAGAGGTGTACACAGCAGCTGCCATTCAAAACAACTGCCTTACCCTGCACACCCCAGTGAAGAGTTCTCTAACTTCTTGCTGGCACAAAAAATATCCCCCTTGCTCAGTGAACGCTTTGATCTGAACTTGTAGTTCCTGTTGCACTTTCTGCGGCCACCTGACAGCAACATCTAATAGAAAAAGGAGAATTTGATTTTGTTTCCGACTAGATTGAAAGACCTTATGCTCTGCTCCCCATTTTTGCTCTTATCCATTTACTGTTGTCTTTTTCTCTCTCTTCTTGGGTCATCCTTTTAATGTTTTGAAAATGGAAGGAAATGAAAGGAGGCTTTAGCAACCTGTTCTAAGTGTTACTAAGCATCCAAGCTAGACAGATTTTGTTTGTTTTTGGTGGTTTTTTTTGGATGATAACTGCATAGCACTTATGCAAGAGTGGGAATAAAAGCATGTTTGTGACAAATGACCTTAGAGGTTTTCATGGGGTAAGGATCATTTTCATACTATGTGCCACTTGGGAATATTAGCTATCACCTAGTTCATTACTCTTTTAACTAAGAATGTAATAAAAAATCATAGATGCCTATGCAGTATTTAAGTGACAAAGCTTTATTTTGTTTCCTATCTTTATATATTTTTTTCTATTCAGAGTTTGTTAACCATCTTTGTTTAACTGAATGCCAAAGCTTTTCTAACACAATGATTTCTTTTGCTGTTCCTGAAAGAATAAATTAACTTGTTGTGAGTGCTGTGGGAGTCTGTTTTTTCTTTAACCATCAATCATGCAATTTTTTCTCTTGTAGTGTGAAGAAAGCAAATACTTGGTGGTGGGGGGCAATCAGCTTTCGTGGGGCTTGTTCAGAATTGTTTAACACAAAGATTTTCTGAATGCTGCAAGACTTAAGTGCTTGCCTGAATTATAATGGAGTTTGGGGTTGGCCTTAGAAAGATTGAAAGCAAGGAGCCCTTACAGCAAGGGCTCAGAATCATGGAATGGCTTGGGTTGGCAGGGACCTTAAAGGTTGACTAGTTCTAACCCCCCTGCTGTGGGCAGGGTTGACACCCACTAGACTGGTCCCCATCCAACCTGGCCTTGAACACCTCCAGGGATGAGGCATCCACAGTGTCTCGGCAGCCTGTGCCTCACCACCTTCATAGTGAAGAATTTCCCCCTAAAATCTCCTCCCTTTTAGCTTAAGACCGTTCCTCCTCATCCTATCGCTATCAGACCATGTAAAAAGCCGATTCCCCCTCCTGCTTGTAAGCTCCCTTCAAGCACTGGAAGGCTGCTGTGAGGTTTCTCCAGACCAAACAAGCCCAGCGCTTGTTTCCAGGTGGGTCAGTGTTGCTGCAGGCACAGCTCCACAGCCCCGTGTTCAGCAGAGTGCCCCGGGTGCGGGGAGCACAGCCCCCGTTTGGGGCGGGGAAGCTGCCACCGCGCTGCCTATGAGACGCTCCCGGCCCGCCCTGCCTGGGGCTGGAAGAGGGCAGCGGGGCCGCCTCTGCTCGCGGTGGTTCATCCAGGAATGGGGCGGTAGCGGGGTGAAAAGCGGAATCTTTTCTGCCCCTTCCTACCTGCGGGAGCTGGCTCTGGAGCGCGTTCATGGTGCCGTGCTGTAAGTGAAAGCAAAAGTACTCTGCTCGTTCCATTTTTTTTTTTTCTTCTAAATAATTAAAATTGCACTCAATGCACGACAGTGAATCTTTAAGAAGAAATAAGCCAGGATCAGCCAGATCTAAAGACCCCACTGCGAGCAGGCTCCCCCTGCCCTCGTCCAGCTGCGTCACCCATCGCGGCAGGTAAGCGGGCGCTCGCAGCTCTGCTGCTTGCGGCTCAGGTTGTGCTGTGAGTGCGGCCCTTGTGCCTCGCGTTGGGTTGTTGAGCTCTTCCTGCAGCCCTCAGTGAGCGCTTTCTTTTTCAGCTGCGGCCATGGATAGGCTGAGTGACGCCAACGGCAGGTTTGCGCTCGATCTCTTCGGAAAGGTCAATGAGAGCAACCCAACGGGAAACGTTTTCTTCTCTCCTCTCAGTGTTTCTGCCGCTCTGGCCATGGTCCTCCTGGGGGCCGGAGGTAACACCAAGGCACAGGTGCTGAAGGTTAGCAGAATTTTCTCTCATGTTTTATTGAAATTTAAAGTCGTTATGTTTTAGAGGTAGGAAGATGAGAGGAGGGCATTATTTGTGTGAGCTTGGGACGAGGTTTCTGTCACGCTCGCCGACTCTTCCTTCCTGCTGCTACCTGCCCACCCCGCTCCAGCGCCCTCCTCCCGCATTTCCCATGGCCCCTGTTTCTCACGTAACTTCATTGGAGTTAACTGATGAATTTGGAAACTAATTTCACTGATTTATCAGTCTCCATTTAAATGGATCAGCGTTTCCAGCAGCAAGTCCTTCATAGCGCCCGTGAGCCGTTTCCACAAAGAACTCTTGTTTTGTAAGACGCGGTTACTACTGGCACGCCCAGAGACACTCAGTGTACCTTGTAAGTCAGAAATACAGTAATACAATCCCGTATTTTGAGCATGACACCTGTGACAGTGCATGCTGATGTTACCTGTGTGCCGATACCACAGTGACACCAGGTAGGCACCGGTACCTCTGAGGAGCAGAGCTCATGGGCTATTCTCACCGTAGCCATAGGTGAGGCAGCAGAGGTTACAAGAAAATGGTGCAGCTCAACCATGGTGGGTCTTTCTGCCAGCCCAGCTCGTCAGCCCTTTCATGCTCCTGGTTGAAAGCTGGGGCAAGTACCTTCTGCAAGTCAGTCTTCTGGAGCTGGTGCTTTCACAACAGAGGTTGCAAAGTTTTGCTGTAGGTAGCAGTGTGCCAATTTCCTCCTGCATGAAAGCCACCCTGCTGATTTTCTCCCTGCTAGGCAAGCGCCTGCTAGCGCAGATGGGCGTATGTGAGAATTGTCACTGCGGTCCCCGTAACGTATTTGCCTATGAATAATTTCACCCTTGTACTCTGAACTTTAGGACGAACTGCTTTAGACTATTAACCACCACGATTCTTATTGAAAAGACAATAAAATTGAATCACTACTTGTACAAACAGACTTTGAACATACATTCCTTGTAATTCAACTGTCAGCCCCACCCAGGAAGAATCTACTGAGAGCAGAAATAATGCAAAAGAAGCTTAGGGGCATTGAGGACAGCAAGGGTTTCGGCACAGCAACCTTCAGTAATGCATGTTCCCATAGCATAATGCTTTATTTATGGGAACATTAGCTTGTTAAGGAGACTGTGACCGGTGAGTGTGAAGAGCTGTTTGCAAGCATATAGAGGTTTGTTTCTGGCATCATAATCCTCCTTTGAGCTGCTTCAGTGCTGTTTTTGCTCCTCTATCTGCATGCACAACACCATTTGAATCCATGTGGGCAGTAAGGCCTGGCCCCAGACCCAGAAAGGTGAGGTGAGAGCTTCCCGTTGGATTCAGGGGCCGTCTGCAGCAGTCTCCCCACTGAGAAATACTTGGTCCAAGCCTGGATGTGAATGTCCCTGCTTTGCTCTTGTCTTCCTGCCAATGAGGTCTGGTGGCTCTTGCTATCCTAAGCGCAAACCTTGGCCAGCCAGCTTCCCTCTGGGTATATTTATACACACTTTCATATCTAACTGCTTTTAATTTTAAGGTGATAGTTATATATGAAAGCACTTATATTTTCATAAAACCACCAAAGGTCATTGTTCTCAGTTTTCTTAAGGCCTATCTTTCTTGAGATCTCAGACAAGCCATGGCGGGGAAACATGCAGGCAGCACTCAGATAGGACTCTGCCTTATAATCAACACCTTCAGCTGTGGCTAAATATAAAGCCGTAGCTTAAAGCAACTGACACAGCTGACATAGCACTAAGGGACAGCTTCACTCCTTTGATGTTTACAGAAGTCTCTTGAGCAGCTTCCAGCTTCTTTTTGCATATTCTGTTCAACCTAACTACCACTTGCACTGTATGGATTCGCTGCATGCTCTCTCAAGACAGCACTGGCAGCAGTTAGTTCATGTCTTCCATTTCAGACGTTTCATTTTGATGAAGTTGAAGATATTCACTGGAGATTCCAGGCTCTGACCGCCGATATAAACAGAATGGATGCTTCCTGTCTCCTACGGATTGCCAATCGGCTTTTTGGAGAGAAGTCCTACAGCTTCCTGCCGGTACATGTGTGCAGAGCGTAGCTGTGGGGTGGGACCTGGGGAGAGGCTTTGAAACCTGATCATCCATAGCCCCATAGCAAAAGTACCATGAGAGCAAGTCCAGGTGTAAAACCTGTGACTTTCTGTGTCATCAAGTCATCAAGTCCAACCATCAACCCATCACCACCACACCCACTAAGCTATGTCCCTCAGTGCCACATCTACTGTGACTCTTTACGAGGGAACTGTACCTCTGTGTATGTTTAGGTATTACTATTTTCATCCCTCTTCAGCTCTTTCTGGGAGTTTTTTTTTCCTAGCGCTGCTTGAGCCTCTTTCAGGAGAATGACAGAGGAATGCTGGAGCACCTGCAGCAGGCACCCTCTCGGATGTACACGTGGCAGGTGTACCATTATGAGGCTTACTCACTGATGTTTCAATGAGAAACAGCAACAAAAAAAACAGACAGACAATGCACTGCTAGAGCCCCACCTCAGAGCAGGCAACAATCTGTTTGATTTGCATGTTAACTACATTGTAAAGAGATGTCTTCTTATCTACATGCAATGACAGCTGTTCTGAATGTTCCAAAATCTAGGACTTCCTGACTAATACTCAGAAGTTATATGGAGCTGATTTGGCTGCAGTTGATTTTCTTCAGGCTTATGGGGAAGCCCGGAGGGAAATTAACCAGTGGGTAGAGGAGAAAACTGAAGGTAAACTATTTTTGTTAATAAAGCAACTGGCAGTTTTTTATACTTCAGGAGCAGGAACAGGCTTTATTTCCTGCCACCTATGGAGCAAATTCATTTTGCTCTGGGATATCCAAATGATTTGTTGACAGAACCAGAGGATATCTAGCTGAGACACTTCATCAGCTACATAAATCCAGAGTCATTGCCATTGTGTTCAGGCCAATGTGTGCAGGATAGGTGCACAGACATATTCATTCTACTCATGACCTGGAGAACTTGTCTGTCTAAAGATGACCATCTAAAACGACAGCCTGGTCCATATTTTATCTATTTCTAAATCCAATAATCCTAAGTTTCTAGTTCCTGCATAGTTGACGTAGGTACGGCAGAGGGGTTTGACCCTGAAGCGATGTTCTGCAGCTCTCTGCAGCTTGGGCTGCCCTGGGTTCTTTTCATCTGGGTAGTTAGATTCAAATCACCAGAGATGGCGAGTCATATGTGACAATTTAAGCTAGAAATATCACATCTTCATCAAGTTACTGTATATCAAAAGTTACAGTAGTGTGTACTATTAACAAGTAAGGCGAAGGAGAGCAACAGGTACAGAAGTACACCATTTTATCACAGGAATGGGCTAGAATTTTATATTTTCATGGCATCAGCATCTTCATGGATAATTCATATGCAATCAACATATTACATTTTGTGCCCTTTTTTGTCCCCTCTGAAGGTAAAATCCTCAATCTGCTGCCTGAAGGCTCAGTTAACAGCATGACCAAGCTGATACTGGTGAACGCTATTTATTTCAAAGGGAACTGGGCAGAGAAATTTGAAGAAGCCAACACCACTGACATGCCATTTCGGTTGAATAAGGTACAACAGATGCATTTTGGGAGTATATATCTAATGAAAAGGTCAAAAAATATCGGTCTTAAATTGAAGTTCTACTTACAAGTAAAATAACATAATAATGCCAACAGGAATTCTTCTGTGAATGTTTTCGGTTTACCCGTTTCTTTATAGACTTTAGTATTTTTCTGTATACAGTGAGCAATTTGTTCTACCACTCTCTGGGATAGTGTCAGAGGTGATTCCCACATAGAGACTGGGACCCTGACTGTGCCTGGCTGGGTTTCTGTCCATAGGCTGCTATGAACTGTGCCTCTTCGTGATGGTAGGTAAACAGTATTAAAGTGGCTGCGCATTTTGTTTGAGCTCCATTTCTTGTTCTATATTCCGCCTGTGTTAACAGCTCTACAAGATACTGCATTCAGTCATCTGATTTATGCTAAACGGGGTTGATCTCTGATTTCTAACACTGATTATTTTTGCTGCTGGAGAAATATAAGAGTACAATAACTCGAAGAAGTCCTCTTTCAGTTTCTGCAATGACTGTGCTATAAAAGACAAGGAAGAACCAAATATTATGAAAATTCATTATATCTCTATAAAAAGCTGTTATTAAACAGGCCATCAGGAGGGTGGAGGCACTCTTATAATCGCCTGATATAGAGGAGTAGGAGTTTTCTCAAGAACACAATTCTTATGTTTCTTATCAGTTCTTTAAACTGGTATTTCAGCATTTTCTGTACCTTTTAACTATTCAGAATGAAAAGAAGACAGTGAAAATGATGTATCAGAAAAACAAATTTCGCTTTGGGTACATCTCTGACCTGAAGACCCGTGTTTTGGAGCTGCCTTATGATGGAAGAGAATTTAGTATGGTCATCCTCTTACCTGATGACATTGAAGATGACTCCACCGGACTGCAGAAGGTGACCCATCTAAGCTAATGCAGTTATTTAATGGATAAATTCAGCCATTTGAAATTAAAGCCTTAATGAACCCCTGTTCTTAGAACCCCGTATCTATAAAGAATATTTTTTAGATAATGCTCTGCTAATACCACAATCAAGAATACATGCACATTGTGCATTAGGCATTTTGTAGCTTGTGTTCCTGTGTCCTTTAGCTTGCTGGACAGAGCCCTGAAGGAGATTATGGAAACAAAATTAACTGTGAGAATTGACTTGCTTCATGTATATATTTTTTGTCCCCACGATGGAGCTTACCTTTTGTTACCTTTGAAAGTATTTTCTTAGACTTACTTTAGTCAGACTGTTTTCTATTAAACAACCAGGAACGTATCAACATCATTGATCTCTCTGATGATTAGTTTTGTTACTGGTTTTTAATTATGTAAGTCCCTTTAGTTAGATTAAACAGGAAGAATGATTGGTTTTAGTCGCTATCAGTGCATGTTTTTCCATTCTCGACATAGCAGCAAGAAGCAAACATCTACTTTACTTTATCAACTAAAAACTGCACTGACTCCACTTAATTTTAGCAGCATTCATTTACTCTATTTACACAGCTATCAAAAGCAGGGGTATAGTCATTTTTGTGTAGTTGCTTTGTAGCTGTATAGCACTCTGTAAAACCCTCTGAATGTTAGTGAAAGTAATACACTTCTACACTGGTGATATGCTATGACTTCTGTGTTTTTAATTCTAGCTGGAAAAGCAGCTCACCTTAGAGAAGCTCCAGGAGTGGACGTGTCCAGAGCATCTATATTCCACTGATGTCCATGTGCATTTGCCAAAATTTAAGCTAGAAGAAAGCTATGACCTTGAATCAGATTTAGCAGCTCTGGGCTTGTTGGACATATTTGACAGCGCCAAGGCTGACTTGTCGGGAGTGTCAGGGGCACGTGACCTTTTCCTCTCCAAAATTGTGCACAAGGCTTTTGTAGAAGTGAATGAGGAAGGCACAGAAGCTGCAGCTGCCACTGCGGGCATTGCTATGCTCTGCATGATTATAGAAGAGGATTTCAATGCTGACCATCCTTTCCTTTTCTTTATTCGCCACAACCCAACACAAAGCTTACTTTTCCTTGGCAGATATGTTTCTCCCTGAAAAACAACCTGTCATCTGCAGAACAGTTCCTGTTGCAATCAGCACGCGCTTTGCTCCTGAATAAGTTGGATTTTGACATAGGAAGTTAAGGTTCCTGTCTTGAGTTTTTAGTAACTGTCACTGAGATTCTGCATTTCCCATTAAAACAATCTGAGAGAAACTGATTAGTGACTTTTTCTTTTCTTTCCGGAGATTCAAAGTGTCTTTAGTCACTAGAAAGTAACTAAGAAAATCTTAGCTTTAGGCAGAAGAAATCTTTTGAAATTGGACTAGAAATAGAAAAATTCTTGGAAGAGCCTTGTGACTTTTAAGATGCCAGAACACCCTCTCTCTTTGCGCAGGTTTCTCTGTGTTTGCTGTTAAGGCTGACAGCCCCCTGACATAATGCCTTCTGTGTTGACTGGTCTAGCCAATGTGTACTAGGATGTACTTGGAAAGCTATTCCTTCCCTAAAGTCTTGCTCTTCAAAGATGTATTAGCAAAATGCTTCTAGGCACCAAAAGGCACGCTCCTGAACAGCTGAGTTTACGCAGTTCTGTCATGGAATAGAAGGTCAGATAACATTTGTTTGGAGACATCTATTAATAGAGAAAGGATTAAGCTATTCAAACAAAAGTAACCCCTTCCAGACATTAGCCAGAAAACTTACAATATGGCTTTCCAATGAAGAAGAGAAAGAAATATCTTTAAGTGACGTGTTTAAAGAGAATTCTTCAAATATGGAATTTGGTGCCATTTTAGCTATTGAAAAATGTGTGAACATTTGTCAGGGCTAGGAGGCTTTGTGTGCTTGCAGGTAACAGGCACCTTTCTGCAAGTTCAGGAGTTTTCAATAGGGCATCGCTTCTGGCCAGACCGTATGTAATCCTCAAAAAGCTTTTCAGCTTCACAGAGGATGCCTGCCTACAATCTGCAACAAATACTCAATGCTTCTTTATGTACAAGATGCAATGTTTATTAAGCTCTGACTTCCACTACCTCTTCATACACAAACTCTTTATATTGTGCAACAGCCTTATTCCCATGAGCCACTGTAATTACACACAGTTAACGTTCTGTTATTTCTGGATGTTGCTTGCCTGTATCATGTATATGTTGGGACCCGTTTCTAATGTTTACTTCAGCTCTAAGTGGGACACAATCATTTATGTAATTGCAAACTGCATATTGATTTTGTCATTAAGCACGAAATAAAGACCTTTTCTTAAGCTTGTGTTCAAAATGGAAATTCCTGTATATCATTCTATATTAGAATCTTAGAATCATAGAATCATAGAATGGTTCGGTCCCCCCGCAGCCTTCTCTTCTCCAGGCTGAAGAGTCCTAACTCTCTCAGCCTGTCCTCATAGGGGAGGTGCTCCAGCCCTCGGATCATCTTCGTGGCCTCCTCTGGACCCGCTCCAACAGCTCCACATCCTTCTTGTGTTGGGGGCCCCAGAACTGGACACAATCCTTAGAGTTGAAAGGGACCTTTAAAGGTCATCTGGTCCAACTCCCCTGCAATGTTCAGGGACACCTACAGCTAGATCAGGGTGCTCAGAGCTTGGTCCAGCCTGACCTTGAATGTCTCCAGGGTTGGGGCTTCTGCCACCTCTCTGGGCAACCTGTTCCAGTGCTTCAAAGTACAGAAGTAGCTGTCCACGTGGCTGGAAGGCTAGCTCCAAAAAAAACTGCTGGCCCACTAGGCATGATCAGATAAGAAGTCCTTGGCCTGTTCAGGGTAGGTGGAAACACTGAAAAGCAACCTTGTCTCTGGAGAAGGGATTATTGCGCAAACCATTAGCTTTCCCTGCAAGCGTGATGGCTCCATCTGCTAGCACAGGGCACAAGGAGTGAACAACAGTTTATGTAAAAGGACATTCGTTCTGCGCATTGGTACGTATGTGCTACTGATGCCTCAGTTTCAAAGGCTCCGTTTAAGCTGCAGAGGAGCAGCAACTGTAACGGCACACACAATATACAAAAATACCTTCTGTAAGATCTCTTGGTTATGTTAACACGGGGGATTGTAACGTTAAAGAGAAAAAAATCAGGCTGACTGCGGTTACATTTCCTAGGAGGGGAATGATGAGTGCTTAGGTGTGAACCTCTCTGTTGAAAACCAGTTTGCAAAGGGCTACAAGTTTAGGAGGGCAAGATGTGAGTTTCTCCCAGTGGAAAAGAGGATTATTGAAGGTGGGCTTCACCCTCCCATTTTGCCCTTTCCTAAGCAGACCATGCTTTCTAACAATCCAAAATTCCGAGCAATATATGCTCGCTGTGATGTGTTGAGTAAGCCAGACATGTTACTGCTTACAGAGACTCTTTATGATAGCCCTTTGACTTCAGTAATTTAAAAAGATAAAAACATGCTGCCATTTGGCTGCTATCCGATTCGTACAATTTGAGTTGTTCTTCCTACAAAGTAAATATCATAGCCTGGATAAGAACAGCTATGCCTGGGCTTTAAGTTCTCTTATCTTACAGATAAATTCATATAATGAGTCAACTCAGAGCGTGCTTAGTAACGTTTTCACTGCTCAATCATTCTACATATTTATATGTGGTTGAACACCTAGTAGAGTGCATAAATCATATCAAAACCCCAGATACCCTGCAGGCAGATACGTGGCTTGATTTTTCAATATGGCTTGATTTGACAGGAATAAAACCACTGCAATTAACTTGAGACTACTGAAATTAAAAGGCACAATTGAAATCAGAAATCAGCTTTTAGACGTTTTCTTTACCATATTGGACCTGTCTAGCATTGTTGTGTCATCTTGTGGCACCAACTAATGCCAGATTCCTATCCGTATCCATTAAAGGGCCCATACAATCTCTCATTACTTAATAATATGTAGAAAACAACAAAACCAGCCAAATTCTGTAGCACAGTTTGCTGAACACATGCAGTGACTGTTGGCAAGTCAGCAGGCAACCTTTAGTTGAATTCATCACATCAGCGAGAAGATGATGTATTCTCAGGTTAAACACAACTTGAAACAACCAGTTGGTGTAATCTTAGGGACAGCAACTGCAGCTGCCTTGCCAATAATGCAGAGACATTTCCTTTCTTTTCCCTCGTTTTTATTTCTCTCAGGAGCAGACTGAGCGGTGGGTGTCGGCCCCCAGCCCGCCTGAGCCGTGGTCAGGCCGGCAGTGGGGTGCCGGCCTAGTGCCGCCGCCGGGGCCGCCTCTTGCGTGGCGGGGCCGAGTCCTGGGGGCTGCTGCCGGCCCTCCTCTTCGGGGGGCGCCGGGGCCTCCCCTGCGAGCTGTCCCTGCCCTGTCCTGGGGCTGCCGCCGCCCGCCCCGGCCCCTCCTGCGGCTCCTCTGAGGCGGTGATGGAGGTGCTGGGGTGCCTGGGAGCCTGACGAAGGCCGCCCGGGATCTCCTCAGTGCTGGCGCCCACAGGGCTGCTGGAGCGGCCCGGGCCGGAGGCAGGAGGCTGCTGGTGGGAGCTGGGGGTGGCCGCGGGGCCGTCGTGCCCTCCTGCAGCACGGGCGTCCCGGCGGTCCTGCTGCCGGCGGAGCTCTGGGCCGAACAGGGCTGCGGCGGTGGTGATGAGCCGCCTGACGAAGGTCGCCGTCAGGTCGCCGACGAGCGGCCGCAGCAGCTGCAGCAGGGCCGCCTCCCGGAGCCCATGCGTGCACAGGCACTCCAGGATGCTGCTCTCCACCACCAGCACGTCCCACCAGTCGCTGCTGGAGATGGCAGCGGTCTCCCGCTGCAGCCACTGCCGCAGGGGCTCGAGGTCGTCCGGGTGTTCTTGGAAGAAGGCGGCCCAGAGCTCGTGCGGGAAGCTGAGCTCTGGGGGCAGGAGCTCCGGCTCTGCAGGCCCCAGCGCGTCCTGCGGGCCGCAGCCTGAGTGCTCTGGGGGCTGCGGGACAGAGCACTCGAGGAAGTCGTCTTCTGCCCTCACCGAGTAGCGGATCGTCTCGATCCTGTGCCCGCAGACGGCACAACTCGGCCTTTGCTGCGCCCACCGGAACGCACAGCCGTAGCAGAGCTGGTGGAAGCAGGGCGTCACGTAGGCGACATCGTCCCGCCTCTGCCCGCAGACGGGGCAGTTGCAGTCCGATGCCTCCTCCATGGCCCCGGGCTGTGCGCTGGGCTGGGGAGAGCTGAGGACGGGCAGCTGCTCCCCTCGCTGCTGCTGCAGGGGCAGAAGGTGTCACACGCTGCAGAGGGAGAGAAGAGAGAGGCCACGGTCACCCGCTGCCCCAGGGGCAGGCAGCAGCCATGCCCCGGCCCCTCAGCACCAAACCCTCCCGGCCCCTGCTCCCCAGCAGCCGCCCTGGGGCCACATCCCCGCTCCGCTCACCTCTGCTGCTGCAGGTGCAGCCCTGGGGCCCCGGCTGCCTGAGCCAGGCAGGGCCGGGGAAACGCTGGCGATGCTGCGGGACGGGCACCAAGAACTGCTGCCGGCACCCCACAGCACAACCCAACCAAGGCCTCGTTCGGCGTCCAGATCTCGCTGCTATGCTCGACCGGAGCCCAGGCACGAGTCCAGGGTGGGCTCTGTCGGCGCCCGAATTTATACCGCGGGGGTCAGGGATGTCACAGTCATCTCTTGCTGACAGCACAACCCCTGGGTTGGTGACCTCGCAGTCCATCCCTGCTGTACCCAGGCGCCAGCCTGGGCCTCCATCACCCCCACACTCCGTGATTTCCCTATGTCATGGTGATGCATTTGAGAAAATAAAAATTGCTCGTGTTTTCTGTCTCCACAAAAGTCCGTCTTGTGAACTGTTTGCACTTTCTGAAACCCAGAGGGACACTTTTTTGCCTGTTCTGGTTTGGATGCAATGCAAATGGGTGGCAATCCCTACGTCAGCCTTGCTTTTTATACCACGTGCTCACAGCAGGGCGTGTGCTCATGCTGTCCTGTGCAGCCTGCTCTGCGGGACCTGCTATAGCTGGGGTTGGAGGGGGTCACCTCCAGAGGTCCCTTCTAACCCCTACAGTTCCATGATTCTGAAAAAGCATGTCTGACCATTTTGCGAAGCTGTGCTGCCCTCTGATTGTGAGCACATGCTGCTCAGTCTTCAGCACTGGAAACTACACACGGACTCACCCTGTTCTGAAATGGGCATGGGAGGAGACAACTGACAGTTTCTAAGGGAAGAGAGAAGTAGGGGATAGAGGTGAGCACAATTCATCCTATCCAGTATACACAGTACACTCGGTCAGAAGAAAGAATATCAGTGTGCACCCTATGCACCTGATATAAGGTGTGAGCTTCTGGCAACCTCCCCTGGCCTCCACCACTTGCAGGCTTGCGTGTACGTTATCTCAAGCAACAAGAAAGTAGAGATCAAGCCACAAGACCAAACAAATGATGGGTTAAAAAGAAAAATAGAACCTTGACAAAAGATTTTCTTGTTTTTAGGAAGAATTTCCCTCAGAGCTTTCACAAGGTAACAGTGTTACCTGCTCCTAGGCCTCATCTGAGGCCTGGAGAGATCCCAAGCCCACAGACAGTTTTGTAGCCCATTGCTTAGATCAGACAGGGCAGCTGCTGAGCAAAACCTCTGGCAACACGTGCCCCACGCCAGAAGAGAATAGTTGAGACGTATTACAGCTGAATTATTTGGTAGTTTCAATTTCTTGCAATATAAAAAAGCTAACATTATCAAGAATAAGAGTCTGAAATGTCTCTCTAGTAACTCTAAACGTGTATTCACACTTTGTTGGTATTCATCCCTAAATCCCCTGCCTAACACACTCCATAAGCACGCACCAGGAATGCCCTCTAATATCTGACCCAAACAGCAACATTGATGTCTTCCAAATACTAGCCCAGCTAACTGAAATATATCCCGATTTTAGTGTCTGTCTTCAGTGCTTGTTAGTAAGTAAATCTTGAGTTACACCAGTCTTGAACCACTGTGAGTAATGCAGGAGCTTATTTGAGGAAGGAGAACATACAGAAGTGTAAAGAATGAGACTCAAACCCGTAACAGGACACAGCCACTTGTTCAGTTCAACATTTGGTCAAGAAAATACGTTAATACAAAATTTCTTCACGGGCCATTAGCAAAGGTTTTTTGGGTTCTATATTGAAAAGTTTCACCAAGGCCAAGGTCCAGCAAAATATCTTGAAACATGGGAGCTATCAACTGAGCTCCCTCCTCCAGGACAGTTAAGTTAGCTTCCTGACTTGGAGCCACATCTTCAGACCACGGATTTCCTGGTCAACAAAAACTGCTCTGAGGAAACTCCAGATGCACAATTGCAGAATCCCTCGATCTAAGCTCCACACAGCACTAAATACCTCAGCTGTCAAAAAATACCTGCCCACAACTCGTGTGTACCAGGCAGCCGAACAGTAGGTGGCTGGGTTCCACCACACGTCCAGCACAAGAAAGCTGCAAAGAGCTCAGCGTGGCTCCAAAGCAAACCAGTTTTCATTCTTTGCCAAGTTGTTTTCAACAACTTTGTATTGTAAATGTTGTTGTACGTTTCACTGGAACATCACAGAAGCAAGAACTACATTGTAATTATATTTTATCATATTTTAGCAGGAGAGTAGATTCACTTTTTCTGGAAAAATCTTCATTTACAAATTGAATTAGGTTTCTGAATTTACGTTTTTGAAAACTGTTAAATGAATACTTGTAAATGACATGAAGCATCAGCTACTCTTCAGTGAAAGTAACACGTACGAAAAAAATTATTCAATATTACAAAAAGCTGTGGCAAGTGGACCTTTAGTGAACTTTCTGGCACTTCAGTCTGGAAGTCAGCAGAGCCACCTTTCTCACCCAGTGGGGACGCAGCAGTATTAGCTGAACAGTAAAAGGTCAGAGGTTAAACACGAAACACATTAAGTTTTTACTTCACCACATTTCACGAACTACGCAGGATCAGGATCACAATCCCCGATGCACAATAGGTAACCACTATAGGCCTGGCAATGAACGTACGTGGGGTATAGAGCAAGCAAAGCCTGAGCACTGAACAAACCCAGCTGCGACTGCACCGTGTTCTTGTGTGGGTGGGTGGTGACCTCCAGCCAAGATATCCACACACATCCTATTCACTGGTGGCCAATTATTCCATGGCACTTTGACAAGCGCAGACAGTTGCCCCAGCATTTCATTAATGTAAATATTCTGTAGTTACCTACTAGTAATTCTAGCTATCTACTGTGAGTTTAGTCAAACATGGCCCTCTTTTGCTACCCTGCTTCAGCTCATTAGCACTCACTGCTGCTTCAGCAGTTGCTGGCTTTTCAGCAGACTGGACAACTGCACACTTAACATTGGATAGAAAAAAAAATAAAAAGCACTTAACTGAAGGAATGCTGTCAACATCGGGGACATTGCCGTGACCTTATGTTGCACTTAACTGAAATGTTTGCTCAACAGCAATCTTGGATGTGAACATGTTTTCAGTAGGAAGAGGAAGCCAAATTCTCTATTATAACAGCAGGAATTCACTTTGTGTGCCTCAGCTTTTCCATCCAAAGTTAATGGAATTGCTAAAACACAATTCAAAATATGTGAGGGCACTTCGCTACCAGGAAATCTTTCCACAAGCATTAACCAAAATGTTACAGTAACAATTTTAAGCGATTTAACTTCAAAACTGAACATAACTCAGCTATTTTAGGACTATTCTACTTCCAAAAATCATTTACGTTTGCTGTAGAAAGTAGGCATGACAAAGTTAAAGGAACTTCAAACTTTCAAAACCACACCACTGTCATAAAAATATTTAAATATATGCAGACACTGTTTACAACAACTTTATTGGTATAATAAATGTTGGGCAACATTTCTCTGAAACGTTATAAAAGCAAGAATTACATTGTAATTATATTTTGCTTACCATATTCCAGCAGAGAGGTACAATTTACTATTCTTCTGGAAAATAAACATTCTCAAAATTTGAAATGGATAATGATTTCAAAAAGCAGCATGGTAATATTTCTCATCTCACAACAAGAGCCAAAAATGGAAGTAACATTTTTTTCTCCACTTCCTTTGAACCAAAGGGAGACAGAATTATACTGCACAGTTTATTTTTGCATTTCCATACTGTCTAAATGCAATTGTTTACAAAGCTCCTTTGGAATGACAGCAGTAAAACCAGAAATATCTCAAGGGCTCAGTGATTTAATACTTTCAGCTCCAGGAATACGGGGCTGAAATGAGCAGGGGAATCTTCATCCCAGTACAGAAGTACAAACGTCATAAAATAAAAAAACTATTCATAGCAAGGCTGTCATGTTTTTCGTTCCTTAAAGAAATCTGCTCCTTTCAGCTCTTCCGGCAGGTAGTCCTGCTCAACGGGTTCCTTGTACATGGGGTTATATTTATAGCCTTTGCCATAGCCCAAGTTCTTCATGAGCCTCGTTGGGGCATTTCTCAGGTGCAGCGGAACAGGTGGCAGAGGCCCTGTGTGCATTCTCAGACATTCTTTGACATTGCCGTATGCCCTGTACACCTCTATAGACTTCGGTGCTCTTGCAAAATACACTACGCATTGTGCTAGAATGACCTGGAAACAAGAAAAGGGAAAATGTTAAATGGTTACTTTTAAGCTCTTTGGGAAAAAGACTGTCGTCCAGACATTTTGTGTAGCTTGAGAAGGCCTACAGCGACCTCAGTCTGCTACTACAACATATTATTTAACAATATATAACAATTATTATAATATTATTATAATAATTATTTAAGAATATTATTATTATTTAACAATGAATATTATTTAACAATGCAGCTCATGATTTTGGCTACTAGAAAAGAAAAGCTAATTTAGAACATCCGGGTATATGACTATTTATAACAGAGAAAAACAAAAGAGGCAGAGCAAAATGAAATTAGTTCAAATACCACTTTAACAGAAAATATGCAGTGAAATTTCAAGTACAGCTTCTACTTTTAGAGCTACATTTTCTTACTCAATGAAAACATTTGCTTGCTCAAAGTTTTGTGAAGAACAAATAAGCAAATCTGCCTTGCCCTTGCAATCTGTTTCTTTTTTATAGTTATAACTAGGCTTTACAATTTACATTACTTTTAGATCAGTGAATTAATGAAGCCTTTACCTCACATTCTGGCATTCCAATAAAGTGACAACCTTGATAAGCAGCAACTGCTTGTGTTAAAGCCAGAGGATCTGCCAACCCTATAAGAAGGGACCACATGAAAGCAGGTTAAAGTCAGTTTATTTTAATCACATTTTTTTTCTTCTGTATGATGAAAGGTTATCCATGTACCCATGTACACTTAAAGTTTACTGTCTTGGTGGAATGTCTGGTACAATACTTAGCAGTACATAAGATACACGCTTTCCATCCATAGCCTTCTTCCTACTGAATCTATTGCCACATGGTGGCAGCCTCAGCAACAGCAGGTAGCGTGTGATTCACTTACTTTTTGGATGTAAAAAAAGAAGTGGGGAAATATTGTTGTACAGACATAGCTTCTACAGACAGACTTCACTCTTCACTCATCACCTGATGTGCTGAAAATGTTGCTGCAACTGTTACTTTGGGAAAGTTAAACAAAATGCCTAAAAATACAGACTCAGCTATCAAACCTGAAGTTTGCATGTCAAGGTAGGCTTTTAGCTTCCACAGCCATTAAAACAATGAAAACAAAAAAAAAACAATGACACAAGTTTACTGGTGACCATCACTAGAGCTGAAAGAATATATATTAACACACTGGCAAAACCTAACCTCAAAAATCTTTTTTCTTCCTGCAGTAGTCATCACAGTGACATCAAACGTAGGCTTCTGTCTGCATATACTTAGTTTTTGCTGGACACTGTCCATTCCAGAATTTCATTCCTACGTGCATGTAGCATTTGTTTTGCTATTTATTTTTTAAAGCACTAACCTTTGGAAACCAGAAGATCGGCAGATCTTAATTCAACACAATACTCCAACAAGAAATACTGAAAATAGTTACCTATATCTTCGCTTGCAAACCTCACCAGCCTCCTCGCCACGTAGAGTGGATCTTCACCTCCTTCAAGCATTCGAGCAAGCCAGTAAAGGGACGCGTTCTCATCTGAGCCTCTCATAGACTTATGCAGGGCAGAGATGCAATTGTAATGTTCTTCTCCTATTTAGAATGGGGAAGAAGAAATACAGAGAGGTATTTGGATGAAAATGAGCAAAACTCATTTAAGAGAAGAGAATATATGTTAGTAGATCACAGTAGGTAAACATAACCTGCTTTTCCAAGTTCTATTTATGCATTTATCATGTTGTTCATCAATGTTTTCAACATCTTCATGCTCCACCATGTGCATCATTCCACCAACTACATAATCCTAACAGAGCAACAGCAGATAAAGAGAAGAGTGCAATTTGGTTTTGATAACCTATGATCTCTCCTTCAAAAGGAAAAAAATACTGATATTTTAAGCAGTTAGGAAGAAGATCTTGCATTTACATCTCCTAATTCACAAAAAGTAAGGTATGAGAACATACAAACCATCGAACATTGCTTTTGGATCCACACACAGAGCACTGAGAAGGCAAGAGAAGCATAAGAGAAAACCATTTCTGTACACTGGAGATATTTTAGAAAAAGAAATTTCACATCAAACAAAATTTGAAAATTAAGCGTGCAGTAAATCAGACATGAATTTGCTTTATTATACATGGAAAAAAAGAAAACATTGCTGTAGATATCTAACGATGGCACATTACAAAATTTGGAGAAAATAACATCAGGCACACAATCCTGACAAATCCCCTATGAAATGTAGGGTTCACATTCTTAGGAAGGGCCCTAAAAACTTTGAGCAGCTCAAACAAAAACCAACCAAAATAAAGAAAACCAACTACCTGAATTGCCAGACTGCGCTGAGTTATTAACAATGAAGTTTTTTTTTTAAAAAACTTTAATGTAAGATTCAGTATGGGTTTTGAGGAGGAAACAAAGCCACTCCACAGATCTTTTGCAGCTACAGTTAAAAATAGACAGGCAGCATTAAAAACACTGAGACCAGTCCTGCTTGCAACCTTTTGCGTGCAGCTGGTTTTGATTCTTCTGCATGTCTTTTAATGAAACTTATAAAAGTATTTCGCAGTGATATGTTTTTTAAACTTTCCACATGATCTGATTTTTCACTTCTTAAAATGCCTGGCATTCCTTGGCTCACAGCTAACCAGATTAAAAAGGCAACTGGCTGCATGCACAGACATCTGCTAACATTGCTCTTCTTCCTACAGCTAAAAGGATTTACGGCCCCAGGGCGGTATCAGAACACGTCACTGTCCTTTGTAGGCTCTACAAAATAAAAGGTTGCACATGTGATTAGGAAGACCAAAACCCCCATACCACTGCAAACGCTCCTTTATGTCAGCAAGACTTCCACTTCTCAGGTCAGAGACTGGACCCATCTTCCAGCACTGCTCACACGGCAGCGTGGCTCTGTGGGGAATTCAAAGCGTGCACTCCTGGCGTACCCAGGCCTGCAGGCAGCTGGTTTTGATAGGGCTGCACACAAAGAGCCCCGTGGTATGTAGTCGTTACTCATGCCAACCCAAACAGCACGTTTGTGCTCTGTCGTAACACTTGAGTTTAGCGTTAGTGGCAATACAGCCAAGCAGCTGGACTGGCAGCATCCTCTTGGGAATGGCCTCTCAAAAATAAAGATGACAGCCTTTAAATATTTGGAAATGTTGCATTTCCTAGATTTTTTTTGCTGAAGTGCCTTTATACATGGTTCAGACTACTGTAACGTGTCACACTCAAGGATACCAACCTGAGAGGCAGAAGGACTCCACCTGAAAGGTTAGGACTAGAGGTACCAGCCTGCAGGGTACTTCAGAGCATGTAGCTGAGAAAGGGGATAGGTTTCTCCCTCTATTTCTTTACACAAAGTTAATTGTGTGACTGAGTCATCAACGTAATGACAACACTTTGACAGGAGACATAAACTTCTTCAGAAAAACTGGGGAATTGTAATGAAAATGTGGTTTCAGCTGAAGGAAACATACAGAGTTGCATGCATTGGGCAAACAGATTTCATGTTTCTTTTAATTTCAGTTAACTTATTCTGTAATTGTAACACATTTCCACTCTTTTCTCATAACTGACACTTAGCACAGATAGAGAGAAAATCCTGCAATTATTCTGATATTTATTTTTGGTATTTGCTATATCAGTGTAAACAGTGAGCCACAACAGATAAAAGGAAGAGGAGACAATACAATTCTATCTCAGAAAACAAATCTTTGCCCATCTGTTGTTAACATTAATTACTTTAGTTGCTGCATCATTTCCTCCAAAAATCAAAATAAAAAAGGACTACAATTAATAGCTAAAATGCGACTTAACAGTTTCCCTCTTGCACTGCAAGGGCTGCAGACTGCTCCTGGCAATAAAATCTGACTAGAGTGGTTTCTTTGTCCTGCCAGCTAAAATACATAGATTACCTACACAAAGGTCATGGCTTTACACATCTGCACGCAAATCAAAGCAATAGTTTAATTTCTTCCCTGGACTACTCAGTGAGAGCACATGAAAAAATGCATTATCACATACTTTTGGCAAATATTGCTTAAGGTGAACATAATTAAATTTATTTAAATTAAATTAAATAATTGCCTACAGGAAAGCTGGGGAGGGGCTTTTTACAAGGATAGATAATGACAGAACAAGGGGTAATGGTTATAAACTGGAAGAGGGTAGATTTAGACTGGATATAAGGAAGAAATTCTTCACTGTGAGGGTGGTGAGACACTGGAACAGGTTGCCCAGAGAAGTCGTTGATGCCCCCTCCCTGGAAGTATTCAAAGCCAGGCTGGATGGGGCTTTGGGCAACCTGGTCTAGGGGGAGGTGTCCTTGCCCATGGCAGGGGGGTTGGAACAAGATGATCTCTAAGGTCCCTTCCGACCTGAACCATTCTATGATTCTATGATTAAATAACCATATAAAAATTGAATTCCACATTTGCACAATTCTGGCCAAACAGTACTTAACTATCTGGTGCTTGCTATCTGAACACAACCATACTCAGTACACCAGACACAGCATCATGTCCCTTCAATTTATAAGGCTGAAGCCCTTTAGTAGAGAATTGCAGATTCTACGACAAGAACTAAGACTCAAAAAGTACTAGCTAAAACATACTACCAAAAAAAAATAAGTATATCTATTTATGCAGTAGCCTCTGTCTTCATACAAAAAACACAGCTAGCTATCTCTACTGTAGACAGAAGCGATCAATCCAGACACAGACTGTTCTGCAGAAGAGAGAAATTTTGTGAAGGCACATCCACAGACAACCTGCTACTGTGACAGCATGTATTAAATGTGCTCCAGGATTTTACAAACAAGAAGAGAATTTTCACTGCTGTCACCCACCTCTGAAAAAATCTCTGACAAAAAAACCCTACACGAAGCTCAAAGGATTACTCTGACACACACAAGCCTTACGCACTCTGAGCCATCTCCAAGCAAGTAGGCAGAGGGTGGCTGGGAGCAATGGCCACAAACAAGTTCTGTGTGACAGCAGCCACCAGGCGACAGCAAACACACCAGGGACCTGAACAGTACAAGAGTATCCTACCACTAAAGTAGTCAGATTTTCCTCTTCCTCCTCCTCACTAATCATGACTTCTTCCTGGCACATACTCCACAACATTTTTCTTCACCCTCCCCACTGCCTGTCTGCCACTTCTCAGCTGCCAACATATCAATATCTGCACAGCTGACATTTCCTGACAATGAGCCATCACTTCCTCTTTGTAACAAGGCTGAGAGCAGGCACATACATTACAACCTCCAGAAATCACCTGTCACAGGTTTTAAGCAGGAACAGTTAATCGACCAGATCAGACACGGTGGAAACATGCTGCTTGGCATAACTGCATGACACTACAGCACAGAAATGCAAGTACTGCTGAAGAACTAGCATATGACTTCAAGGGGATTCACGTAATTTCTGATATTCAGTCTCTGACTTTTATTCCTCTCCTGTAAAAAGGTGGCCAACTGTTGTGATACCAAGTTACAAGTTTAGCAAGGGTGGTTATCACATCAGAAAGCCTTAAATGCTGTTAGATTTAAGTGACCTGCCCTAAGCAGGCTACAAAATTCATTGCCTTAAAAAGCTACTCTCAAAACAAAGCAAACCGATCAGTTTTCGAATAACATTGTTGTGAATGTGATCGCTTCCAAGACTTCCAAAGGAGCAAAAATGAAATCTCCTCACCAAAATACTTCTTCACCATGCTTCTTCATCTTTGCTCTTAGACCTCAATATCCTAATAAACTTGAACAACAAACAATTTCACTAAGCAACTGTTGGCAGGGCTGCAAATGAGTCTTTCAACTAATCTACACTTCCTAAGCAGAGAGAGGAAACTAGAAGGAACTGCTGAGTGAGCCTGCTATAGTGCGAAGACAAAGCAATTTTCAGGCCAAATTTCAATACATCCACTGCTCCATTGGAGCAACTGCAATGAAATGGGCGAAGAAGCAGGAATTATAGAGGCTTTTCAAATGCTGGATTGCAGAAACTGTACCAGGCACTCACCTGCTCGGTCATACAGGATGTGAGATCGTTGTAGACCTTCCTTTACATGTTCTTCTGTTACCAGAATTCCATCTGCAGAACAGCCTTTAGTAATACCCAATGGAGTGGTCTTCCCTGCTGCCAGCCTGGCCTGAACTGCTAACTGAAGTCCATTCAACCCAGTCCGTGCATCACCATCACAAAGGTAGGCGAGGGTACTGAGAGCTTTCTCCTCTATGCACACAGGTAATCTGCAACAAAACCACCCAAGCTGTTAGCCCACCCCGTGCTCCTCTCGTTGTACAGCATGCTAGGTAACGCATTTCTTTACCAAGTCTGTCGAGGGGAAATTGGGTTTAAGCTGGCACTTCAAAATAACCCCACCTTCTCTGAGGTGTCTCAAACACCCTCTTTGTGTTTGAATGGGGAAACAGCACAATGTAACAAACCAGCCACAGAACTCATACATCAAATTACTTGGAAATCAAGGAACGCATACAAGCAAGCTGTTTGCACCGTGCACTGATGAGAGCAAATGACTTGAAATGATGTAATGCTTCCCTGTTCCACAATATCAGCTCCTGTCACACTCAGAATTTAAGAATAACAAGATTTTATATTCAGAATAGTTGAATTCAGTTAATTTTTCTGAGGAGTTAAACCCCCAAATTTTAACACTCTGTATTTTTCCTTTTTAAGCTCATCCTATCCTCAGAAGCTCAGGTGCCTCACACCCTTTCAGTTTACCCTGACTCCCCCACAGCATAGAACTGTGGGGCAGAACAGCTCCCACACATTCTGACCTCTTCACAAGTTCCTGATCATCTTGCAGATGGGCAACCTCGTGTTTTCTTCGCTCTCCAAAATTAACTCAGAACACCCACTGGATGCCATTGCTCAATGTTGGTACCGTGTAACCCACGGTACTTGGAGACAAAAATATAAACAAGCCAACACCGGGACACCCCAGGACCCATCACTCACTGAGCTGAAGGCGATAATACTAGCTCGAGTAACAGAAAACTACCACTATGGGATAATAAATCACTCTTTCAACTCCCTCTTATCTCTGTACCTTCAGAGATAGTTTGTGCCAAGAACCAAGGCAAAACACAGCATGAACTACCTGCACATCAGCAGAGTGTTTGATCCAATGAGAAGAGGATGTAAGCAGCAGAGAGCAGATACAAGAAAGCCCAAGCAAGAAGAACCAGTACGATGAAAGATTTAAAAATAATTGAGCAGAAAATGAGATAAAGTACTCACTGCTTCTTTCACATATAAATCTTCTTACTTGCACTCACAGTGCAATTATTTTCACTACATTCACTCTGGGACAAACTGCAGTAATTTTACAGGCAAGTGTGATTTTTCATCTGAAATAAAGCACGAGGGCTGCTCTGAAAGTAATAAAATATGTTGGTCCATGACATCAGAGGTGGATGTTGGTGGTATTGCAGTAGAGGTTGAACCTTCCTACCAACATTCCGTTCCATGTTGTTGCCGTGTGACAGATGGCAGCAGAGGGGCACTCTGACACAATGGCGTCTGACATGGGAGTGCGGATGGAGCAAAGGGGTGGAACTGAATTCCTCCGTGCAGAAAAAATGGGACCCACTGACATTCATCAACACTTGCTGAATGTTGATGGAGACCACACAGTGGATGTGAGCTGTGAGGTGGTGGGTGATGCGCTTCAGCAGATGTGACAGCAACGAGAAAGGCAAGCCACGTTCTGGACAGCCATGCAGATTTTTACAACAGGCTCTTTTCACTTGTTCATCACTGGTGAAAATGCATAGCCAATAGCAGTGACTATGTTGCAAAACAGGGTTTTGTAGCTGAGATCTTGCTCCATCAAAGAGCGTTATTGTGCTCTTTGTATCTGTTGTAGTTTCCATTGAAATAAATAGGAGGCAGTACTTTCAATGAGACCTAGGCAGTACGATACGCATTTTTCTCTGCCTTACAGCGTTGTCTTTGAAGAAGGGCTGTCATCCCAGCAACTCGATTTGCAGCAAGGAAGACAGATGGATGTTTCAAAAACAGAACAGTTTTCCAGAGGCGTTCAACATCCAAGACCAAAAGGAAGCCTATGTTAAACACTGATTTACAAACCAGCAAATCCAAAACCTGTCAGTACATGTAATATAGACGCTAACAAGCCAAACTGCATGACGTCTCGGCTTGCCAACAGGAAACTGGGAATCCTTCATTTCACTCAGCTGCATGCCTTCTGCGTTACCTAACTTCAAATACATTCATCTATCATCTAGTTTACCATCTGACTTAAATTAGAGATATCACTCTGAGGGCAGTACCTAAATGATAAAAATAAAAAGCCAAGAAGGAAAAGAAGAATTTGATTTCCTGCATCAGTGGCAGAGTCCAAGTGTATTGTGTCAGTGGATAACCAGTACAGTTCATGCTTTTACTGAGGCAGAAAAAATAGAAAAAAGCATAAGCAAAATTTCAGCAATATAAAATGTCTTCTGCATTGACTTCTCCTTACTTTCCTTCTTCACAAGTGTTTCCGTTTCTTCCTTTCACATCCCCCCTCTTAGTTTACCACAAGCTTTAAGAGGTACAATTTGATGGCAGGGAAGCTGATGAAAATGGAACACAACACACATCTGATCCTAGAGAAACTCAGTAACTCATATAAAAATTGTTCAAGACATTTTACAAGTGTGATGACACCATAAAGAAAAGGATGCCAAATTCTATAATGCCTCCCTCTGGTTCAACATTACAAGAAAAGGCTGCACAAGGGTGAAAAAGAAGCCAAGTGATCTAACCTTATAAGAAACCTGCAGTAACAGCGAGAGCAAGACAAGAAAAAGCCACCAAGAAAACTTAAGGAAACAGATTCTGGCAGAGCACACCTTCCTTTTGGTAACTGCTGCGCATACACGTCCTGCAGAGCCAACAAAACCAGTGGAATGATTCAGCAATGGCTGCATTCTCACTGAGCACAGAAGACACCTGTAGAAACTAAGGAAGATTCACCCTCAAGGTAAAAGAAGAGACCACAAAGAGTCACCCTCCTTTTCAAAACCTGAACAAGGGCAGACAAGTCATGTGATACCAACCCCATCTGATAGAAGCACATGCAGAACCTCACACTGCACATGGTTTGGAAACAGAAACATTAATCCACAACTCCATGTCCACATCCTTCTTCTGCCTAGATCTCTGCATCCCTTCTGAAGTGGGCATGCCTCACACCTAGGGACATGCCACGTTACAGCACCATTTCCAATTCTAGAAAGAGGTGAGCACAGTGAACGATGAACTCAACTGTAATACATAACCTCCTTTCATTTGTTCTCCAGGGCAGCTTGAACACTGTTACCTGCCTGTGTCTAATGCTAGCCCTGCTTCCTAGAGGTGGTGAGGCAAAAATGTGAAAGAAGAGACATAGCTGCTCCTGGAGAGTGGCAGCTGGAGAGGAAATGAAGGAGCAAAAATGGCATGGGAAGCGAAGCAAGAAGAGGTTAACAAGGAGACAAAACTGAGCCACAGTAAGGGACAGAATGGCTTAAAAAAGGCCAAACTCAATTGCAAGAGTATTTCTGAACTACAATCCAAAACCAGATAGTGGTAGGAAAGACCAAAAAAAAAGGTTAAACATGACTGCAACAAAAGCTCTTCATTTCTGACTGCCATTTTCATTTTAAAGTGCCTGGCTCCCACTTTAGTTATTGGTGTGGGGCACTCTCTCTTCATGGACAGATTTCTGAAACTGTGCTAGTCTGACAGTCTGCCTGCCAGACTTCTTTCAGTTTGATTAAGCACCACACTGCGCTGTTTAAATCATCCATAGCTAACGGGAGGTTACAGATACAGGGAGTCTAGCGAAACCCAAACCCAAACAACTGCAGCTGAAACTATGCCTTGTACTTTAATCCCAAGCAGAAAAGAAAGTCTCTGAACCCCACTCAGGGCGTAGCCACAACCACAGCTGTGCCATTACATTAAGGATGACATGCGGTACTGCCCTCTCTTCTAACATTCACACCACCACAACATACAAAAGTTACAGAGGAGGAGAAATGAGCCATGGTACCTTGAAAATATTAAAAATAATACTAATTAAAAAAAGGGGGAGATGAGGGGGATGACACCTTTCATTCCCTGCCCTGAGTCCAGCATTCAGGTCAGCTATTCTTAGTGCTTTCATTCTGTGATAACACTAAAAGGACAAAATATATTCTCTTTCATTTAATTTGTAAAGACTGCCTGCACAATTACCATCACATCAACACGCTGTGACTCACTGACAGTACACATGAGCACTACCACGAAGAAACGGTAATGATAACTTTTTATGAAAGCAGCAAAGAACCAAGTACTATTCTTATTTGATAGCTAGCCATTTCAGAAGGCACATATACATCCCTTATGAATGAATTTTGATCTCAGTTCTTCTAAACTCTCCCAAATGTTTAACATGACTGTCTGGTTTGGACAAAAGGGGCAGAAAAAATCAAAGTCTATTACCACCTCACAGCAAACAGGCTCCTGAGCATACCATAAAACACACTAGCACTTACGCTGCAGCTAAAGAACTGTAGCATTCCCTCTGATCTCATTCAGAAAAATTCTTAGAAAACAAACTTTTGTCAGGCACTTCCAAGCTGATTTAACAGGGAATGCCCCATCCACCACTTAGTGGTAATGTGACGCTTTCACAACCAGTAACAAGCAGTAACACACATTAGGACACGACAAAGACTCAGTTACAGGCTTCCACAGCAAATCCCCAGTGGCAGAACGGATCTAAATATCCTGGGGGGTGAGTCAGGAGCTACAGATCCAAGTATAAAGCTCTCTCCTAATCCAGACGCTGAGATTATGTTTTGGATGGAGAGAGCTAGTGCTCTGAATTCTCTCTCTCCTGTCACTCTCCCCCCCACCCCTGTCATATGCTGCCACTTCTTTTCTTTACTATCAGAAGTGGCTAGGGTTTCTCTTCCCACCCCCCAAGGGCTTCATCCTCCCCCTGGCAGGCAGTCAATTCCTCGGGCTGTGCGCGTTAACACCCTGCAGCCCATAAAGTACTCACCCCGAGCTCTCGCTGCTGCTGCCAGTCGCAGAGCAGCCGTGCTGGTTGCCTTGGCCTAAAACCTGGACACCTAAGGACCTGACAGCCCGCAGCAGAATTGCCTCCATCGCCTCAACCGAGAGCTTCTCCAGAACGATCACCCGGCACCGGCTCAGAAGAGCGGCGTTGACCTGGAAGGACGGGTTTTCTGTCGTCGCTCCTATCAGAGTCACCGTCCCGCACTCAACGTGAGGAAGGAAAGTGTCCTGAGTATGGGAGGGAAGCAGAAACAACTCATCTCAATCAATGACAACCTGAAACATCCCATGTGAGTAGGCTACTCAGCCTTTTTAAATACTTCTTGTGTTGTGAGTCTTTGGGTTTCCTGTCGATGTGACAAATAACCTCACTGACAAGGCAGCTCATCTGCTCAGCTTAATTAAATGATTTAATTTCATGCACATGGTGGGCTGTTCACCTTGATAATCAGGTTTGCACTGAGAATGACCCTACCAGCTAAAAAGGAAATGTGAAAAATCTGCAAATTTTTAGCTTACTTATGTGACTTTTATTTGTTTGGCAAAAGAGACATCAGGAAAATGCCTTATCAAATATAGCAAATGATGAAACTACTTCCAATTCTTTGAACCAATGTTTAGGGCTACAATTCTCCACCTGATTCAATAGAACATCTCAGAAAACTATAGGAAGATCAGAACACGGTTCCATTTAAAAACTTGACAGGAAAGAATTAAAGCTTTCCATGGGATGACTAAAGAAAATACCTAGAAAAGGAAATAGAGAAGGAATACCCAAGTGATGGCAGCAGCAACATATTATCCCTAAGTACCGTGCCATGCCTTAATTTTCTCTGTTATTGCAGAGAAGAGGGCACAACATTAAAACAAACGTCCTATGCACATCCATCTTCCAGACCTTCTGAAAGGTAACACAGAATGTTATCCCTATGGTGGAGGCTGAAATGAAGATTAAGTACAACAAACATTCCTAACATGACTTTGGAGAAATACAATTCCAGGAAAATGTCATATAAAGCCCAGCATGTAAGTCAACCACAGGTACAGCTCAGCCTTTTATTTGAATCTTTGAAGCACAGCAACTACATGTTGATGCATGGTAGTTAGTTAGAGATGTAAAAATTCTATTTCGTAATTCACTTCCTAGAAACATTAAAATGAAAACCAAAAGCCTAAAGTAAGCTACCATCTAAGGCAAAGTGAAGAATTTCACGGATGTTCTGACACAGGTTTTTTCCAAAAAAAAGTAACGCAGTACGATACCTGCTGAGATTTATTGAAACGATGGATCTCGTCAATAAAGAGAATGGTTTTTCTCTTGAAGAGTCTTTTTTCATTCTGGGCTTGGCTGATGACATCTCGAACATCATTTGTCTTGGCACTCGTGGCCGACAGTGTCACAAATCTCGTGCCGTTCTTCTTGCTGCTGTTGGCTATGATGTGCGCGAGGGTAGTCTGAAACAGCAGCAGGAGCAAGCTTTGTAAAAATTCACTTTGGACACAAAGTACTGATTTGAAGACGGTATAGACAAGAACAAAGATGCTTACTTCAGACACAGGGACAACGCAGACAGCTTAGAGTTGGGTATTTCAGTTCATGCTACTGCAGCACACAGAAGACTCAAAAATTTTCCACTAGAAGTAGCTGCCAATTCCACACTGCATTTCTAAAGGCCTGCACTTTTAAGTACCAGACCTATTCAGTCTCAACACTGAAAATGTCAGCAATGACAGCTGTCTCTTTCACCATTGAAAAAAACCTCTTCTCCAAATACACTGTTGTCACAGGAGATGGCTCGGCTGCAATTCACTGCGCCATCATTTTGTAGAGTATTTTAAAGGACAAATAGCTGCTCTATTCTGAGATACCTGCAGCAGAGCAACCATATTTAAGAAAGAAAAAGCTACATAAACATTGTTAAAGCTGCTTCTATTTCCACCACATGTAAAAACAACATTTGTCAAAAAAACAATTCTCTACAAAAGCGTGAGGGTACTGAAAAATTATATGCATACTTCAGAAAACGCAACTTAAATAGTCACCAGTAAACAAGTGCTGGCCCAGGGAAGTAAAGGACAGCTGGCTGAACAAACTGTTGGCTGGTTTTAGTAAGCAGCTCTGCTGTTTTTCCTTCCTCATAGACAACTCTGTCACACCTTCAATTATTTATAGGGAATTTAACTGCACCCATAAAGCACAGAGGCAGCCTCCAGCACTACTCTGCACACAGACTCACTACACCTCAATATAGGTGTAAGTCTTCAGACCCTCCCTTGCTCCCCTCAGGCGTATCTGCATCTCTCCAACAGTATTACCTCTGTCTGAAAGTACTGCTAGAGAAAAATGGGTGTTTCCTCCATCAGCCTCACTTCTATTAAAGAAGGAGGCAAGGGGACTGAAGACAGGAGAGCCCCAGCAGCTGAGGAGAAGGACAGGTGCTGACAAAACTGCTTCAGAAGATATTCTAAGTACTGAGGTTAAAGCAGCAGGTGCTCCAAACCTGATCCTCCTGCAGGGAGGCTGCAGAAGCCACCATCTATCAGACCACTGCCAGTGGTGCTGGCAGGACCCCCTTCACCGCTCTAGCAGCACTGCTCTGTCTCTTTAATGGATCTGCACATCCCTGAAATGGCAACCAGCCTAAGATAGGAAAGGGGAAGCTGAGAGGGAGGATATATTACTATTTATCCTTGCTTTGGGGTTAGTAAGGGGTTCCTAACTGTCTTCAGGAGAGGTGTCATTTCACATCTTGATACAACACTCAAATTCTGCATCAGATCCCCTCTCATCCCCTGGGAGCTCGAAGCACGAGCCTATCCCTCCCGGGAATGCTGCCGAAGATAGATGCAAGTGCTTTCCAGAGTGTTGGTCGAGCCTACAGATATCAAGCAGGTCTGGGAGAACCACCACCACCACCACAACAACAAAAAAAACCAACCCCACAACCCCAAAAAGCTACACTAAGAAAATAAAACTATAAAACTAAAGTTTGTTTTTCCTTACAAAAGGGACTCAATTCAGGATGCATCTTTGGAGGATGAACTCATGCCTCAAAACCACTGAAAGCAGGATAACCCCCAATACATCAGATCTGAATATGAAAAGGAAACTCATACCACTTCTTTCTCTAAAAATAGCAGTGGAGAGAGGAAAAAATAACAATCAGGTCACTATTCTCCTTATAACTCCACTTACACTGGTAGCTCACACTTCATCGACATCAGGTTACACAGACGAAGAGACTTGTTATGGTCAACGCAAGCCTAAATCAAGGCATTCAAGACTGTAGAGATCACGTTTCTACACACAGGGTGAATGTTTTTTTCCATTTCATCAATCAGCTCACCCTGTAGCATGAGTCAGAACTCAAGATTTTTGCAAGACATCTCAACAGGAACAAAGAAAATGACACCTGTAAGGCAAAAATAAATTGAATCCCTGCATTTTGCTGTCAGTCAAACTGGACATACAATCTTCAGACAGACAGTTTCATTGTTGAAAAAAGTTAGAGGATACGCGGGAATCTGTATTTCTACCTTTACTTCAGAAAAAAAAAAAAAACAAGAGATCTGTAGGAGAAAATAGAAAGAAATCTATTTGAAAGTTACTATTAGAACAAAGATCCATATGAAATCTGCTGTGCAGTTCTCAGCCAGCACATAACCTCTCCCACTCTGCCAACTGCTGGGTCAGCAAAAGCTGCCATAATAACATACACCGTATTTCAAAAGCAGTGCTTGATGCAGACAGACACATTCTTGGCCTCTTCCCCCTATTCCGTACCATCAAACATGTAGCTAGTCAAACTGCCCATCAAGGACAGGTCAAACTTTCCCCATTCCTCTGTAAGCCTATTATTTCCCCACGATTCCAGCTTTTTTTCTGCTTTTTCTGAAGCAGAAGTCGGTATCACGCTACAGCAAGAAACTCGTGCACCATGACTCATTAATAATGTTCAACTTGAGCCCGAGGTCACTCACTTCCAGATCTCCTACACACAGAACAGGCACTTAACTACTGAAGCTCTTCCCCACTGTCCTGGAATTCATTTATTTTTTATGTCAACCCAAATGAGAATCTCTCCTGGAAAGTAACCTATTTCCCCATTCTGTGCGCTATCACCACTCAATGCAATCTCACACTGGAAAAAACCAGCAGAAAGCAAGTAGAAATGATGCTGACATTCAGTGACTACCATTGCCACTTAGAAACATGGTAGCATATATGGTCGTGGTCACATCAGAGCAAAGCAAACCCCAGCCAAGGAGCTGTCCATGAAACCTAACATGGATCCTACCTCACGCTACTGGGAGATCAGGCAGATCTTGTTTAGAGACCTGCCTATGACCTCCTGTTCATGGAATCTTTCCCTGTTCATTCGTAAGTCTCATGAATTTGGCAAAACAGCTTCTGCAGATGTCAGTCAAAGAAGACACTTTGTCTCCCAGGTGTCAGAGTCTCACAGCCTTTTCACATCTCTCAGTCTCTTCATGAGGAGCTGACATTCATACTACACTTTACGGAAACAGGCTGCGGTGCAAGAGCTTTCCCTTGCAGCTGGATGGACCCTTCCAACACAGATGCTTCTCTCACCAAGTCTGAAGTGCATGCAGTCTGCTAAGGCATCTTCAGGTGACCACAGCAGATCTGCAGCGTACAGACTACAGCACAACGTGGATCATTCCAGACTAGGGATAATCTAGCTGGCATCTGGGCTTCCCCACCAAGGGGTTTTGCTGCTTTGTTCCACAGCGGGAATTACGTACACAGTAGGGATGACGAAACACAGAGAAAGCCTGGTGCAAAACAGCACAAGAAGCCAGCTGCATCTGCATACGTGTGGGGTCTTCAATTAAGTCAGAGTTCTGATCCTGCTGCCCTCTGACCAGAACTTTCCCTGTATTTTCACCTCTTCCTTTACTCTGGCCAGGATTTCCATATCTTTGCTTACATGCTGTTACCATCAGCAGCTTCTTCTCCCCCTCAGCCCTCCCTTTGGGGGCAGCAGGTGGCAAGGCCGTACTGTGCTCGATGACCAGGCATTACAGGCTGTGTTCAGCTTCACAGCCCTGAGATGGACACCAATAGCACCAGCACCTGCAGGTGCCTGATGGGGAAGCAGCTCCCTGAGATACAGTTTAAAGAGTTGGGGCCTGTCCTTTCCAGCCCCACCGAGCTGAACCCACACCGTGTCACAAGAAACACAGGCAATGAGTCAGGTTATGCCTAAAGGAAATTGCCAAGACAGCAGAGGAACGTGGCTCTGACACAGTGCCTATTGAGATAAATGCAATCAGAAGAGGCAGCAGCTGGCACTGATATAAGGGCAGATGCTATTCTTACTCATCTTGTTTGGTTCCTCACACCCCAAATAGCCCACTGTGAGACTGCCGGAGGAGTAAAGTGTCACGGAACAACAGCAACAGCATGTGGCTTACAGCACTTCCAGAATCCAAGTCAGACCAAGCATAAACAGAGGCAAGGTCACTGCACAGTTTTTCCTGAAATGGAGCAGTGCCTCCATTTGCTGCATCCAGGTTTGTTCCATTATATTCCAACTGCTTTACAAACACAGTGAGCTAACTCCAGTTTTCTCTTCCCAGAGAACTACCCTAAGTTATTTCTGATTTAAATCGGTGCAAGCAAGAGCAGGCACACTGCATCCGAAGACTTCTCCCAAGCAACTGCAAAGATGAACCCATTTTTCAGAGTTGTTCCGAACTCTATGCTTCTGCAAAAAATAACATGCATTTTTTCAGTTAAAAATCTAACTTTCTATCTGTGCTACACCTAATGCATTATGACAAATGTCTCAAACAGGAATAGAGGGTCTCCTAGAACTAAAATATAAACTCAGTGGATATTTGATAGAAACTTCAAAGATAACTTTTTGGTGGTTTTTAATGTTTTGCATTCATACCAACATGAGATATTTCAACTGAGTACCAGTTGGCATATACAGACCCCAGAAAATCATGCACAAATGTTCATTGTCCTATCATTTACAGGGAGCGGGTTCCAGACCCTTGTTGCCTACCTTTTTTCTTGTTAAATGGCATATGTAAGAATGTTTGCCATATTTAAAAACAGAATGTTCAGGTTTATGAAGCTTAAACCCTATCTGTGGCAGTAAAATTATTCTGTGCTCAAGTTACTCGTGTCCTCTTGCTAACTCTACTAAAATTGGTGCCCCATGGCAGACAAGCAAAAATCTAAATCCCTGCATTAAGGTGTCATAAATCATAGTGCAGCATACTCAGATTACACCAGGATCCATACAGGCTGTTAAAAATTTGCATGGTCAGGATGAACAAGCTAACAGTTCAGAAGTTAATAACCACAGCATCTCTTTGAGGCAGCTTTTCTTCTTCTGGCCTGTGCCTGGACAGCTTCTTAAAGCAGAAAACACAGTTATGTGTTCAACACTTAGTAATGACAAAAGTAAAAACAGAAACTAAGAGACACAGTAAGTTCACCTAAAGCACTCAGGCTTCAGAAGAAATTAGGAGGATAAATGAAAAGTACAAAGATCATGCTTCCTTAAAGTAAGAAGGCTCAAGTGAAACTCAAAGTCAGCTCACAAGAGAAGTACCCTGGCTCTGTCTTTTCAATTGTGCTTTCTTGAGTATTCAAGTGCCCCTAGGACAAGCAGTGAATCAGAACAGTAAAATGCACAATGTGTTTTTAATTACATACCCAGCTTTGATATACTTTATAATAAAAATTCTCAAGAAGTGTTCTTGACCTTCAGTATCAAATTCTGCATTTGCAGTAGTTTAATGGCAAACATTCTCTTCTTGCTCAGAAGAATCTGCTGAACTACTACTGCTCACAGAAGTCCAAATTGATAAATCATGCATGTACTTGAAATTTGTCCCCAAGGACTACCTCAATGTCCACTTTTTTACTTTGTTCTACTCTACTCTTTTAAAAGAACTATTGGTTAACATGTTACTTGGTTGTAGAAATGGAAGAAAGCATAGATGGGCAGCAATAACCCGATTCCATGGCTAGCAGGACAGTGAAGAAGTTTTAAGAAGTCCGAAGGACGACCTTACACAGCACTTTTGAATTTAGACTAGCATATCTAATTATATTGCTATTTTAGCACTGACCCTCTAACGTAAGGCTGATTTCTCTGACGGACAGAGCTTGGCACGTGGGCTTGTTGCATTTGAAGCTAGATAACATGGCTAGATAACATGTTAATTTGTTAACATTTTTCCCACTGAAAAAGACTGCCTAGCAGAAGAAAGTTTAGTCCAACCAGGTCCTGAGGCAGTGCGAGCACTTCTCTCCTTCACACGACCATTTAAATTTCAAACCCTAATTTATGTCACTCTTCATGTAGGAAGAATCCTGTCAGTCAGTCTTCCATGCATTTCAGAACATTTCATGAAGAATTGACATCTTAGACATTATATACATATATGTATATATATCTACACATCCCAAACAGTACATGTGTAAGATGCCTACCTCTTACATATCCCTACACATCCCACAAACAAGCACTTCCCACAGCCTTCCAAAAAATGTCAGTCTGCAGAACACAATCTGAAGCCCACTGAGCACACTTTTAGTTTCCAGAGACTGTATGTGACCTTCACTTTGTGACCATTGCATTTGGAACACATTTTTTCCTGAGGAAAAAGGAGCAAGCATGCACTGTCTACACACATAACCAGAAACCAAAGACAGAACATGCACAACCAGGTCCCTGAATATGTTATTTAAGAAGGTGGATTGCTAATTAATTAAAGAATTTCATTTCACTTCTCTCTCTGGACATCTTAATTCAGTCAATCGATCTTCTCTTTAATGAGTTTATAACAGAAGCCCTTCTTTACATCATCTGCTCTGTTGTTTCTGATATTACCTACTTATTTTAAAGGAAGTAGCAATTGTGTACGCTCACCAGCTGGTTCTTCTCAGGTGTGTGTTATCTAGCCTGAACAACCTAGTGCATCACTGCTAACAGTATTAATCCATTTTTCAATCATTCTCACACCTGCTCCTTGTTAATTGGGATTAATTGGCATTATTATATAAATACCATACATATGAAGTCCCTTTTTTAATCTTTAAAGTACACTAAGAAGGACAGAGCAACAGCTTGCCTGTAACACCTCGACTAGCATTAATTCATTAATCATTATTTTACCTGTCCTGGATTTCCCACATATAAGCATACGTAGCCAAGACACCTAGGCGTATACAATATGCAGAACTTAAAGCTCTGCACACATTAGACTGACAGAGTATGTGTTTTGCTTGCTTAGCTTCCCCCCTCCAATCTAGGGAACACAGGAAAAATGACAAGGATAAGCTGAGATCTTTGACTACTCCCACCTGCATACACCTGAGGCATTTACTTGGTCCCTCGCTCACTACAGGTGTGGATCCCTTCACTGCAGCACTGCAATTTCAGTGCCTCTTGGGATCTACCAGTCTGCCCCGGTATTTTAAAAAGATGTGGGATGTGAGTGTGCAGCAGTCAGAACACACAGGTGGAAGACTGGTGTTGGTTTGCTTGTTTGGAGGCACCCAGCAGAGCAGACCTAGCCACAGTGCCTTCCACACCAAAGTCTTCTGTCAGGAAACAATATATGGGCTAAAGCAAGCTATGCTTGCAAGCTATGTTATAGCAAGCCTCCCTCATTTCCTAGATGCTTCTATAGATTCTATTATTTTGCTGCTTTCAAGCTTCTCAGCTCCTGCATTTATTCAATGGATTTGCAGCTAACTAGAACAAACCTGCTGTCTGCAATGCGGTCTGTATCACCAAAGTGCATGCTGCACAGAACAGGGATGGTGGCTGTGGGTCACGTTTTATTCCACACACAAGCTGTGTTTTTGCAACCTAAATGAAAATGAGTGGACAGCGGTCACTGCAAAGTCAACTCAGAAAAAGCCAAGACAGCGGACAGGAAAAGAAACAAGAATCAAGGCCCTCCCTTGGAGCCCCCCCAGCCTGCACTACGAGGCACGGAGGGCCCAGGCGCCGGCGCCGGCCCCGAGGTGTGAGCCCAGGGGCAGGCACTCACCTTGCCGCAGCCCGGCGGCCCCCAGAGGATGATGGAGGGAATCTCGTGGGACTCCAGCAGGGACCGCAGCAGGGTGTGGGCGCCCAGCACCCGCTCCTGCCCCACGTAGTCCCGCAGCGTGCCCGGCCGCAGCCGCTCGGCCAGGGGCTGCCCCTCCAGCCTCTGCGCCACGCTCGCCCCGCGCAGCGCGGAACCTCCGCCCTCCTCCGCCTGCTCGGCGGCCTCCCCCCGCCCGGCCCCGCTCCTCACGCTGGAGGCTCCCAGGCTCTGCCCCTTCTGGAAGAGGGAGAAAACCGGGGAGGCCGCCGGGCGGGCCTCCTCGGGCCGCCCCTCCGCTTCGCCCCCCGGCGGGGCGGCGGCGAGGCGCGGCCTCTTGGAGGGGGGCTGCGCCTCGCCCTCCCCGGACTGCAGGCACCGGTCCAGGTGCGAGTTGATCAGCGCGGCCGGCAGCTCCCGCAGGCACACGGGGCACTGCACGGCCGCCTCGGCACCCTCCATCGCTTCCCGCGGCGAGGCAGGAAGCGAGGCCGCCCGCCCTCGGCACCCGCGGCCCTTCGGGAGCTGTAGTCCGTCCCGCCCGCCCCTGGTGGCGGGAGGGAGCACGACCCGCTCCTCAGGCAGCCTCCATGGCTGACAAGGGAGTCTGCGCAGCGCTTCTCCACCCTCTGTGCTTCCTGGCCCCCCGCGTTGTGGAGGCGGCGGCCGGGCGGGATGGCTGCTGAGGGTCAGGGCAGCATGGCGGCCTGAGGGGAGCCCGGGGGCAAACCCCACGGAAGCAGCCTGCAGGTGGCAGGGGCCTGTGCGTCCCATGTTTGTCTTCATAGAATCATTAAAGCTGGAAAAGACCTCTGGGATCAACAAGTTCAACTCAAGTGGTCTCAGAACTACTTGAGCAAAAGTCCAGTTGTCTGCAAGCCCAATCTGATGAATTTCTTATGAAATAAAATGTATCTGAACCAGCAATCTACACACATGTCCCAGTTCAGAACTTCAACATATTGCACGTCTTTATCATCATACTACCAATTAGCAAAGGCCTTGTTCCTGAGCTAAATCCTACTGCTTCCTCAACTATCCCACCACCATTTTAGTGTCATCGATAAATTATTGCAGTACTCCTCTCAGAGATTTTATTGCCCAGATTTCATTTGTTTCTACTTGCCCAGCTCCAAATGCTTACGGTGGGTTGCTAAACATCACCATCTCGTAAAAGCTCAAGCAACAACATCTGCCAGATCTGCATTTTTGTGACCTGACTGAAATCCTCTGTTTCCACAGGTAGCTTGGTCACTTGTCCTAACTGAAGAAGTTAGCCAAAAGCAAAAGACAAAATTTCTCAATCATCTTAACATTGTTTTCAATACTCACTACATGTTACAGCACAAAATGAGCCATGAAAGCTCTAATACAAATAGGAAAAAATAAAAACAGAAAAGAACTTGACATCTGGTCCACTTAATGACCAGGTTTCACTGTATTGTCTTACTACCAATTTTTCAACTCATGCTACTGTATTTCTGTTTTGATATCAGGCGTTGAAAAACCTTTTTGTAACAGAGACCCATGGTCCCTTTGGCTATGATGGCACAGCAACATTGGCTTACAGACGCTGCTTTGTTCTGCATGTTTTCAGCCAGCATGCTGCCCAATGGAGCGATGGGCAGCACACAGCCAAGCACTGGGAAGGGGTGGGGAAAGAGCCAGGCCACACCAGCGCTGTTCTGTTGCCCTGAAGCACTGTGGAGTTGCTTCAGTTTCACGCTGCTCAACATTAAGTCAAGTCTATGTTTTGTGGTCCACCTGGTTGGTTGTTGAAATACATGAGAACTTTTATTTTCGTTGACAAGCTACCAATAAGCTCTTTTTTTCTGAAGAAAAGACTTCTGCGTTACAAAAAATGCAGTGTGTTTCGTATTTTAAGTAAAAGCATAGTAAGCAGTACCATCAGCATCCTGATTTACCCCCTAAATTTGACCCACTGGTAATTCTTTCCGCCTTACGTCTTGTTTTCTTTCCTATATTACATATTTAGGTTTAATTATATTCTGTTACGTAACCATTCCCAGCTTGTAAATTTCAGGTCAGTCTAATGTCAAGATGTGCTATGCTGGGATCTATGAGGTAAACAAGTCTGGCTACTATGTAATAGTACCTGTCTCCAGGCTTAAGTATTGAAAGTGGCTAGTTTGCAAGTGACCAACAACTAAGAAATAAAGTTTTCATTTGAACTCAAGATGGAGGGCAAAGGACCAAGTTATGAAAGAGCTATACAACCCATTGTATAAACCTAATTCCGACTGAAGGGGTTCCGGCCTGAGAAAGAAAAGGTTGTTGATGAGCTCTTCTTTCTGTCTGACACATCTTTGCCTGCCCCTTTCTATTTCTGAGCAGTTCTAAAATCATCTACTTTATTACTTTTATTGTGAACATGGTACTTTTGTGTAGGATTGTATACACCCTCTCTGCATACAACTGGACAAGTTTCTGTGTTTCCATGTCATGTCCGTGGTTTCTGAGTGTGTAACTGAAGATATGACACGTGAAGCAAGTTATTTTGCTTCAAGTGAGAGATTGACTTGGTGAGAAGACCCAGAAGGAAGCATCTCCCAGGTCAAAGTTAGAGAATGTAAATGATGGGAAGAAAGTTTATCTTCGTTTGGGGGAAACAGCTCAACACCTAACCAAACACATTTTTTCTTTTTCATTTAAATAAGGGTGGAGGGCCACAGTCTCACGTTGCTCTGTGGCACATGGTGAGGATGGGATTGTTTCTCTGGGATCGTGCCAGGGGAAATTGTAAACAAATCGCATTCTGTGCACCTCAAAAACTTCAGTTGTTTAGCTTATCTTCTCAGGAATATATTAAGGTAGTAATGGGGGAGAAGGCAGTAACATTTAGCCTTGATCCTAGTCTCTCATTGGTAATGGAACACAGTAATGCCTTCAGGCTTGCTGTCCCATGAATATTTTCCCAGATAACTGACCCGTCAGTCAGGTTGAGGTAACAACGTGCCCTTTCAGTGGGACATGTCATTCTCATTAGATGGATGGCCACGTTTGGTTGTCATAACCTGCAGAATGATGTGCTCTTTGAGGAACTATGGAGAGCCTGAATCAACTTTCCCTATTTGCAGTCACGTTGTGCCAGAAATGGTCTTCACAGCCAAGTACCTCTAAAACACGTGGACTTTGAGTAGCTGGAGATATGGTGATAGGGAGGAAAAATCTGAAAACCTCACTTGCTTTTTCTGACAGCTTTCAAGTATGTTCCGTCACCCACTGGTATTCAATAGATTGAATGATCTAGAGGATAAGGGCTCAAAGGTTAGATTGAGCCCTTGCGGTATGCCACTTGCAAGTGTTAGTACATATAGCAAAACTCACAAGCCCTGCTCTGAGAACCTGGAGAAGAAATAGCTCTTGAAGCGTCATTTCACCGGAAAGAGATGGAAAGGGATGTTGGAGCCGTAAGACCTGGTGATGATGGCTAGAGGTGGCCGTCCTAGTATTTTTACATACTGGGTGGAAGACTTGTTCAGATGGTGCACATCTCACTGTCCTGTCCTGATGTCCATGCATTCCCTTACTAACAGCATGCTCAGGGATGTCTATCCCCATCTGGTCACTCACCTGCTGGCAGATCTGTATCTTGGTCACATATTGCCACCATCTTGCAATAATTGAGTAGTAGGAATCTTTCCAGAAGGCTCATTTGCAAATTTCAAGCTTGCACTGTAAGTCCTTTACTGGTTGTCATCTATAAATGTCACCACTAGAAAGCCACCTCTCATGTCACTTGTGATAGCATAAGGCATCTTTCACATCTGGGAAGAGTTTGGAGGGATAAATATGGGCAGTGCAAAGTGAGTTGGTGTGGGTATACATCTAATCAGTTGCATGTGTTCAAAATACTGTGAAGAACATTTTCTGTTGGAAGGTGTTTGGGTAAAAATAGCTGGTTTAATTGGATCTCTGTTTCCCTGCACTGCTAATGACTATAAGGTTGTATACACATTCTTAATTATGCCGTGTAGTTTATGGTATTTATGTAAGTTAAAAACCATGAGCTGTGTAATGAGGTTGACCAGCTCCAACTTTCTAGAGCTAAAGCATTGCCACAGTGCTTTTGTAGCTGGGTTTCCAGAACAGCAAATGAGAATGTTTTTGTCCTGTGTTTCCTGAGTGTATTCTGAGTTGCTGAGTGCAATTTTAGAGTAGTTTCTTGTAGTCTTTTAAAATTAGTTACGCAAAAGGGCATATTTTCCAAGTGTAACCAAGTAATTACTTGGGCCAAAAAAGCCCACAACCTTGCTGTGGAGTAAAAGCTCTTCTAATAAAGAAGTAATCAGAAGTGTCAACTGGAGATCAGCTTGACCTGCAATAATTTTCCAGCCAACCTTGCTGTTAGATAAGCCTTGATGATCCTATGTCATGTAAATACTGAACGCATTGTGAGGACCTGTAGTGGGAAGGAACCCAGCTGAGGAATGTGGTCTTTTGCAGCATTTGATGGAAGGCCTGAGATCACAGTCGTTTTGGCAATTACGTATTTCCATGATATAGGACAGTGGAAAGAGGGAGAAGGACAATGTTCAGGCCTAGACCACTTTGTTTAATATCTGAAAATGTAATTGACTTAATCATAATGTCCTCATACGTCGCTTTGTGGATCTGCAGCTGAGAGGGGGAGAACACATCTGAATAACAGGGAGACACTGAAGTGGTTAAAAGTGGGTGGTGATCCATATTCAAGGTCTACAAGCAACAGTAATATATGCTGATTTGGTAGAGCTAAATAGTCTATGAATGAATTAAATTACATCTGTCTTGTAGCCTGCTTGAATTGCCTAGTGTTCAATGTAGACAAAGAGGTAGAGAACCATCTGTTAACAGCTAATGCTGCTAACTCTGTATTGGTTCAAAATAGATAAAGACAGATATTTGACATGTAAACTTTGCAACAATGGCAGTTTTCTAAGCTAAAATTCATGAATAACATTGATGCTTCCTATTTTTCTTTTGTACAGACAAGAAAGAGGAGAAGTCAGAAGTTATGAGTGTTCACTGGTTTATGAATCTAAGGTGGAGAGGAGAACAGAAAGTAAATTATCTGGGCACAGTATGAAGCTACTTAAGATTAACAGGCTGGAAGAAATCAATGCACGATACAGCAGTAACAGGCTGGAGAAAACGTCCTTTTTTCAGAGCATGGAAAAAGTGGAGAGGACTAGAGGTTTTCATGAAGAAAAATTCGGTGAATCAGATCCTGGAATAGAGGATAAAAAGGTAACTAATGGCATAACTAATTTTGTCTTCCACAAATACCCTCCAATTCTTCTTTCAGTTAGTTAAGGAGTTTACTGTATTTATTTTCCAGTAGAGTTGACTTTCTCATTTCTATTTCTGAAAGTATATTGCAACTGTAAAGGACTGGTCAGCATCTTTTAACCTTTTGGATTTGTAGAAGCAAGCATGTGTGTTTTTATTTTGGGGCTTATTTACAGCTGGACTTACATTCAGAAGTTCCAAAGAAGTTGCGTGATTCTGCAGCTCTTAAAAACCGGAAGGTAAATATGGATTTTGTTGGATTCATGTTTCAAAAGCATTGGTCATATCTAACAGCAGTGGAATTTGGGTTTGAAACTGAATGAAACTTATGGGAAGAGCAGACTTCTCAAAGGAACTTAGGCAGCTTCATCCTTTATCTCTTAGGGAGCAGGGTATGTTTCGTGCTGTATGCCATGGTTGCACAGTCGATCGTTGTTCACTGTTGCTCTGGGCTGCATCTGTCTCTGTTAAGAACAGTAGTGGCTGCCACATATGTGATCTCTGGCAGAAAGATTACTGTAATCAGCCAAAATATGTTTCCTTGTATCACTGTGCTTTTTCTGTGGGAGTGTCTAGAGGAATCACTATTTTTGTTGAAATGTCGTTTAGACAAGAACTAAGAATTGTGCTTGCGTTAGGGCAATGAGATAATTTTCATACACTGGTTTGTGAAAAAGGCTTGAAGAAAAATTTGTGCTAAAACTGATTGTATGCCAATTGTTTGTGCTGATATGCAATTTTTCAAATATTTTGAATATTTTCATGTTCAGATGATGCCCTGGCGCATAAGTGCAAATTCAGTGATGCTTCAATTTGTGTTCAAAACTAAAAGCTATTTTTGATTATATTTCTTAATCTGCTGGGTCTCTTTTGTACAAAATTCTTCCAGTCTTCAGTAAGTTACTACAGTTCTTACTTTTTAGAAAAAGATGATGTGTACATGATAAAGTATGTCACATATAAAAAGGATGTGTTTATTTTAGAGTTTTATTTAGAATTATTGTGAAAATGAAAATTAAAATCTGGATGGTTGAGATTTGAAGATTGTTATTGCCTCTTTTAAGTTAGATTTCTTCTGGTGAAAATCACAATGTGCACAGTTGAGAAAGCAGAAGTTGATCTTGTTGCCACGTAGCTCTTCTTTTATCTCTTTATGTTCAAGGAGAAAGAATTGTGAACCTTCATCCACAGCTGTGAGAGCTGCTTTGCATACATTAATGCGTCTTAGTTTGATTAAAAATTGCAGATAGTAGCTAAGGTGATGGGACTTTTTCCTCACTTTTTGCAGCAAAATCTCTAACCCATTGCCTTGATGCTTGCTTCTTCAGTCTAGAGGTGGAACTGGCTCTTTGTTAGGAGTGTGGTTAAGATAAGGCAGGAAGAGTTTGGAGGTGCCACAGTGGAAAGGTGAACAGGCTTAGAAGATGAACAGCTGGTTGCTAGCAGTAAGCTGGAGAAATAGCTCTGTATTCCCATTTTAGCTCCTCAGTCTCCTGGGAACAAGACTTCAAAGGTGAAGGGCAGTCCAACTGAACTCTGGTAAATTACCAGATCACTGGAGTGAGGTTTCCAGATACATAAATGTTAGTTATATTTCTCCTAAGCTTTTACAAGCTTAGAATTTAATTGCAAAGCTTAACTTTCACACAAATTTTTTAGGAATTTCTCAGTGGGATACAGAATTGGACCCTAGCTGTGCTATGAATGTTGATGGAAGGAAAACAGACCTTACTTTGAAGGATCTTAATTTGGTCTGCTTGCCTGACAAATGATTTTATTGTACTGATCAGGAAAGGAGAAAAGAAGATTGTGCTGGCAGGAAGTGCAGTAAACTTTGCTCAGATGTATGGATTTACATGTGTGTGCCTGTGGGCGTATGTACATAATTTCTGTGGATGTAGTCCTGCTCTATTAGAAAGCAGTGACAAAACATCTACTCACTTCACGGGGAGTGGGTTGCAACTCAAGAGACCATCTAGCAGAGGGTGGTCAAAGTGCATACTTGCTGGAAGAAATAAATGCTGGATTCAACTAGTGTATTATAATCACAGAAGAAAATGATTACCCTCCTCAAAACAACTATTTTTCCAGAAATACGTTTTTCTAATGTAAGCAAGCACATTTTTAATCTTTCTGTATATTCTCATAAGCACAAAAATGTTCTAAAAAGACTCTTTAGAACCATGAAAATACAAGCAGGGAAAGGAAACCCACCAAATGTTGCCCATCAGTTGTGAATAATGACTTTACTGCACAATGTATGGCTTGGACTGTCGAGAAGCTGTGGTGTTACAGTCCTCTAGATGTCACTCTTTGCCACACCAGTTCTCCTCCAGGACCATTTTTTGTTGGAGAATGTGACTTGAAAACAACTTACAGCAAAAATGCTTTTTACCTCTGCTACATATGTTTTATTTAGAATGTCCTCTTGCCCCCCATTTGTACAGTTGACAGGACGTGTTTATATCTCAGCTAAATTCTGTCCTCAGGAATCAACACAAAGTTTTGCTTCAGGTGATACATTAACAAGTGAAAGACATTTTGTTTTATAGGAACAGTTTTCTGTGTGTGGGAGAATCAGATGAAAAAAAATAAAAGTCCAAATCTGTCCTTGATCCATTGCACTGCACAGCCACCCCAAGTGGTTGTGCTGCTTCAAGGAAGGTGGTGGCACACCGTAGGAACAAACAGCTGTGAGTAGGTGAAACCACTTCTTTTGACAGCACCAGCTTATGCAAAGGTAAATTATTTGTGAAACTACCACACCGTTTACACAGATGCTTTAGCTCCCAGTGAGCTCCACGTTCCCCACTTGATGCTGATGGCTGAGCCATAGCTGCATGCTCTTGGCCAGCAAACCTGCATTCTCTTCTGTCTGACTTTTGCCTGGTTAATGAAGTGTGCGAGAATGCCATTCAAATTGATTTTGAATCACTGTCTGAAATGAGGGCACTGACTCCTCCTCCTTAATGACAGAGCAGTTTTAAATGCTGTAAAATTTTCTTCTTCAGGGTCAGTGACTTGTTTTTTAAACCCTGATCCCATGATTCTCATGGGCACAGCTTGATTCTATTTATTAGCATTGTTCAGAACTATAGATGCTGCAAGGCTTGTATTTACCGAGTTAATGTTAAAGTGTACCCACTCACTCTGGGTGATAATTAAATGACTGTTGTTTTGGGGAGAGCAGTGTTAAATAAACACTTGACAAAAGCTAGCTCTAGTCTTCAGCGAAGCTTCAAAGCTTTCTAAACTCTGGCAGACCACCCAGAGAAAGTGATTTGAAATTCATGGTCACTCCATGAGCATTTAGCTGCAGCTCTTAAAGCAACCTAGGCAGCTACAGCTATAGCTGCAGTTCCTATGAGTGAATCTATTACTAGTCAACAAGGTACCTGCAGGGTTCCTGGGTCTTACCATTTGCGGATGCGAGGCCTGGCTATTACCTTGGTTTACCATCCATTTCCTTTACTTATTTGCTACGTGGTGCCAGTACAGCATTCATTTGGGCACTATGCTGTGACAGTTGGTGTGCTCCCTACACATGTACATTGCCAAGGTTTTCCTTGGAGTTGCAAGCATTGTGAAGTACCTTTGCCTAGAGTTCAGATACAGCTGGACTGTTGTTGGTAATGCATTACTTGCTCTCCACTGAGTGTTGGCAACTTGATGTATGCAAATTTGACTTCTATTTTGCATCCCCTGCACAACAGAAATAAAAGCCACTGGTTAAAGGCATTGATTTTATATGGCTTTTTTTTCCCTTACAGTTTTACCTGTTGTGCTTTACCTTACCTTTGTAGAGTTGTTCTTTAGTTAATTCATTACAGTTCATAAGCCAAGATGTATTAAATAGGCTAAAGAAAAGTCTTATTTACCAGAATAGAATTTCTCCCATTATTGATCAACATTAATGCGAATCTTAACATTTTCTAAAAAAAAAAGTGACTTTGTCAGTTGCAACTTGCTATTATATAAGTTATAAAACCTGGGAGCTCTAATACCCTTCCTGTCCTCCTTGAAAGAACAGAACTGGCAAGAAACAGAGCTGCTCTTTCGTTACTGTCATATTTCAGTCTTCTTAGTTGTGTTCTTATAAGGAAACAAAGCAACAAAGAAATTAAATTCCCACCAGCTCATTTTATTTGAATAGGTAGTTGCTATGCCAGTTCATTTTGTCATTTTGAAGAAGCTTTAGAGACATTTAAAGTACTTCCAGGACAGGTAATCAGAATTTCTTTTTTTTTTTTTTTTTTTTGATAAACGTGAAAAAAATACTTTGTGTTGGCATTCTTCAACAAGATTGTACAAGGGATTCCATACATTGGCAGTGGAACTCCTTAACTAATAAATGCTTCCCTCAGCCTCTAAATCAGAGCACCATGTCTCAAGCTTGGCTTATTCTCGTCAGAAAAATGTAAGTGGACTTCAGCCAAGTTTGGGCCAAGTTTTATTCCCAATCTCCTTTTCTGTTTACTTTAAATTCTGTCATCAGGCATGGTGTTGCCAAGCTCAGTCTGGCAGATCTTAACAAAATATCCTTTTTGCAGTGCACTCCTGAGGTCCCAAGTTCATTGCAAGCTGCTGTCATGTCCCTGTGAGTGTGATTCCATGGTTTAAGGCAGTTGTGTTTTACTTAATGCTCTCAGTTTCCATACTTGAAGAATTTGTCTTTCTCAGAAAGAAAGAGTGTCAAGATTATCTGACTGAAAAGACCCACAACCACAACATAACTGCATAGCAACTCAAAATGTGATTTGAGAGTACTCTAAAGTCTCGGAAGCAAAAAGATGGGTAAGGAGAGATGTCACTTGTAATTTGGAATCTCTTGTTTTTTCAAATGATGCTATGATTTTTATACTCGTAATTTTTTTTGTACTTGAGATTTCATGTCATATTGAGATGTCATGTTCATATTTCCCCACAGACAGGGGGAATGTTTTAAATTCTTTGTTCTGATAAGATAAATATACAAACAAAAAAGAAATTCTTACTGTTTCATCTTCCGTAATGACTGTTTGAACTCCATGATTTTGGGCACCTGTTATGTATCCTTACATATACGGATTATATATACTGTGTATCCCTACGTATGACAATAAATCATGACACCTTTTGTTCCTCAGATTTTTATTTTTCTGACTCTACAAGTAAAACGGTTTTGCTGGACTTACAAAGGAGCTGGTAGCAGGATTTTTTTTTAAGTGAAGTTGCTTACTATTTCTAATTTTAAGACACCATTTTCAGTTCTTTTAAGAATGTGCCAAGTTTTGGCTGCTTAAACCAAAATTTTTCTTGCAGAATTTGCATCAAATTGGAATGCTGGGCAAAATTCAGCAGAAATCTTACCTATTTCTTGAAATTTTAGGGGAAAGAAGTTACCTTGGTGATATTGAAAGTCTGACATCCATTTGGTTGAAATGACCCAGCACCTCCATCCGTTAGATCAAGGGCATGATAGTTGGTAGGTGAGCAGATACTGGATATCAGATGAGGATATGGCTGGGAACTGCTCTGTGTTTGGTAATGGCTTGGTTATGAGTGCAACGTGGACAGACTGTGAGTACAAGAACAGAAGGGACTACAGACAGTAGAGCATTTCAAATTGACCTTCCTGTGTATGTGCTGTATGACACATTCTAAGTGAATGTCTTGAATTTTGTTCTTTGGGTATTTTTTTAAGTAGACACTTGTTGCCTATTAGAAAAAAGGAAAGCACCCAGTAGATGGCCAGTGGCCTGCACTGCTAACTGCAAAATGATTGCCCTCACAGTTTACTTTCATTTGAGAAGTTCTGGGATGTCAGAGTAATTACCTTTCAAGTCCATGCCATACATATCTCGTGTAGATCTCTGCACCTGTTTCATGCTTGTCAGTAAGCCATCACTTCTTTTCCTTATAGGTTCAGGGAATGTGTTGAAGTATGAGATGGGATCCTGCTGTGTCTCCAAGCCTTGTCTAGCTAGGTGGTACTTACAGAGCTGGGGAGGGTTCTGTGGGTGCCTGCCAAATTTCATCTGCTAGACCGGGAGACCCAAGTTAATCAGTTGATTAAAAGTAAAGGGATGGATCTACCCCTGCAAAGAAATGCCGCCTGGATTGCACGTAGTTTCTGCCTTTTGGCTTCTTATTTCTGGCACACATTGTGGACTGTATTAAGCTGTGGAAGAAAGAGAAAGATCCCTGCACCTGGAAATACACAGGTAGTAGATATACTTTTAATAATTAAGATGTATTCCACTGATCAGTATCAATATTGTTAACTGGGTGAATGCTGCTTGTGTTTAGATGTAGCTAGTTAAACCTGTGTATTCTTTCCTGGAGTGGGGAAAAAAAAAGACTTCTTTCCTTGGAACATATTCCTTTCTTTTATGAGAGCATGTCCTGCAGTAAGACCTAGACAGCTGTTGATGTGATTTTCAGAAAGATGCATCCCCCCCCTTGCTGAGAGTGCTTTGTCTCCCCTTTAAAACATAATGCATCCTCTAGTGACCTCTGCTGGGTGTAGGACAGGGGATTCTGTGATTGCCTCAAAGTTACCCTCTTTGGGCACGGTAGGAGTGAGATTGCCAACCCTTCATGGTCTCACAGATCTCACAAATCTCCAGTAAGGGTACTGCCCATTATTTTCCTCTTTGTAGCATTATCTTCGTTCAGAACTAGCACCTAATCCTTAGGAGTCATTCATTATTATATCACTAGATATTGCAGTCACATTTATTGTGATTTCCCATCAAGTAATACAGTGCAGTCATGTTTTAACTCAAGCTTTTAGAAGAATTCTTGATGGGAAGTATTGCTTGAATGAAAGAAGTATATGAGCTCAGACAGGCAAAAAGGATGGCACTTTCACTGGAGTAGCTTTGAGGATGTAGATTGCCAGAATATTTAGGATTTTAAATAATTTGCTGCAAATAATTTTTTTTTCCCAGAATCTCAAAACTGATTTCATGTAAAGGGTTTGCATTCTTAAATGTCTGCAACGTTACACTGCATAATTGCCAAGTACTGTTAGCCAGGGAGCCATGACTTTTTGGGAATATAACAAAATTTTTCATGTGCTGTGTGAAGAACTCAAACGACAGTGGTAAGGATAATAATTCAAATATTACTAAAGGTATCAACACTCAATATAATGTACACAAAGAAATAGAAGAAAGCCTTTTTCAGCAAGAGGAGATTGGAACTAGACGATTTTTAAGGTCCCTTCCAACCCAACCGATTCTATGATTCCATTCAATTCCATGAAAGCCAAGATATTGTGTAGAATTCTTTGTATACTCTTTTATGGTAACTTAAGAAACTCATGATGTGAGTGTTCGCTAATCCATCAGAAAAATTGTTCTTTCAGAAATCTGGACTAATGTTTTTCTAAGTAAAAGAAGAAAAGGTTTTTTTAAGGTTTCTGCTCTATGTCATGTAGATACATGTGGAAATAGAAAGAAAGTTAAAAATAAAGGGACATGCAGAAAGTAAAAACATGCTAATAAATTTGTTAAGGTGTCAGTTACTGAATGATTTTTTTTTAAATAGTCACTCTAAGTAATGATCTTAGAGTCCACTCTTCAAACAACTTAATAGAAGATGAAGAACTAGCTTTTCAGTACCAGTCGAGGAGAATGCTGTCTGTCATATGCAGCTCTGCCGACTTTAAAGTTCCATCACATTCAGCTACAAAGCCATTCATAGCGTATAATTGTGCATTTTATGCAAGGCATTCAAACAGGAGTGGTACAGAGAGGAGAAATACGTAATATACATGTCAAAACCGTGCTAGCACCCTATTCTTTATAGAGAGTGGCTTCTGTAGATTCACTGGCAAAGAAATGAAGTCTGTGGTTGGTGATTTGCATTTTATTTCTGATAAAGTCTTGAACTATTACTTCACTTGCAGATGAGCTTGAAAAAAGATTTGCTTTTTTGTTTATTCCTAGCTCACCAAAATTTTGCATATTTTCTTGGATGAATTATGTTTAGTGCACTTCTACTGCCTTGTTACTGCTACTTAAGTTGCTCCAAAAGTAATGTCTCCTATTTGTTTCTGTGGAAACTACGACAGATACAAAGAGCACATTAACACTCTTTGATAGATTAAATTCTCAGCTACAAAATGCTGTTTTTCAACATAGTCACCACCGTTAGCCAATTTGCACAGATGAACCAATTGGGCTGTTCTGCATTTCATGATGTAAAAGCTGTGCATGGCTGTCTGGAATGTGGCTTGTCTTTCACATCGTTGTTTCCACTGCTGACGTGCACCACCCACTGCCTCACTGAGCTCACATCCACTGTGTGGTCTCCATCAACGTTCAGCAAGTGTTGATGAATGTCAGCGGGCACCATTTTTCCGCATGGAGGAATTCAGTTCCACCCCTTTACTTCATCTGTACTCCCATGTCAGATGCCATTGTGTCAGAGTGCCCCTCTGCTGCCATCTGTCACACGGCAACAACATGGAACGGGATATTGGTGGGAAGGTTCAACCTCCACTGCCATAGCACCAACATCTGCCTCTGATGTCATGGGCTGACATCATAACGTAGGAGGCATTGCTTTTGGTGCAGCCCTCATATTTTCCAGTTTTTAATACCTAGTTTATTAATTCCTATTTGTTAGCGAGAGGACCAAATCCATTGCATTATGAAGGAAACAGATTTTGAAGTACCTTATGTTAAGACTATCAAATATTGCTTTCTTGTTCTTATTTGTGCTAAAGCATTCTTTTCCTAAGTTTTGCTTAAGTTAGTGACTGAGCTCCCCATCAGTTTTGTTGCACACATCATGAATCCACTTTTGCAATTCAAAGCGGTAACATCTGTCAGACTTTTGGGGTTTTTTTGATTGCTTTGAATCTTACCTTACATTTGTTCTTTTGATTTAAAATGTCTCATCCAAAGCGTTAAGTTCCCAAGATGTCTCCTAAGCCCTCATGCATAGAAAGGTGACATGGACTCAGAAGTATTTCAAAAGCAAGACAAGCTTTCTTGACAGAGACTTGTAGTAGGGCTATGCTCTTGCAGGGACTCCTGGATAATCTGAATCCTTGATTTGGGAGAAAATGAGTGAACAGCAGGCTGAGACCAAGACTGCTTTGTCATCTCAGGACCCCATGGCATGTCCATTCCATACTCATCTTTCCTCTACTGTTTCTAGAGAAGTATTGTTGTCATCTGCAAGTAAACAATCCCTAGAGCTCTCTTGTTCCTCTGCATGTTGATATGTCTTGTGGCTCTCAGACCTGTAAAGGTTTGCACATGTGGCTGGCATGATCAGAAAGGCTAGTGATCCCTAGTAGAGGTCGTATTTAAGAATGGTGCTTTATGAACTTCCAAACTGGGGAGAGGAAGGGATAGGATCTACAAGTGTCTCGGAGGACCTTGCTCACTTTTCTGACTCTGGAGAGAACGTGGGACTGGCTTCCTAAGTGATTCAGATGGAACAGTGCTACCCTTTGGTAATGACGCTTCCTCCTCAAAGCAGATTTAATTGAGAAAGAAAATGTAGAACTGTGACAAATAATTTTTAGCAGGTGCATTTTCTTTCTATGTGTCATACTCCATCAGAAGAGTGTTTCCAGTGGCAGTTAACTGTAGTTTTGGTAAGCCTTCAATTAGCAAAGAAATGAGCTTTGCATTAAAGTCATTTATCCTATCCTATGAACATTATTGATCTCTTGAAGTCTGTGGGATTTTATTGGGTCTCTGCATGTTGGTACCTGTGCTCTTGGACTTTTCTCTTTTTCAAGTGCCAGGCTGCACATAGCTTAAACACAAAGAGTCTGAAAGACTGACCTCTGAACAAATTATATATTTGGGCAGGAGGGTGTCACATCCCTGACATGTTGTTTTGCTAGATGAATATTCAACAGCTATGACTGAAAGCAAGCATCCACCTTGTGTCCAGTTCAGTGTCTTGTCGCTGAGAAGCCCCTTAGTTACTAAGCACTCAGTTTCCACAAAGATTGTAAAACAGCACTGGAAGATATGCTGTACAGAAGGATAAAATGAACTTCCAAATATCTGTTGTTTCCTTCCTTAGCTTTGCTTTAGTAGCTGCTTAGTGGATTGTAAAGAGCCTTTGATACTTATTGTATGTGTTATTATGAGCAAACAGAGACCCTAACTGAGATTATGTGAGGCAGTGTACAGATAGGATCTACTCCAAAGAATTCATTGTCTGAACAGCTGGATAAGGGATTAGCAGAATGAAAAACAGACACAGAGATGGATGCAGAGCCTCCTCAGGTCATGACCTCAGTCAGTGTCAGAGACATCTGTAACATGGAAATGAAATTGCTGACTGTCTGTCTAATATCCTCGTTACATAGCTATATGCTGAGGTCTGGGGGGAGGCATGCCTAAGAACCCACAGCCTGCTGGCTCCCAGACATTTCATGAATGCTAACTACTTTGCAAAGTTCCTTCACACTATTTGATCCAGAATCTAAAATTTCAGAAATCTGCAGCAGCTTCCTAGGTGTTTTCATTATTTTTCTGATGTTCATTTGTATGCAATTCACTCCTTCCTTGCCCAGTTCCTTCTCCTTGGTTTTTATTTAGACTGTGAGTACTGTGGTGAGAGGTTTATCATAACCTTTGGGATTTATGGCTGTTAAAACGTATGAAAAACAGATCAGTTTTGATACATCGAAGGCATAAATATTTATTTCAGTGCAAAAAATTGTGAATCTTGGCTGTTTAGAAAAATAGCTCTTTCCTTGAAAACTCCTCTTTGCCCTTGAGTGCATGGCTTAGCATAGATTTCGTTCAGCCATGATCACTCAGAGGTGTCTCATTACAGGTTACCTACCCAGCCAATTTGTAATACACACTGAGATGCAGGGAGATAAATCCAGACCGTCCCTGTGACCTTTGTCTTCTGGCACTCTTGTGCAATGTCTAGTGGACACGTTTAGAAGTCACAGTGCAATAAAACCGACTTTCCAGTGCTGAGCACAGCGTGGCGATTCCAAACAAGGGCCTTTACACAGGATAGGTCACATTTCTGTCATCTCAAACAGAAACCTTACATGTAATGAGCATTTTGAGGAGCTGAGGATCTTCATTTTTCCCCTTACATGGACAATCCAATGTAAATCACTGTGTTTGGTTCTTATGTGTTTACTGAAAATATTTATTTTTCGCTGCTGAGTTAAACAAGTCCTGTAATTGTTCGTATTGAAAATGTTAACTGTTAGGTACACATTGAATAGCAGATAAAGGAAGGTTTTGCGTCAAGCACTTTTAAGTGCTTGATTGGCATTTACAAATGAAATTCCTGAGATAAATGAAAATGGTGTTCTATGGTATGTCCTTACTCTAAAGAAAGCACACAGGATGTTGTTATAATACACGTAAAGGAGTTTGTTGTTGATACTAAAGAGAGAATAGAGAGTATATTTCCATAGTTCCCTGTCTTCAAGGCTAACTAAGCAGACATACTGGCACACAAATTCTCTCTAACTTCGTGCCTGAACTGTGATTGAGCAGATACGTGGGCAGACAGGTTTAATTTCAGCTATGAGCCTGTTTATTTGACCTCATATCTTAAATAGTGACTATAGTTGAAGATGGTAGGAGAAAATTACAGCCTTTTATCTTAACTATTGGCAGTGAGACAACAAGGTGCAGGATAATTTTCTGTTGACCTTTGATGATACTACAGCTCTTATATCATCATTACATATTAAAGGACATGTTCACCGAATGAGGAGTTGCTTTTGCCAAACTAAATATTTTCTGCTCTTTTTCTGAAATTCATGGTAGACCCATAATTGGAAGCTCTGAACATAGAAAAATTGCCAAAAACATCTTGGTCCTACCTATTTTAGACCATCCCAGAGGTAACCAAGGTCTCTTATTTATGCGTACATTATATATTTCTTTAAGTTCAATATTAACAGGGAATTATAATGGTTTTGTAAGAACAGAAATGCACAGTATGGAAATGCAGCTTGCTGGTGAGGGCATCTTAAGAGCTGGAGCGTCTGAAGTCTATGTAGCACCACTAATATGGAAGAATGACCAAAATCCATAGAGTTAAGACAAACAAATCAGTCTAAAAAACTATTAGCTTATGTTTCTATAAAGAGGTACTTTTACCTTAGTCACGTATAATTCTCGAGGTTGTTCTTCTTTCGCGGCAATATTCTTGCCCTTAAAAGGCAGAAGATCTGACTCGTTCCAGCACTACATCCAAGATCAGTATCTTTATCTGTGTAAAAGCTTCAGTTTTAGTTATAGAAGAACTCTCTGTCTGTTAAGATTGAGACACACAGAAAGGTATGGGTAAATCCACATACATAAATTGCTGGGGTCTTTGAAGGCATTTCTCTTCACTGTCCTGCTTCCACATGGTGAAAGTGAGGTACATGCCTACATACTTCCTCTCCTGTCATGTTAGTTACTATGTTCATTAAGATCTTGCAGTGCTCTCCTTGCTGTAAGGAGAACACAGGGTACACAAGACAGTACGTAATAAATTGTGTATTACAGATCTTTATAACAAAGCTGTACAACAAATATGAGACGTAAATTCAACTGTAAGTCACTCAGGTTTAAAAATTGTTTACTTCTGTCAGGCAGAACAACTGTGAAAATTTTTGGTTAGAAATTCTTGGTAGGAATTCCTAACAAGTCAAATGGATTTTATTCAATGATCTTCTTAAAGAATCCAGATGAAATATTGTCTGCTGGCCACAAATTGCAGGCAGAGTGATTCAAAATATTTGTGAGGGCTAGCGTGGGACTTGTAAAGAAAGTTTGTGTGATGCCTGATTGCACTATTCCTGGCCTATGCCTGTGCTTGGACCCCTTCTTCATTAACAGTAATTTCATGCATGGTTAGATAGTTCAGGAGACCAGCTTAGGATGCACGTTTGCTTCTTAATATCCTCAGGCAAGACAAAGTTTTACTGCATTAGAGATTACTTGTGCACAGTCTGAATGAGTGACAGTTGTCACATTAGAAACCTTACAGTGTAAGTAGGCAGGCCATTACAGAACTGTATAGAGGAGCAGGGGCACAGAGGGATGGAAGGAAACATCCAAGGTCACCCAGCAGATCACTGACACAGGCAGGGCTATCAGCCAGGCTTTCTGACTTCCAGGCCAAGACTTGAGGCATACTGCCACTGCTGCATGATCCTCTTGTAGTGAAAGAAATGTCTTCCTCATCACAACTGTTTCTTATACCTGGAAGCATATTCTGTCACACATGTTGTATGAAACCCCTTATGTTATTAGCTAGCATTTGCCATGTATGTGGGAGATCTTTTTTTTTTTTTTCCAAAAAACTCTTCAGTCATCTCCATTTCAACATCATGTGACTGTGGTAGAGGAAATTGGCTTCTTCGCTACCTCTAGGTTCCAAAACTGGTGGAAAGCTTAATTGGAAGAATATGAGTTGGCAATAATGATTTGAGTTATATTTCCATATCTGCCAAGTCTCCCACAGTTCCCAGGATCTCCTGCATCTGGAATCATATGCTTAACCTAAGCAGTGTCTGGCACTGTGAGTAGTTTCTCAAAGTCTTCAGCAGACACGAAAGAAAAAATTAGACTCTTTAAAGTTAAATTAAAAAAAAAAAATTACTTGCGTTTGATTTTAGAAACTTTATTTTACAGTTAAGCTTGAAAATTGTGATTATTTATAGTAATACATCAATACATAGAAGGTCAAGAAAAAAAGAAGTGCATGTCTGTAGTGTTATATACGAGTTTTATCAGTGTGAATTTGGAATGAGACTATATATTTGAGTTTCAAACGATATATTGACTTTTATGCCAGGAAAACATTTTATAGAAAAAAATTACGTGCTTTTGGAGTATCTATATGGAGTATCTGACTTATTGTACTTACTGTATTGAACTTATTGTTCAATATCTGTTGCTTTTTTCTTGTCATCTTATAGAGGCATGCTTCCTTCAGTGTTTGTGGTACTCCACTGTAGACCCGAAGAGTCACTGTTAATTAGAAAGAGCTAGATTAAGCTAAAAAGGTAGCGTTCTGAACTACATCAGGCATTTACAGTACTGCTTTCTGATACGGAATCATAATTGCAAACAAGCAAGTACTGTTTGTTTCAGTGGTGAGCTGAGATTTTTTACCTTCCTGTGGACTAAAACCACATGTTAGACGATATGGCCGGAGATGCTTCAGCATGTGGGTGGTCGTGGATTACACATTATTTACAGTGATGAAATAACCACAGTGATCGCATGCTTAAAGTTAAGCATGTGCTGAAATGCTTTGTTAAATCAGGTTTTTTAGATATTATGAATAACATATGTATTTATTTGCACTGAGGCTGTAAGATCCTCAGTCCCACATGTCTAGTAAAAAGACACTTTGATTCTTTCAAAGACATCATATTCTTGTGTAATAAAATTCATGTAAATAAAAATGAAAGGAGAACAACACAATGAAGCAATAAAGTTATCATGCAGTTACCTTGTTTTTGTTGATATCCTTTGCTTAACCATATAGCGCTTTAATCACATCAGAGAATTTTTTTAAGCTTCATTCCGAAGGGTTTCGTTTCTGTTGAGGCTTTTCTGCATTATGGATTGTATCAACAGCCTTCTGTTGGTGATTCCTTGAAATAAGTTAAAATGCAAAAGAGTAAAGGGAAAACTAAAAGATAAATAGGAAGAGAGAAGAAAAGCTGGTCTCTTTTTAATTTATTTTTAAAATAGCAGAGACCCAGATTGCCTCTCTTTTATGGAAGTTCTCCGTTTTGGTCATGCCAGTCAAAACTCCTTTGGAGCTGTTCTGGTTGATACAAGCCAAGAAGAAGAATTGGTCTGGTGAGTTTCCATGAGCAGAAAATAAAGAAACCTGTGTTTGGACAATTCTGTTTCCCCACCAAACCATTGGGTTAAATTTCCATTTTTAATTTTCCATACTTATTTTCTCTGAAAGTTACGCAGGATCTCTGTTTTGTGTGCATCAGGTCTGTGTATGGGTATGTGCATCAGTAGGGCTCCTACAATATGGGAGACAAGAACTTGGACTAAATGTCTCTAGTGCCTGAGCATCAGTTTGAAATCCATAACTCATATAGTATAATATGCACCACTATCTGTTTGAATGAGTTGGGCTAGGAACTGTTTGAAAGATTGTTCTTAATAATGGTTGTCTGAATGCAATGGAAAGAGAGAAGAAAATGGCACAAACAGGATGCAAACCTTCAAACCTAGCATGTTTATGTTTTTATGAGGAGCTGTTGCTGAACATTTGTCTGTTTTTTAGAGATCCTACTGAAGTTAATCCTACTTTCATTTTCTTAAAAAAACGACGACTTTCAGGAGCTACTAGGTCTCCCCATCATCTTACTTAGTGTTAGCTTGCTAGTGTTAAGGGAGAATCTCTTGCAAGATTGGTAAGAGAGGCAAGCTGACCGATGCAATACTAGTCACTGTGTATAGGTAGGCATGTGTTGAATCTCTCAGCAGTCTGCCAAGTGCTTTGCTTGGAGTAAGTTGGAACATGGCTAAGTTTTCCTCCAGCAATGAGAGGAGGTCCTCACCAGTTAGCTACAGGCATTTTTCAAATACTCTGTAAGTGATATTTCAGTTCTGTCTCACCCCAAAATGTGGCTCCGACATACCTTGCATAAAGTTCATTTATTTGGGGGTCTGATAAAGACCAACTAAAGTTTACAGTGACCTCCAGTGGTAAAAAACCTTTCTGGAAAAATGATGTAGCTAATATCAGTTCTGTCTGGAAATCATTCATCAGAGGTTTTAGGTAGTGCAAGTTTCAGTCTCATAAAGCATTTTAGATTTAGATTTATATATTCATCATATTTTATACTGTGTTTCTGTTTTTTTTTTTTTTTTTTTTTTTAATCTTGGATTCTTCCTTTCTCCTCCTTTTTCTTTCAGCATCATCTTGCTTTTTGAATTGGTAATAGTTGACGCAGGTCATTGGAGCCGTGTTGTATGTGAGCTGCATGAGGCTTTGCTGATTATGTGTTTCCTAGTATAGTAGAATGAGATCAATTCTGGTTTTTCTCCCCTCAGAAATCTATTTCTTTCTTTTTTTCTGTAGTCTTCTCAATCCTCACAATTTCTTTCAGCTCCTTCCTCATTTATCTTTCTAGCTTTCCCCTGTATTTATTAAGTCTTCCGTACGTTGTTCATTGAAAAGACATTTTCCGTTTCACTTAAACTAGCTTTTTCAATTTTCTTTGTTACGTGTTGTCTCTGTAGTGTTTTAGCCATCTGGATAGCCCAGACCCCACAAATAGTATTAATGAGTGGATTTCTGGAATTGCTGGTGCTGGAAGATGGCATTGGGATGGAAGAAGATATTTCTGTGTTCCGCAAGACACTATATACCTTTATGCTTTAGAGTCAGTTATAGCGATTTTTATTAAAAGAATCCCTCTCTTTGCCTACTCTGACATCTGCGCAGTGGACAGCACAGATTAGTCTGACTGCCGTCAAATGAGTGAGGTTCCTTACTTACATGTGTTAGCATTACTGGCCTTTCCCTACAGAAAATATGGAGCTATCTTTGGGGATGAAAGTGGAGCTGAATTCTACGAAGAGCTGTCAAGATATCAGGTCATTTGTGGTTCTACTGGGGAGAGGAGGAAAATTTTTTTTGGCAAATATGATACTGGATTCACTTGCCTTTCCCAGATGATTTTCATTCTTTTACACTTCATATACCAAGTAAATATGCTCCGCGGTAGGCATGCAAGGGATCAGAAATCATCAGACTTCAACCAGCTGTTCTGGATGTAAATTCATGTGTGCGTGACTCAAGTGGACATATTCTGAGTTGCCAATGAGCTAATAATGGGAGTTGTCTTTTCCTGGGAATATCTGGGTAGAGACACAAAAAAAGCAGGGAAAAAGACCAGGTTTCCATATTTACCAAAGAGATCTTGTTTTCTGACTTTCTGAATTGGGTTTTGCCAGTTACAATGAATCTTTAGTTCTCATGGACATTATTTTAAATGGTATTTGAGAGATTATAAGAATGAAGTACCTTGTCTTGCTTTGAGGCATGCTGTAGTTTGGCAAACAAAAAAAGTAATTAAATCGCACAGCAGAGCAGCCCACTGAAAAATGAAGCATAGAATCATTATTCTGTAAACTGTGCTTGGGCTGACTCTGTCATAACTCCTTCCTAAAGAAATCTTTTGGGTTCTGCTGTGCTTCCTTTAAAGGGGCTTTCCACATCTCTGCCATGGCCACATTACATGGCTGTTGTCCCTCTAAAAGAAAAAGAGGTGTTGCCCTTCATCAGATTTCTGCCTGGCTTACTCTGAGTTTCAAAGGGCCAACTATGCTTGTTTAGGGGAATATTCAAGCCTGAACCAAAAGGGAACAGTTTTGCCATACTGGCAAGGAATCAGTGTAATCTATAGAATAATCAAGCCAAGAATTGTTCTGCTTATTTTTGTCTGGGAATCAATCCGTAGCTTGCTCCTTGTGAACTTTGCAAAGTCCTGGAAATGGAGTGCATTTGCTTAATGTGCTGTGGGGCAAACTCACCTAAGAATAGCCTGTTCATTTGGTTTTCAAGTGATAGGCATAGCCACGGTTGATTCTGCAGGAACAGGCATGTTGCTCACCCTGGAAGGGTTGGGCAGTGATCTCCAGGCACTGGAACACAGACATCAAGTTTCACACCCCTGGGAGAAGCTGTGGAACTCTGGAGAGATGGTGATGGTGTCAGGGCCACTTGAAAAGTTAGAATACTGTAGTTGTCAGCAGCACAGCAGGTGTTGGTGTGACGAAGGTTCAGACCTGCGACATAAAATGTAATGATGCAATGGCTGTAGCTGACTTCTCTGTCCTGGCTTTTAAACTATCAATACCAAAGCCAGCTGGGAACTGAAGGAACCAAGCCCCAAAGTCTTCTAAGTTCACTAAGCATTATGTCCAGTAAAAGGAATGTTAACTATAACAAGGCCACCTCTTTCCAATTGTTACAGTTCCTTAAATGGCTCTAGGCATGTTCTTTTATCCCTGCTAATAATAGATGGGATTTACAAATGGCTCATATACCAAGGACTTCATACCAAGCGCTGTAAAAATGTATCATAGCCTCAAACCGTAGTCTTGAATGTTCTCTGAGAACTTACTTGTGTCAGTACTTTCCAGGAGTGCTTCCTGAGGACAGTGTTGTTTCCTTTTTTGGCTCAGCAGTGACAATTAGCTGTTTTCTGAGAGATTCAAGACAATCACAAGATAATCTTCATGAATTAATGCAAACTAATTAGAATATATTATTATAAACCGCCCATTGTATCCTAAAATCTACAGATCTGTGACTCTCTGTATTAACATTAAAAAATAAAGCTGCTTGGATCTAACAATCTTATTTCCCAGCTCAAGATGAATCATGGATCACAAGATCTGTTCCTCCAGGTGATCATTGTCTAGATAAGGAAGGAACTTCTGATGCTTTCCTTAGAGATGATCATCTAGCCCACCGTGGATGAAGGAAAGCCAGGGTACAAACCACTGAAACAATTTCCAGTTTAAAGGCATTTGCAGGGTCTCGTATTTCAAATGATTCATTCAGTCTAGAAGTCTCTTTCTCCTTCATATTTTGTGGGCTCGCATTCTTCTGCTGAGTGTTTTAAAAACAACATTTTAAAACAATTTTACTCGAATAGTCTATCCTGAACTCGAGCAGACTAACTTGTTAGTGTGAGGGGAACTGCAGCACTAAGGAAGTAGATTGAGACCTTCTGATTTGCAATCACTGTTAACTCTGTGCAAATGTTAATGAGCCTGAAAACCTGAGAAACCTCAAAAAAAAGCAAATTGCATTGTTTACTGATATTAAAGTGCATCTCTAAGTTCCTGCTTGGGACCTGCAAATCATTGTCCCCCACAATAAGGTCTCCAAGATTCATACAGATTGTTTACTGTGTGTAATTGCTCTCTTGTTGCAGGTTTAGTTTGTTCAGGCAAGTGAATGCATATCTGTGCACTGAAATGGTGTGTAACTAGAGCCCGCCAGCAACTAAGCGCATGGGCTAAGTCAGTGACTCTTCTTTTATGGTTTCTTCATAATTCCAAGGTCTAAGCAGTGCTGTGCATGGAGTTAGTGTGAAGCAGGGAGCATGCTGCCAACAGGTGCTCTGTAGTGTCTGAATGCCCATGTTGCAAGGATCCACAGCTTTGCACAAAATGCTTCTGAACACTGACCTGAGCACAATGATAACTTATTCAAGAAGAGTGATGGGCTGACAGGTCCTTGAGATGCAGATTGGACCACTTCAAGAAATGATCTGTCTTCAGCTCCCTTCAGGAGCACTGTTACTCAGGTGCGGTAGTTTTCTGTGTTACTACATGTGTTCAGTGCATTTCCTTTAAATAAAACTGTGTAAATATATATCTAAAGAGAGCAGCAAATCAAATGCATGATTAACAGTGTCTAGAAATGTTAAGTGCACAAGCAGTATTGCAGGTACTTCTTGCCTGTATGAATACGAGGCTGAATCAGTGTTTGGCAAAGAGGCTTTTTGCTCACCTAGGAGGACAAACATTTAACAACCTTCGCCTTTGCTACATTAATTCTTGATGCCTCACAGTGAAGCTGTGGAGAAACAGTCCCCCAGTGAGATCCAGGGCGTTATCTGCTCCCCTCTCTGTGACACGCGGTGCTTAATTCCTTGCAGTTACAGTCCTGATCCATGACACTTGATTCTGGACTGTGGCAAGCCAGACATCTGATCCTTCGTGCTTGATCTCTGACACTGGATCTCCATTAGGAAAATTACTGGTGCCTGATCTGCCTGATCACAGCTACTTGATATATGGTGATGATCCCCATTGTGGCATGTTTACCACTGAAAGTAAATTTGAAACAGCTAGTACAGCAAAACCGAAGAATTGAAGGATTTAGCTGTACTCTGTGGGTACTGTGGCTGAAACATGACATTAAGAAACCATATAGTCTAAGGAAAAAGACAAGAAGTGCAGAGATGAAAAGAAAGAAAGGAAAGAAAAAATATTAAAAAAAAAAATCTGTGCAAATGTCAGTAGATGTATCCATTGTCAGAGCTTCATTTTCTACCTTAACTCTGTATGTTATACTGAACATGGACCACCATTTGAAACAAAACCTAAAATCACTTCCCCCAGCTCCATGTAAGACATGTCTTTACGTCAAATGTAGTTGATCCTGCTTCACAATTATAACTTAGGTTCAGCCAGTAGTTTTCCAGAAGCTAACAAATACTTTGATTAAGCAATCTGGTTGAAATTAGTTTGCAAAGAAATTGATAATCTAGTTCATTCCATAGGGATTACAGTTTCACTACAATCGTTTTGCGTTCTCGAAGAGAAGAATGCAGTAAAGAAAACTGCACTGAAATAAAAAATAGGTATGCGTCATTCCAATAGTGTTACAAGCACTGCATGATTGCCTTCTTCGCTAGTTAAATTGGAGGTAGCACGTTCTCATGTGTTCATCAAAGTCTTCTGTTTTCATGAGCCATCATTTTCCAACACATTCCAGTGTTTTGTTTCAAAACTCTTTGGTTAGCTCCAGTGACAACTATTTTTAGTACTCATACAAATTGCATGGGGAATAGAAACTTGTGCTCCTGATAATCACAATTCTTTTTATATGGTGTCAGATGAAAAATTTAGGTTAAGAAGTGCAGTGGTCATGAAATTGAATCCCACAGGCAGAAAGGTGATTGAGGTCACGTCAAGCCTTCAGAATGGTCCCAGGACTGAAGAGCCTGAAATCCTCTGGGCTGTTCATTAGGTAGCAGAGACCTACAAGCAAGGAAGATCTAAACTTTATTCTAGTGGCAGACAGAAGGGATTACAAAGCAATTAGGGAATATTTGAATAGCAGTTTGAATAGTCTGGATTGAACTAAACCAGCATCCCAGATGCCTAGTAGGAGCATCTTCAATTAGGGAACATGAAGTGAGATTCTTCCCTGATGAAACTCTCTTAGCTTCATGCAGTCAGATGGCAGCCAGCCCATAGGCAGCAGTTACATCTTCACTATTGTCACAAATGAAAATATCCCTTGTGATTTTGTCCAATGCCTTTTTTTTCCCATCCGTTTACCCCATTACCTCCAGAACAGCAAGTAATTAGTGTGAACATCTATATTGTTTCTCATTTGAAAGCTGTTGTGCAATAACTGTGTTGAGTATCTCCATCTTGCACTGGGAGAAATAGCAGTCAGTCGTTTCCCATTCGTCTTCTCACAGTAACCATGATTTTTTGGAGCCATGATAGTACTTGCAGATATATGCATAAATTTTCAGTGGATACTGAAATTAAAGCAAAAACACTAGTTAGAAATGGCGGATTTCTTTTAAAGAAAAGAGAGCAAATGAGAGAAAGAGGAATGAACTGTTTTATGAGACTATAAAACTAGCTAAGCAGACTAACAAGAAACCAAAGAGTAAGGCATAATTACAAAGCAAAATTATTGTGTAAAATTGCCTTGCCTTTCCAAAGACCGTGGATTTGTTCCAGCTAATTAATATTGCCCTTCCAGTGGCAATATCCAGTGGATATTTTGCGAGGAATAATCCCTTTTGGAGTGCTCATATGTATTATGTGTGCAGTGTGAGGAAATAATTTGTGATTTCTGATCAGTCCTCATGTATTTCACACCCTTAGAACTAAATCTAATCCATGATTCCTATGGATGCCATTCCTCCATTCATGACCAATATATTAAAAGGAGTCATGACAAAATCACTGTCCAGCACATCTCACAAAATCAGAGCCCCACTATGTAATATTTTGAGCTGAGAGTAGACTGTTTTATTGCTGTCTCTAACTAGAGCCTACCCCGCTGGTGCATAAGAATCAGGGTTACAGGACTGGCTCTTGCCTAGGATGAGGACAGACTCCCGTTCCACAATGTGCTCGACAACTGCATTGTCCTCGATAATGACACTGAAAGGCATAATTCAAGTTCCTGCTGTGATGACAGTCTGTTTTCTAAACATAGCTGTAACCATTTTAGAACTGGGGACAATAGGTGAGGTTAGGCTTCTCTGTCCATCATCTCTGAAAAATCAGATATCTAGTTGAAGCTGGTCTCCTTGTAGGCAGAAGGGAGAGCAGTAGCACCAGGGACGCTTCCTCTCATCTGTCCTGTGTTGTATCTGTCCTGTTGTGATATCTTTCTCTCCATTGTCTATAGGGGGTGCTAACCTTAGGCAAAGCATCTTTTAGGTGACTGGAGTTAGATTTATGACCTCTACAGGCTCTGTAACTTCATTCTTCTTACGCTTATGCCCAACTTTAAGCAGTGTAATGGTACCACTTGCTGCCAATGCTGCTCAGGAGGAGAGGAAAGACAGACAGCAGTGTCAGTAGGGCTTTATGTACCAATGCCTTCCCTTCAAATAGGAAGGAGAAAAATTTTATGACTCGTGTCTATGATCCTAAAGATATTGTAGTGTAAAAGAAAAAACGCTTTTAGTGCAAGATTCCACCCAATGCATGAAGTGAGGAAGGACCATTTTGATCCTCTGCTCTGCCCTTCCACAGGACAGAGTCCATGGAAATTGGCCAGATGGTTTCTCTATAGAGCCCAACAACCTGTGATCAAATTAGAGCAAGTAATGTTAATGGAGTTCTGTAAATAGAAGAAGTAAGCAGATGAGGATAGGTCAGGGGAAGAGAGGAGAGGGCCTCTGAGGTAAGGGGAGAGTATGTTTCATAACAAGACTGTTCTTCTCGTGTTTCCCTGTCCCAGAAGCAGAGTCACTAGACACTCAGGAATCTAGAACTAATCTTTCATTAACATAAATACAACAAACTTATTCTGAGCCATGTTATACTTTGTTTTTTTAAAAAATTTTTATTATTTATTTACTAAGGGAAAAGATAACAACGTAGTCTGAAAACATCAATAAACACAAACGATCAGGCTCCTCAAGAATTGTGGTTTTCTTACATTGCATAAATGTGATGTTTCTTAATCCTGCTAGTTTTTCAAGTCAGTTTCCTGTTTATGATTGTTTACTAAATGTTATACTACTTCATAACATAGGTAGTTTGTTGTGATCGTCTGTACAACACAGCAGGAGTCATTTCTATCTCCTTTTTCTTTTCATTTTAACAATGCAATGTTAGAGATAACTTTTGGTCCCCCTCATGCAGAAGCACAGGCAAGTTACAGGCATGGTCAGGCCACAATGGCTAAACATCATCACCACTTTTTCTGTTGTCAGGTAAGATAAGAAAACCCATTAGTGATTGGGCCAACTGTATGTGGCAAGTGGGAAAGGCAAGGGTATGAACTTTTTCCTTCTCTCCCTTTTTGCTGGACAAGTTTCTCGGATAGCACTGAGGCTCTTTGGAAGGCAGTGCTTTCTTCAGCCTACTGCTTCATTCACTAAGAAACTAGGCCTGCTTGCTGATGCGTGCGACTGGAGCCCTGTGTGAGGTGGTCAGAGAATGGCCACTTTTCAGCTTCTGAAGAGTTCCCCTTCCTGTGACATCGCAGCACATGTGCTTTCACCTGAGCGTTCAAACAGGGCTTCAGAAGTTCACAAGTAAGAATAACCAGCAGGCAAAACTTCTCCCTGGAAACTCTTCAAAGAGCAATCAGAAACACTTCTGGATGTGCATAAATGGTACCAGAGGGTGAACCACACCAAAACATGACCACCTGTAGCAAAGGTTGCCTGGCAGCTGTTCTGACCGCCTGCATGGAAGTTCCTTCCTACTAGGATCACACCAGTGCTGGTGTCCTTAGCTTAAAGTTCTCCTCATAAAACTAACTCTGAATCCCCCAGCATGGACTTAGCAAAGGCTTAGAGCTTCCAGGTCAGTAGCCTGCAGGTGTGCAATGTAACTGAATTTTAATTTGAAACAGGTGACAACAGGAAGCACAGTGTGTGCGTTTTGGCAGAGCGGTGACACAACTGAGGCAGGTTGAGTGTGTTGCTTTGGTTCTCCTGTACTTGCTGGGAAAACATATCTTGCTTTAGACACTGGAGTGCTACATTAAATTATGCTTAAGCCATTTTATTAGCACAAGGTTTTCATAATGGACCGTGGTTTAATAATGCTGACTACTGGAGTCCTTCAAGTTCTGATGAAACACTGCCTCACATTTTCTGAGGAAAAAAACCCCAAAAAACTGGTAGTCCCATGAAATCAGGTGTTTAAGAGGTAAGAGTGCAATCATCCAAGTGATAATATGTGGTAGAGAGGTGAGGCTTCTCGGCAAGCAGAGTAGCACTAGTAAAATATTTTTTTCTAGAAAGAAGAAGTAATTCATCAGCACTTACAGGCTGAAACACACTACTTCAGCAGTGGAATATTGATGAATCAGTAACATTGGTCTGTTTTATTTAGCCAGCTTCTGTAACACTGGTGTACTTTATTGTTTATTCAAACCACAGGCTTATCCAGCAGTTGATGTTGATAAAATTTCTATGAAAAGAAACTTCTGTCTGGAAAAAGCTACAGTTGGCCAAAGGAAGCACTCTTTTTGCTCAGCCAGCTGGGCTTCTCCCAGAGGCTGAGCACCTTAAATCTTACATGATTTTACATATCCTGCATGTTAAGGCAGGGAAATAGTTATTCAGTTACGGGTGCTGTAATCCAGCTGTGTGTCTTTTGGGTCACTGTACTCATTAGATGACCTAATTGACCTCAGACAGCAGTTTCCTAGCAGCATTTCTGTGAAGCAAAACCTTAGCTCATCTTTAATAGATGATCAAGGTATTATTTTACTCCTGGTCTGCCCTAAGGAACATTGCTTCCCAAGAAAAGCACTAAGAAGCTGAAAAACGGCAAATGTGCAACCTCAGAGTTTCTCCTCTAATTCTTATAGACTGCCGTAGCGTCTGGTCACTTCTTTAGAGGAGGCTGTTCACAGCATCTTTGTTCTTAGGATTTCTTTTTACTTCCCATTGAGTACATCCTTCCTTGCTTATCCACTTTATTCAATTTAAACAGGTTCTTTGCTGTTTCTAGGCTGCTTGAAGACTGTCACAGAGAAAAGTAAAAGCGTGAGAGAAAAACTTGAGTGTGCAGGGGTGCATCTGCCAGTACCACTGCAGGCTTTTAGAGGCAAGAGAAGCACCTGCAAGGAAAATCCTGCCCTGACTTAATGTCCTCCAGGATAGCAAGTCCCATGCAAATATAGTATTCAGAGAATGTATGAATGAACAGTCTGTTAAATCTCTTTTGTAAGAGCCTTAGAAGTCAATTATGTCTAAGTGGTTTTTTATTTGGTTCCCAAGGGCAGGTAATTGTCACCAAGACTCCTCTCCCCAATTTTTGTTTAAGTGGTAATAAGATTATATGTAGCAGACACATAACATGTTTTTAAAGTTTCTTTCTTTCTTGGAAATTGTTTAATTTAAAATTTTTTACAATATTAAGCCCAAAACTGAGTTCAATTTTTGAAAGTTTCAAGTCGAACTTTTACAGTTTGCCATTTTATTTTTTTAAAGGAAAAAAAATGTTTTATCATAGAAGATACTGGTGATTCTCAATTTATTTGGCATATTATCATTCTGCCAGCTACGATTTCGTCTTTCAGATCTCATCAGGAAGTTGAAAACTGAAATACCACACAGGATCATTCTAATGGTTTGATATTGATGTTGGTATTCATTTCCTTGAACATCTTTGGTTGGACACTGATTGTAGCTAATCTTTACAGCCAGGTGGCTGGGCATATAGAACGGTCATTTACTTGGAATATGTGGGGGTTTGAGGATGCAGAAATAGGTGGTGATTGTGATGGCTTTCAAAGTTCAGTGGTAAGGTTAAGAGCTGGCCATGTTTCATTTTGTTGGGATGAATGCTCCATGCAGAAGAAAATAGCTGCAAAAGAAGACACGTAGCTGAAAGGCGTTTCTGTCTCTGAGAATATCCGCCATTGCAAAATGGTATTAGCGTGTGTACCCTGGGCAGGACAGCAAGATTTCTGGACAGGGAGATTTCTGGGACCTTTTCCTGACGTCCATTCGTTCTGTCATATGAAGTCGAGCAGTATGGGCTATTTGTTTTGGTATGTAATAAACAGATCAAAATGGAGAAAAACTATAATATTCAACTTCCTGGATTTTAGGGCTTTTTAATATACCTCAGAAGTGAAGTTTTATGTAACACTTTTTCTTTGAATTCTTCTCCCCTAAAGCATAAAAGTATGCTATGGAAGCTTGCCAGGCGCAATTTACAATCTATTAAAATATCACCAAATATACACCAAAATTAGCAAACCTTAAGAAAATCAACTCAAATTACCCTTTCTCACAGGTTTCACGCAGGTTTCCAGTGTGTGTGTCTCAGGATGCTTTTCCTTCTTCTTCTACACAGTCTTGGATTCTGACATTTATGCTGGATATGAATGTGCCATTTATTTCATACTTTTCACACCAGACTTCTAGAAGAAGAAATCGATCAAGGTGTTTTCAGCACACGGCTTTTCATGCTGGATTGCTTAGTTAAAATCTGTTTAATTCCAACTCTGGTTGCAGTCATAGTGGTAAAAAAGTGTTTGCTCCAGCAAAGCCTGCCTGGGTAAACAAGCAGTGCCCTGGCTCACCTGCAGAACGAGTGGATTCCTGGGTTTGGTGCAATGCCTCAGCAGTGGAGCAGGATAAAATAATTTCTTGGTGAGTTCATGATGTAGGAATAGGCAAATAGTAGTTGTGGAGAGAGTTTACTGGTATTTTAAAAAACAAACAAGCAAAAAAACCCCAAGTCCTCCTTCCCACTTCTGCACTTCCATAACCAGTCTCACAGCAGAAGGCAGCAGGGAACCAGCCACCACAGGTGAAAATGAGCCAGTACGTTCCCCTAGTTGTCACACTGGGGCCCTCACTACCCTGTGTATTGTTATCTTTGCTTTATCTCACAGTAAAGAAAATAGTACGTTGCGTTATGATGAATCTGAAGGTAATTGCCTTTGCTTTTTGAGGATTAGTTTCACAAAACGAGCTGATCACAGAGTGACAGCCTGAGACGCACAAGGATCTCAACTGCTCTTTCTGTCAATGTTGCCTGTTGCGTGGGCAGCCACCACAGGCAATGCCCACTGTTCCTGATACCATAGGCTCTGATACCACAGACTGGACAATAGGGATGTTTTACAGCTGGATCTGAGCTGTCAGTATGCTTCTTCTGGAGGAGATAATGCATCCTTTGTAAAGCTCCTACCTCCCAACAGGCCAGGCAGCTTTGGGTCTCTTCTCCACAGTTCTTTTAAAGATATTTTAATCAGTATAGTTTCCCTTTCTCACTGAAATTACATTTGCTGTATTTTTAGTATGTTCTGATGGAGCGAAAGGTGTTACTTACATCCAATTTTCCATATAACCACTTCTGATGACTGTCCCTTTCAAGTCTTTTCAGCCTAACCATCCTGAATTAACTTTTTTGTTAGAAAAGGCCGTTCGTGGTTTATAAATTTTAATACAGGATGCTAGCTGCCAGAAAGTTTTGGAATGCTACCAAAGATTTTAACCAGTGTACTCAGCAGATGAAATGAGGTACAGCTCCTGCTGCACCTGGAGACAGTACTTCTTTCATTGCGCTGTTTCAGAGTTATGACACCTCAGCTTTAGCCTCAAAGTCAGGAATTTTCCTTTAAACAGGCTTCCTGGAAATAGAGTTTTATGCTACTAATGGGTAATTTATCACGCAGTATTTTTCAGCCTTAAAAAGCTCTGGGTTTTGAGGTTTGTTTCGTTTTTAGTGTAGTAAAACGGGGACAGCTAAGCAGAGGTGAGACTTTTGAGGTGGTACCTTGACAGCTGGAGATGATGATAGTGGCGACTGGCCCTTGGTGAAAGACCCTCGTGCATTTTGATGGTGAAGAGCTTCCAACTTCAGCTGTTAAGCACACAGATGCTGATTATAGTGGCTTCTGTATGTGCTGTGCAGTTCTTACTCAGCCAGAGAAACCCATTAACTGCGGGATGCCACGTGTGACTGAATTGTGCTTGACCTGTACAAATGCTTCACCACGCAACTTGCGGTGGATTGCATCTCCTAAGCAAATACTTTTCCATACAAAGGAGATTCACAGTGTGGGGAATTTCACCCTCAGAAAATGAGTAGCATCTTTCGCCATCACTTTCATCTTCAAAGAGCTAGGCATTTTCTACAGTGAGATACGTGGCTCAAATAACTTTTTTTTTTGCTTCTTTTTCCGCAAGAAGTGATGACATGAACGCTATCAGAGAGGTTCTGAGTTTGGAGGTGGTAGTATTTCTGAAAAGCCAGCACGCAGCATCTGCAAATTGATCATTGAACTGTAACCGGGCTCACTCTGCAGTTTGTTTCAGGTACTTGCTCTGGTGATTTATTGCTGGGGTATCTCCAGGATACTTAGTTACTAGGGTCGTTGTAGTAAAGGAAGTCAGAATTCGTAATTAATTAACAGGTCGCAGAGCAGTTGTATGCAGAGAGCCCTGTGGAGCAGTAAATTCCCTAGTCCTACCTCATGAAGTTCGGTGCCAGACTTCCTTGCTGTATGCTCCTGCCCTGTATAAAGCTGTTTCCTGTTCTGACCTTGAGCAGAGTTCCAGACTAATGTTTTGGGCAGACCCCAAGGGAGCCATAAACGTATATCACTTATGACACAGTATGTCACTTAATCTTAGCCATGCAATTATTTCCGCCCCCACAGTGAAAGAGTCCAACATGACTGCTGATGGTAGAAATTTATCATTTTGGATAAATTCCCTGATCCATGACAATGCGTCTTTTGAGAGGAGGAGAAAAAAAAATGGGAGAGAGAAGATAGTGGTTTTCCTCTTCTACCTACCTACCATCACTGACATCTGTGAACTTTCAGCAAACAGCATGGCTTTCTGAATTTGTTTCATAGCTTCCATGCTTGCTCTCTGATCTGTTTCAGAGCCAAGCAGCTGTAAGCTTGTATTGTTTCTCAGGGAGCTGTTTTGTACTCAAGAAAGAGCAGACGTGCTTTAATTCTCACTTCCGCACTCCTGTATACAGTGTTTTCTCTGCTTTGTGACTAGCACACGCAATCCCTGGGTGTATGAGATAGTGGCTCTCCTGTTCCCCAAAGTCCAGAGCTGTTTCTTATTTGAGGTTGTGGAGATTTCTACTTAAATACTCTGTAAATGATGTACCGGTCTTCTTCAAAACGCCTTATTTGAAAATGATTAAAGGAGACAGACTTCTTTGCTAGGGATGTCTGCAGTTTATGAGCACTATAACAATGGAGAAAAATACAAACACATGATTTGTTTCTAAAACACAACTGATGATTCAAAGATAAACGGTGTTATTGGAACTACTCTGCTAAGTCCTATGGCTAGTCCAGCCACAAAATGTGCATCTCTGTGGCCAATCTGAGGATAAAATCTGCATCTCCCTTGATCAGAGTTCCAGAAAAAGATTTTTTTTTTTTCCTATTTGCTAAAGATTTAGTACAACGGTAAATTTATACTAGAACTTAGTAAGAGTAGGCTAACATATATTCTCTGCTCTTTCTTTGTTTATGGCTATTTTCATTAAATGGATGAATGCAGTTCAACCGTGAGATAGAAGCTGAAGACAGGAAAGTGGTCAAGATTGCTGGAAAGAGTTCATTTTTAAGGAACGAAGAGGAGCATGAAAGTTCCAGATATATTGAGCAGTGTACTATAAGACACAAAATACATGCTGAAAGGAATAAAAATAAATGAACTACTTATGAAAAGATGACAGAAGAATAAGGAAGTTGTGGATGAAAATAATCTCACAGAAGTCTTAATTTAAGGCATTAAAAAACAAAACAGTAGGCAATCACTGTATTGTCTGATATTCTAAAAAGTTGACTCCTGATGTTTCTGAGTTGCTGCTTTTCTTTCATCTGTTGTGAGATTTTATTTTAGGCATTTGAACAATTTTTTTGATAGAAGAGACAATCAATATGTTCAAAGGAAAACCAAATCTTACTTTTTTATTTTTATTTTTTTTGCTATAAGATACAGCGTAAGATGCTGACCTGTGCCATTTTCACAGAGGAACTGATTGCACATTACACCCCACTTTTGATTATTTTCACCTTCTTTTCAGACAGGAAGGCAGCTTTTTCAGAAAAAAAAGCCATTCATGAACAATCTCCCCCTTTTTTTCTCAGCAAAAATGCTGGCCACTCCTAGAAAATTGTGCTGAATTTATCTGTAGAATGCTTATACATACTAGAGAGAAGTCCAACAGAGGGATGCGATAATAAGCTTCAAGTACGTAGAAAGCATCTAGAAAGGAGAAGGAAATTGATTTTTCTGCTCGTGCATAGATAGGACAAGAAGAAATCAATTTCAGTTGTGCCAAGGGAAATTTAGAGTAGGAAAACTTTCTAACGTAGAAAATTGTCAGCAGTGCAACACATGGCTTAGAGAAATGGTGGGAGTTTCAGCCCTGGAAGTTTTAAGAGGCTCAATATATGAGCCAAGCTTTTACATGAAGAACTTTATTTGCTACACACTGTCTCTTAGCTGCATAAAAAGAGCTGTCTTTCCTCCAGATCTCTCCACTATTTTAATAGTAAATGTGCAGAGTGATTCAGTATGGATATAACTTCTGAAATATATCACGTCCTATCCATTCTTACCTAGATTGTATAGAACATTGTATAATTAATCTCTGACTGAGGGAGGCTGTTTTCTAGTGTCTCCTTTTCTGAAAGTGGAGGTCACAGTGGCCTGGTCTAAATTAGTGCTTGTAAGTCAGAACTATTTCACACTTCTTTTTCCTTAATATATACCCTGTGCAAACCTGATTCTTGCCAGGACATAGGCACAGAAATGTCAGAAGAACACAAATTGCTTACACATAGGAGTGAGCAATGGCTGGAATGTGGAGCGTGCGTCACACAGGTGCTGCAAACTCCTGTACGGCAGGGATCCCTGTTTTATTTATGGAGAGACACTCCAGCCTCTGTACCAGGTAAAACATCGAGCCAGACATGGGAGTTCTGGAGATACGTTGTCTAGAACGGCTTGAGGATGATGAGTGTGGTACTGTGCTCTCCAGATAAAGTTCAGTTCAGCATATCCTGGCACAGGGCTTACAGCCCAAAAAGTTGGAATTTCACTCAAGCGTTTCCACTTGTGCTCTTGTTTATAATGGTTAATGCCAGCAGCCGTAAATTTACGAGGTGCTCTGTCTGGGCCTTTAACAGTTAGCAAATGTGAAGAACTGAGCTGAACTGAGCTAAACCGAAAAGACTTGGGTTAAAAAAGGAGAATGGGGAGGAAAACTCCTTATAACATGAGTTGCATAGAAGAAGAAAAGGTGAGGCAGGGAAGTTAGCATCTCAGCAGTATGGTCAGAGCTGGTGAAAACTGAATGTACAACTTTTTAAAGCAGAAAACAGTTCTCAGGCTTTCTTTGCACTGTCAAATTGTCACATATGAGATATGTATGTTAAAAAGCGAGTATTAGCTCTTTTTACCAGTTAGACTGTTTGTTTTACCAGTTAGACTGTTAGAAAAAAATCTATCAGATTTTTTTCTGAAGTTGCTTTTCTCTTATACCTGTGAGACTGGTATCCAATCAGATGGATCAGAACCTGCTAAGAGCTTGGTCTGGGCATCTCTGAGCCTCTGGCTTGTTCAGAAGCACAAAGCTAACGGAGCTGGGGTACCATACTGGCTCATCTATGATAATTTCCTAATAATAATAATTTCCAAATTTTCATAGTCATGTGTACAGAAAAAATAACACTGACCACCGTGTGAGTTCAAGAGAGAAAGCAGGAGGAAGACTTTTTACTTCTCTAGCTTGCCTAGTCTTCACCTTTAACCCCTTTATCAATCTAATGCCTGAATTTGAATCCGATATACCTCTTGTTCACAGATGTAACACTAATGCTAAGTATGAAGTTTTATCTCATCTCTTGCAGACTTATTTTATCATGTCTGTAGAGGTGTTTAAAAATGAAAGTCACGGGAGCAGCCGCTTATCCATTGCCCCTTTTTTACAATTTCTTTCAAATTTTAGATGCCTCTATACTTTGAAAATTACAGGTGGCTGCTTTAAGGCTTTTTCCCACTGAACTTGAGATAGAAACCAAATACAGTGATTTTTTTTGTTGTTTTTGGTACTTTTTAATGTAAGAGCCATTTAAAAGACTTCAACATAGTTGAGCAGCAATTGTACGGAAGAAACAAAACTCTTTTTGTTAGATTATTAAATGCAATGAATCATCACAGCTGATTAGCACTATGTTGTATAGTGTAAGTGTTTGTTACTGTGTGTAAAAATTCCCAGTGTTCAGTATCAGCCTTTGGGTTGATATTGGCACCTCCATGATGTAGTAACCTATTGGTCATACTCCAAGGTGCAATATTTAGGTTTACGGGAAACTGTGTCATTTTCACAACTAGTGGAATTGTTTTCTTTTTTGCTTTTTCATTTGGGTGCATATTGCTTTTTTTCCTCAGAAGAGAGAACTGAGGAATTTCAGAACTCAGAATCATTCAAGAGGCTTTGGTACCATCAAACAATGTTCCTGAAATCTGGCACACGAGGTAGCAGGGATATAACTGTCCTCCCATGTAGGCACCATGGGAGCTGCTGCTGCAATTCTGCATGCAATTTTTGCTCTAAGAGGGATGGCGTTGTTCCTAGCTCAGTCTTGGAGGGTGGATTTATGTTGGTTTATATGGACTGATTGGAATAACAAGAAGAAAAATGTGATGGAAACATTTTTGCTGGGGCTAACTGAACTCAGTTTAGTCAGGGAGCTCAAAGCTCATTAAAGAAACAGCCCATGGATACCTGAACATGAAAAAAAGAAAAAAAGAAAGAAACTGTTGTAGTAAACTCAATCATCACTAAAACTTGTGAGAGAAGAATAAAAAAGCTGTTATGTAGGCTTATTTTGTGTGTTAGCAGTATATGTAGTTGCAAAGAGATTGTTTCAATTATTGGGAAAAACATTCAGATATTTGGCTATTAAAAATATTTTGGATTTTTTATGTGTATTATTATTGAATTTTGTCAAGTAGTTGTGGTAAAGGTGCACCTTGCAAAGAAATAAATGTTCAAATACTTTAAATAATACTGGTTTTTACAGAAGACTTTACCTTAAGCAACTGACTGTCACCAAACTCCTGAAAGGTATCTGAACGTGAATATTTCCAGTTTACAGAGCAAGAGGCAGGGATCACAGATCCCCAGCTTTGAAGAAGTTGCTGGCAAGAGCTTTCTGAGCCCAGAAAGCAAGCTGCTGTTGGATTTCTTCCATTTGTTCCTCTTTTCTAACCACTACACGGCAGTTCTCCCTTCCAGCTCACGCCAGCTTTAGACGGAGCTAACACATACTGAGAAGTTTGTAATTAAGCATTTTTATAGCTGGCTTTCTGCATTAGAAAAGTGCCTGGCATCTTTTCATGTCACGGCATAATATTAAAACAATAGGACTTTGCAGAAGATACCTGATAATAGGATTTTACCTCACAGAGCTTAAAATTTCTATTAGTGTTTATAGTATTGGTTTGAGGTATTTCACATTACGTTTCCCTGGGCAACTGTTAGAAGAGATTTAAATGTTTAACATATGTGGCTGTGCACAGTAATATAACACATGATTTTACCATTACTATCTGCATGTCCTTTTTTTAATCATTTCCTTGCTTTTACAAAATAATGTTCCTTTTGGAGAGGATCCCTGTAGCTGACAGGCTTTCCCTATGAAATCCCCCTGAGCAGGAGCCCTAGCTGGGTGGCAAGGTACAACAAGCCTTGAACCTTGTGCATGTGCTTGTGCAGGAGGGGTGGGGGACAGGGGGAGCTTGCAGTGAGCTTCTGCGCGAGTGCTTCACACAAGATAAATGGCTTTTCAGAGCTGGCCATTTTACAGGCATGCAAACACCTCTCCTGGAATTTTGTGTCTAACGGGCTTCTGCAGATGTGAAACTGTCAGGAGGGTTTAGTTTATCTTTCTAACAGAGATGAGTGGAAGAAGGCAGAGGGGTTTAAACATAACTGCTTTCTGCTGGAGCCTCCGTGGTGTTCTTTGGTTCCATCTTATTTTCTCTTTATAACTGCTGTTCTGTATGTTATTCTTCCTATGAAATAGGAATCCCTGAACTCCCTGTCTTCTTTTTTTTTTTTCTCCCTGTCCTGTTTCCTATTTTAAAATCATTTAACCTTCTCAATCCACTCAACGAACACGCTACGCACAATGGCAGACGGTCACCTCTTGGTAATGTCTGTTATGTAAAGAAGAGATTTCAAGCCACGTTTGAGCGTCATGCATGGACACAGTTCACCTTTCACTCACAGCAACATGCTGCTCTCAGGAGGTGACAAATGTACCTAGGGACTTTTTTCCTTTATTGACCTATGGTAACCTGAGAACAAGCTCCCGAATTAGCTTATCAACATCAGCAATGTTGGATTATAAAAGGCACCTAGAAATAAGGAGATCTTTCATATTCTTCAGTTTATGAACAGAGCTAGTTGTGGCAGAATATTTGATGTGTTAGATATCCAGAACTTGCTACATGCTTTACCACGTTGTCCCTCACACTCCCCATTTAAAAGATGGAGAAAGTGAGGCTGGTTCTCTGGAATCTCAAAAGAAGCACTTGATCCTTTCAACAGAGCAACAATCTGGCTGTTTTCCAACCAGCTGGCTGACTTTGCCTGTTGTTTTCTCTAAGATGTACTGCACAAGTGCAGACTGACCTGTGTGTAGTCAATCTGTGACAGCCATTTGTCTAAGGTGATCTTTTCTTTGTATCTCAAAGATAGCCATTTTCTCTCAGTCCATCCTGATGTGCTTTTTGCTCATGTGGAATATGGTTCACTCTAGATGAGACATTCTGATTTTATTTCTTTTTAAATCTGCTTTTATTTTGCTAACTAACATGAAAGTGTCCAGCAATTCAGACTGATGTCCAGGAAAATCCTATTCCCAGTCATGCCCATTCTTTGTCTAATCTTGTCCTTCTGAAAAAAATGGAAGCCTTTTGCAAGAGCAAAAATTAAACAAGCTATCTGAGTTATGAGTGCTAACCACTGGTTTTGCGACATTTACTGGCAGGCAAGGTAAAGAACAGTCTATCAAATTTCGGATTTTATATGACCAGATCATGGTAAAGCATAAGAATCTCTTCATTTGTGGCAAATTAGTATAGTCTCAATACAGAAATAAATTCAGATTTTGGAATTGCTTCTCCAATAGAAAAGGGCTCTGATTTTTTTTTTCAAATATCTGCATTCCAGTGTCTACTTTTTTTTCTTTCTTTAGTGTATTTGTTTTTAGCAACTCTATCAACTTCCTGCCTGGCATGAGAGACTTCTCAAGCAATAGAGGCTTTCATCTGAAAAACTCACCTTAAGACATAGCAATTTCAAGCAGCCACACTTAAGGTCCCTGTTAGGGCCCTTATTCTCTTCAGAGCAAGGATCACATTACGTATTAGGCTTCTGAAAAGCAGCACCACCACTGCCAAAGTGTCTCTACCCTTAGAGGCTTCTCACATATCGTGTAGCCTTTTTGCTGACAAATTCCATTGGAGTGCAAATAGTTCTGTCACTGCTAGGGCTGATGTCACTGAACCGAGTGCATTTAGGATGCTCACCTCTCTGTTTGCTTCATTTGGAAACAGATATATAAAAAAAGAATGGATTCAAGGTGCCTTTCTTCCTAAATAATTTGGGTGTCTCTTTCCTCTGTTTTAGTCAAATGTAGGAGAGTAGTTTGTTAATTAGTTGAGCTGGAGTCACCGAAGTAGGCTGTATGCCTGTGCAGTCTGGATGGGAAGCCTTTGCAATTGATATTGTCCTCAAGCAGCTGATCATCAGAGCATTTCCTCCCCCAGCCTAAGCCAGCAAAATGACCACATCCAACAGGCAGAGCTCTTCTACGTCTATGGTCAACAACTTGGCCAAAATATTCGATCCAAATGCTTTGCAAAACCAAGGGCCTGATAATACAGTGGAACTCCCCCAAATTCGTCGTGTTACAAGCAGTGATTTCAGCACTTCTGAAAGTTTCAGCATCATGGATATGAAATTTGCCTCCCTTGAACAGAAAATAGACAAGCTGTTGACTCTGCAAGACAATGTCCTTAAGAAGCTGAACAGTGTTTCCCAAGAAATCTGTTGCATTGAAAAAGATATTGAGATTGTAAAGGCAGAGACATCTGAGCCTGGATTGAAAATGGAAAGAAACAAAAATCTGAGAAATAACGAAATGAAGAGGCTTTACCTTAAAATGAAAAAATCTCTTTTTGATATAAACAGGAATGCAGAGCGGCAAGTTAAAAGACTAGATGGACTGGAGCAAAGTGTTTCTGGAATACAGAAGCTTGTAGGGCCTCTGGCTGAAAAGGTTAAAACATTAATAATTCATCATTCAAGTGCCAAACATCATATTCTAAAACGTAGGCTTTGCAAGGCAGGTGGACATGGTTTTGGGATGCAGATTTTCTCGGAGACAACAGCTGATGCCCTGCTCAAGAAGAGGAGTGAAAAGGTGAGCCTAGGTTTGTTCTTCATCTTGTCAAGAATTATTGCAAGCCATAGATTGTTGTCTTATATGCTTGGCTTTTTCATTTCATTAACATTTAAGGGAGAGCAACCCATACGCTTTAAAAAATTGAATGTAGTAGAACAAACCAAGCAAGTTTTGGTGAAAAAGATACGAAAATCTACTCAGTGATGACTGCCTGTGCTTTTTTCTAATGATCTCTTTACAGTTATAAAACATAATTAGGGGTCACTGACATAAGTGACAAAGATTGTCACAGAGTTCAGTAGCTTTGGGTCTTGAACATCTATTTTACTATGATATTTACTGGATTTATAATTATTGGGAGAAATCAAGTTGCAGCAGTCACGTTGTATGCCATGTGGTCTAGAGCTCAGTGAAACTGTTGAGAAACCTTCCAATGACTGCAGTGGATTTTGGATCGGGGCTGTACATGTGTATGATGTCCTTTATTTCAAAGAACAACATAAGTGTTCTGATGTTCTGATCTGGTATTTCTGCTGACATCAGTGGGGAGGATGGGCTTCTAAATTGGGATCTGAGGTAAGGTTACTGTAACTGGAGCTGCAGCTTTTGTAAACTTCCTTGGAGGAAAAAATGCCTGTGTCACCGTAACGGGAGTTTTATGTTCTTTACAGGTGAGATTGAGAGACCACGAAAATCTCTTGAAAGGCTTCATTGATTATCATAGGCTCTTGTAAGGTAGCTTAACTGTTCTTTGTTGGGTAAAAAGCCCAGTAGCACTGGAAAATTAAGGAATTTCTTCTATCAAATATGTTGAACCCAGAATGAACTAAAAAGGTTGCATTTCTTATTCTCTTCTGCTTTGCTTTAATTTCTTCCCCAAAAAGTCACAAACATGCTTCACTGTTTGATACACTTCAAGAGTAATTTAAGGCAGTCAGCTCAAGCTTTTGAGCAGGAGAAGCGTGTGAAATTATTATTGGAAAAGGCCTTCCTTGAAATCAGAAGCACCCAGTATTACTCAGAATGCTCTCCTCAGCAAACCATCCTGTAAAACTCCATTTGTTGAACTGGCTGATTCACCACTATGTGAGAGTGTAACCTGTGCAGCCTCGTTCCCAGAACATCATTAACTGAAGGGAAAATTTTCTGCCTTGCTAAAAAACACAGACAATAAAAGTGGTTTTTACAGGCCTTCTTTGAACATCGAGTTGGACTGATTTCAATGAACAAATTTGAACAAAAGAGAGATTCTCTTCTTTTGTACTGTTACCTTGGTGAGAAAAGATTATTTATTTTGAGTTTAGGGCTTCTTTTGCTTTTTAAAACATCGCTGAAAACATCTGTTGTGAAAGCCCCATCCACAGAGAGACCCACAGGTCATCTCTGTAACGCTGGGATCTCTGTAGCCTTTGTGGGGGACTCTGTCTGTGGTACAAATGTGGAGTAAGAGAGAGGAGGGGACTGTGGTGGCTTCACTGGTGAATGCGTGGGTACTGGTTTGTGCAGCCAATGCGGCAGGTCCGGGCTGGTGCCATGGAGAGGAGGTGATGCTCCTGCCATGGGAGCTGGGATGGGAATGTTTCCAGCCATGGAGAGCATGGGAGTGGAGGGTGGGAGGCTAGGATTTGATAAAAAGACCCCAAGAGGGGAGAGGTGATTGGGGTCTCTGTCTTTATTCCAACAGCATCTCCACTTGTAATCCCCTCACTAATCTACTGTTGTTCAGGCAGACTTTGGGCAAGGTGGAGTGTCCTTACTGGGAACTTGTCTAGTGCCAGGGCTTAGTAGAGACGGCAGGAGCACGTCTGGAGTCATGCTGGTGATAGTATTACTTTGCTAATATTTTGCTTGTTTTATTAGATAGCATACATATGTTAGCCTGTCATTACCTTCCTGTCTCTGCGTTTGATTTATTAGTATAGGACCATCATAAAATTATCAGCCTTTCTTGTGAACAACAGATGGCTTTGGTAAACACTTAGTCATCTTGGTTTTAAGTAAAAACAGACTTGAATTCAGCCCTTCACTGAGAATAATGGAAGAGTACAACATCCTTCTGCAGAGAGCGCATGGCTGTTGGTTTTGTAGCTGCCAGCATTTATTAGAGTTCAGGACAAACAGACTTTCCTCTGCCTGAGGAGATGGTAGAAAAAGCACTTCTGAGCAAGTTAGTGAAAAGCCTGGTCCTTGAGGTGCTGTGAAACTGGTTGCTTGTGCCTCTGCCTGCCCCGTATTCAAAACTGATTTACAAATGGGGTTTTAAATTATTATCACAAAATGAAAAAGAAAGGCTAAGGAATTGAGAAATAGGGGATTAAGTGACTTCTCACTCTTGCAGAAATGTACCAGCGATACCTGGTGGCACAGCAATAAACAGATCTACTCAGTTGTGCAGAAATTAACCCTTGCTTCTGGTACCAGAATCTTTACTGCTGTCCCTAGTCCCCACCTGAAGACAATTTGAACAATGCAGTACCAGCCACTGATCAGTAAGACCGGCATCTTTGTTATCCTAGTTGGCCTCCGTATGGCATTACTGAGCAGTCCTGCAATCACTTTAGACATGCACAGCCCCATTCTATTTCATTACGCCTGTGAGGAAGGTGATCCATTCACTGCAGTTGTTTTGGAAGGACACCATCTGCTTTTGTGCACTGCTAGATGTGATCAGATGTTGGGGATGATGTGCTTATTTTATCACCCATCCTCCCTGATGATTCTGGTGGCTGAGCTGGCTGATGAAGGGATGGCTGTCATCAGCCTGATTCTGCAAAATAATCCAGTAATCCTTAATTACTATAGGCTGTGCAAGAGGTGGCTGTGATGCATCTGGATAAAGCGGTGCACTGTGTTCACATACTGCTTAATCACCTGTCCTCCCATCTCTTTAGAGAGGTGCCCTTTGCTTTGTTAATTGTAGGATTGTTTTACCCTGACTGGCTCAGAACTGGATTAAGTAGAGAGAAGTTGAAGGGGTGGAACAAAAGGAATAGCTGGCTCTATTGGGAGGGAAGAGAGGCCGTGGGAGAGAGGTAAAGAAGCGGTGATAGGCAGCTGGGGTGTGCACTCTCTCATCTGGCTTTAGCAGCAGCTGGAACAGTTTCCAGATCATGGGCTCCACAGGGACTTTTTGTGCTCTGCAAAACATAGGGATCACTCTCCTCTGAAGCGAAATTTCTGCTTTCCTGCCTTTTACTGCCATCCTGAAATACCACTGCTGCCTCGCACAGGAGCTTCGTTTATTTCTGTTCTGGATTGGAGTTATAATATTGGTTAGTCTGCAGACACTTTATGCTTTGTCAGTACTGCCAAATGCCTCGCGGCCATTTTCCACCGCATACAACATGACCCCATCACCAGTGGCTGAGAGGAGTAGCATGCATTACTTGTTATTTTCTCACTACTATCACCCGGGGAAATCAGTAGTTCTACAGTGTCTTTAAAATCTTGAGGTTTTCCTCAAATTCACCTTTCTAAGTAGTCCATGATAATCCTGTTGCAAAATGACAGTGTAACTCCATTTTCAGTCTTATTCCTTCCACCTATCAGGAAAGAGGGTAAAATAATACTTCACTTATTTCCTCCAAATTAAGCAGTTTAGAGATTCTATACTATTAACCTGCAAATACTCACCTGGAGGGTCATAAAGTCCTTTTAGCTGCCACTGTAAAGTGATGTTGAACTTTCTGCATTTGCATGCGGGTTACTGTAACTTCACTCTCTTGCCATTTCTGCAGGCTTTGCCACAGGACTGTTAGCAGTTTGGGACTGTTTCCCACACTGAAAACTCCCCAGCAGCGGGAGCTGTGCTTTCTGTTTGAACCCTCTGTCCCTCCTATGCAGGTATCACAGTGCAATTGCAAGTCACTGGTTGCTTTGGTAGATGTTGGCAATGAAAATTCTGTTTGCAGTCTGTTTTAAGATCCGTTCAGCCTACAAATTCTAACCATTATTCTGATTCCTTCATTTTGCCTACAAATACTAACCAGTCCCTTATGCATTATTTACCTTCTCTGCAGATTGGCTGAGTTCTGTGAATTTTTCATATTCCAGCCGAACAGGCAGGAATTACTTCATTTTATTTTATTTATTCTGTCTGCAAGCGTTTCTGCAGTCCTCAGTGGCTTGGAGGGCAGAGTCTTTCTGTAGGATCTCAGCAGATGTGTTGTCTGCTTCTTGGGCAGCAGTCAGTCAGTGGCTTCAGCTGCCTTTGTATTTGGGAATGCTTTTCTGCCCCTCAGAAGTGATGCCTGTACCTAAATATGTCCTCAATAGAGCTATTCCTGTTTCTGAGTGAGCCGTAAGTTATTAGAGTTATAATTATCTCCCTCACTTATTTCGTCTGTAAAGCCATTATGTTTTCTCCAGACAAGACATCTTCACCTTGTTTTGCTCTGTTTTCTCCCTCACTGACACCCATAGGAGGTTTTTCATGCACTTCCAGTTCAGAACGTTGTGTATTTTTGCTTTTTTTGCTTTTGTTTAGCATCTGAACTCGCTCTCTTCTGTCAGTGTTCCTTGGGTAGGATCCAGCCCTGGGCACTGCTGTTGTGGTTTTGCTCACTCTTTACCTCTGAGGAATGTGTGGAATCAAAGCAGGCACTGCTGATTTCTAAATACCTGCACGTAGCCTCAGATGGCTCACTGGCACGACATTAATGCCTGCGCGTTACAGCCACCATTTCAGGAATCCACTATACTTCCTTTGCAAAACTGAAGAGACCTCATGAGATACAGAGCTAACTGGTAAATGCAGGAGAGCAAGACAAGGCAGGTCATCAGAGAGCAGTCCTGTAAAAGCAGAAAGCTCCTTGAAGAGGGGAGACCGCGGTAGGAGGGTTTTGCTCAGGCAAGAGGTCTTTGCCCACTCCAGATATCTAAAGTCCACTTTTTGTCATCAGAAGTTCTAGCCATACAGTCAGTTTTCAGGTGATCCCCTAGCAGGAGTCAGATGTATCTGTCAGTGGTTAGGATGCCATGTTTGAATGCCTTCTCTAGGAGAGAATGCCATTGCAATTAAATGCGGGGTCCTCACCACGCTGCCTTTTGATGACAAGGGTAGCCACTCAAGAATGTAATTCATTTGGTATCATACTGGCAGAACCTTGGGCTTTGCATGCACACGCAATGGTGACAAGGAGCAGCGAAGCCTGGCTGGGCAGCAGCCCCAGTGGAGCCTGGGATGAGTCCAAGCACATTCCTTTTGGTATGTGCTGCCTTCATGGTGAGGTGCCACAGGAAAATATGTCTCTAAAGGGGAAATAAAGAAATCCCAGATCTTTCCCCCACGCACCCAGAGCCCCTTCTTGTTTAATGAAGTGCGTTATTAGGAAACCTGCGTTTCTGGAGTCCAATTAAAAGTGAGTCATCAAAGCTGCAGGGGTTGATTTTTGAAGTTTGTAAGCCTTTGGAAAATTCCCAGCAATGTGATTTCCCAAAAGTGGCTTATGAAGGGCAGTTCAAGAAGTCTGAATGTATTTGCCATGCATATCATTGCATGTGTAGCACAGATAAGTCAGTAAAGCTGTGAAATATGAATGAGGCTACTTAACTGATGCTGTATCAAAAAATGGCCCAAGTATTTTACAGGTGGGTGATTCATGGGTTTCATTGGGTTTTGAGCTGGACCTTTCCCCTCCTTTCTCACAGTGTGACAGTGACAGCGTGGAGCCCACTGTAGAGGATGAGGTGTTTAATGGTAGTGTGAAAAATGTGGAGAGTAGCACCTAGAAAGCTAAAAAAGGTGTGGTGCAGGTGCATGTGAGGCACGTGTGCACCTGTGAAGCACATGGAACATTGTCAGTCATCGCACATGAGAGGACATCAAGAAGTGAGGAGAAGGGAAAATGTGAGTCAGGTCATATACTAAACCAGAATGTCTTGTCCTAACAAAGCTCTGCAAGGTATCTTAAGAAGCTGAGAAAGAGAAACTAAGCCAGAAAAGTGTACTAGGCCTGTGCAACATTTCATGTCTTGGTATCAGCTGACTGAAGTTGAGAATAGCGTCTTGACATCAAATGAAATGTGATGGAGTGATAAAGTCCTCTAACTAAAAGTCTGAGGCTGCTTCATGAGGCCATTCATTACAAAAATTTTTGCAGTAGGAAAAAAAATCAAAGAGTTTTATTAGGTGAATAAAAAAAAAATTGAAAGTTAGCTAGGAAAACATTCCAAGGTTAGGACTGCTACAGTATAAAGAAGGAATTTAACTAAGTGCAGCTCATTAAAAAAGGGTCAGATGTCTATAAAAAACATTAATCTCTCACTGCATTTGAAATCTCTGTTAAAATATATTTATACATATGATTTCTTATTGCTTAATTTCTGCAAGTTTCATGATGTGCTTTCTAGAGTCAGCTTAAATAATTTCCAAAAGCGATTTTTTTCCATTGGTCTATACTGGAGCTTTAGCCTCCGGAGTATCTTGCATTACTATGTTATCACCATGTGGGCTTTTATTGTCTCTCTGCTACTTAGGGTCTTGCAAAGCTCTGTGTGAAAATGTGTGTTTAAGTTTAGAAAATGTATTTTTAAATACACAATATCAACTTGTGTAGGTACAGACAACATTTTGCTTTGGTATATTTTGTAGGCTCACAATGTAACCTTTAATATTTAACGTTTTCTGGTATTAAAATGAAAACTTCATTGAAAGCCTTGGGCTTCTATGAATAGGGAAAATGTCTGTAGTGCCATAAGCCTCATTGTATATATTCAGATCATTAAATAAAGGTAAAACACAATAGGGTGGGGGCCTAATTTGCACTAAGAAATATTGAGTCACATAATTTTAGAAATTACAGACTGAGAAGAGTCACATCACCAAATTTTAGGAAGAATAATACATGTATAAATAAAATCCCACAAGGATTAAGTTAAAAGGACCCTTCAGGGAGCACTGTTATCAGACTGAAGGAAGAAGCGTGTCGTGAAAAGTACACAGCCATTACGGATGCTGCTAACAAACCTGCGTGGGCTTTTCAGATGAGGCTTTCAGAAAAGCATAGTGGCCTTGTGTGCTCGCAGGCTGTGGACTCTTGGGGTGACTGGCATTGCTGCCTGCGGGCGGGCATCCTGGGCAGCATGTGCCCTGGATGAAGTCGGAGCCAGTTGCCGTGTCTCCTGCAGCATGTTGGGAGGAAGGAGCCCATTGACTTCAGCCTGCTCCAGAAGATCTGAAACAATCTCATCCTTTGAGGGGGAGAAATAATGAGGGCAAGCTTGTGTTTTTATGGCTGGATTGAGTTTTGACAAGTTGAAGTCACATGTTGCTACTAAAAGCAAAGCCCTTCACATGGAGAGAACTGGAATGCACATGTGTATACCACTGATACATCGACAGATCGTACTAGTCAAACGTCTAGTCCTTGTATTTGTTTTTCTTATTCTGGTTTGCTACTGGCCCTGTACTTACTGCAAATAGTTATATTTATTTATTCTGAAGAATGCCAGTAAATGTTAAAATGTTTTTCTTTTTTTCCCCTCTCATTTGGATTAGCATGAGCTCCTCATATGCTGTTAAAATGTAAGAGATCAGAAGTGATGCTTGAATAAACAGTGTAGTAATTTATGTAACACTCTGGCAGTTTCAGATATTCGGCATCATCCAATGTTCCACTAGGTGTGGATTTTCAAAAGCTGGCTTCTGTATTTCACACCTGCAGACTACAGCAATATTTAGTAGGAAGCACTGTGTGCCTGCAATTAATTCTGAATGCAGAAGTGAAATCTGGCCCCATACATCAAAGGGCTTGGAGGCCATTTCTCTGGTTATTTGCTCAGCTGACTGTATTTGATCAGAACTGATGTCCTCAGTGGTGTGGTGAGGCTGACATACTTACAGGAATCCGAGGGCATTACTAATTGCAGTCACATTGCAGAATGAATAAGTCCAAGGGTTTTCCATGCTTCTTTCAGCACTTTCCACCATGAAAAACAGAATAAGCACTGGTTGATTCTTTGTGATCCACCTGGAACTGAGATATTTATATTTAAGTTCCATGGGAACAAGGCTCCGGTTTATATTTCAAGGATACTTGGCTAGCTGTATTTAGGCCTCTTGCAGCTTGCATCTTCCTGGGACCAACTGCATCCCAAATAATTGTCATCTCAACTCCCGTGCTCACAGTACAGTTTCTTTGTCTCTTGCAGATCAACATTTTCTGAAGAAGTCCTGCTGAAATCCTTTCAGGCAGTTTCATCCAGTTTTTCTTAACTGTTTTTGCTTCTCATTGAGTTTCTTTCATGCCTATTTTCTGTATAGCTTGATGAAATTAAAACAACAACGGCAACAAGAAAAAGCATAAAAAATGCAGAGGAACTACCAGAAACGTGTTTAGTAATGGGACTGATTCATGCCCAGTATGAATAAGCAGTGGGACTGCTTACATGATTAAGACACTCAAAATTTAGTGCCTGACCCTGTATATTTTGTTGAAACGTATTACAGTGCTCAAAGAGAGAAAGTAGTCTTCCTGGAAAATATTTGGAGGTATCTGCCTTTTTCACACCCTTGGGTTCTATTGCTACTAACAACAGCATCAATTTCATAGTACTGTGAGAGGAAGAAGGCAAATGGAAGAGAAACACTGGTCGTGCACCTACCACAGGTCTAGGAATGACTGGTAAAAAAACGCATTGAGCAAATGGCTTAAGAATATTTGTAAATAGCTGTAAATGTAGCAGTAATAGCTAAGTTTTTGAGGAGCTGGCTAGGCATAAAGTACCTCTAGAGGTCACTGTAACATTGTAGAATATAGATAAGAGAATGCTTGAAAGCTGACAGGATGGTTTGTACCCTCTGACTCCTGGTAACTGTTTCGGTCAGCCTGTATTGAGTTGTTGGATCCTGAGAAATTCTGTTACTGGATGTTGATTAACAGCAAAAATCTTTTTGAAATTTGTCAGTAAGACTGTTACTAAAAATTTTAGTAGAATGTTAAATATTCCTAGCTTTGTTTTAACTAACCCAGTTTTAACAGCAAAAGCTAGTACAAAGCGACATCTCATTTCTGGAAGATTTTTCTTTAAGTCTCTGAGGCTCAATCTTGGACTTTTCTGGGCTATTTTTATGCCAACAGCGATGTTGATTACAGCTGAGATTGTTTATCCTGCTTTATACTGAAACCAATCAGATCAGTTTGGTGATGATTGAAATAAGGACCATCATTCACAGGAAAAATGCAAGTTAGATCACAGACTGCTTGGACGTGACCAAACAAATCAGGCTGCAGTTTCATGAGGAACAATACAACATGAACCCTGTACACACTGACTAATATATCTATTGCCTTTTCCACAGGTCATCAAAGAAACATCACATTTGAGTGAGACGGGAACAAATTCTATAAAAGAGAAAAAACCACCAGATTCAGCAGGTTAGAACATTTTTAATTCTCATCATTTTGTAGCTCCTAAGGGTGAAGCTGAAGAGCCTTTACTACTTCAGTAGTAACCCTTACAGAAGTAACCCTTACTCTCCTGAGCTGCTCTTGGTTGGATTATGTGTGTGCTCACCAGCATGTGTGAGAATTGTACAAGCAACATCATGTTGCCATCACATCCAAGCAACTTTTCATATATCTATAAACATAGAATCATAGAATCATTAAGGTTGAAAAAGACCTCTAAGGTCATCAAGTCCAACTGTCAACCCATCACCACCATGCCCACTAAACCATGTCTGTAAGTGCCACATCTACACGTTTCTTGATCATCTCCAGGGACTCTACCACTTCCCTGGGCAGCGTGTTCCAATGCTTGACCATTCTTTCGAAGAAATTTTTCCAGATATCCAGCTCTGGCACAACTTGAGGCCACTACCTCTAGTCCTATCGCTAGTTACCTGGGAGAAGAGACTGATGCTCACCTCGCTACAACCTCCTTTCAGGTAGTTATAGAGAGTGATAAGGTCTCCCCCACGCCTCTTCTTCTCTGGACTAAACAATCCCAGTTTCCTCAGCTGCTCCTCATAAGACTTGTGCTGCAGACCCTTCACCAGCTTAATTGGTGGCAAACTGCTCATAGAAGTGCTTTGCTTGAGGACCTTATTAACCCAACAATAAATTTGAGTGAGAAAAACTTTTTTCAGTGCCATATCTGAAAGGGAAAAATCTCTGGCCCGTGATATCCCAGTTGTAAAGAAAAAGAACTCTGCTGAAGTTTGTAACTCTTCTTTTGCTTAGGAGATATTTACGCTGAACTTGAAGTGAGAGGAAAGCAAGTGCCTACTTCAAAAAACAATGGAAGTCATTTTGGGCATGCAACTTCTACTTTTATATGGTGACTGACTCTCAGAGAACTACTGACGTATCCCTTCATTATATATTTACTTACAGAGGGGGCCATCCAGAAGAGCCAGTCCTGTTCTCATGAAGAAGAAGTCGATAAGCTCAACAAAGAAAATGCTGAGAGGGAAAGTTCTGTTCCGCTTCAAATGAATCCTCCCAGCTTTCAGCCTGAAGGAGCAGAGGAGGAGAAAGAAAGTTTGACTTCTGAAACCTGTTGCAAAAACAGGAGAAGCTCTGTTCAGAAATACTTCACTGCAGAAAGTCAGCAAGAAGATGCTGTTGATGATGCTTGTCAAAGGATAACTGGGCAGGAGATAGAGAGTGAGTCTCCAGCAGATGAGGAGAGGAAGGAGGAACATCAGGTGCCTGAAGCTGAAAAACAAGAAGAGAGGAAGAATGAAGGGGAGAGAGTTGCTAGTAAGGATGAAGAAGAGGATAAGGAACAATCAGCACCTTCCCAAAATGAAGATGAGGCAGGACAAAGCCATGATCAAGAGGCAGCAGAGGGAAGGTAAGGCTTGAAGCTCAGACTGTACATTCTTAAGAGACTTTTGCTTTAGAAAAATATGTAGTTCAGGTTTCAAGTCTAAGTAGCTGCTTAGTATAAATACTGGTGAAAATCCAGCCCGATATGAAAGTATAAATTGAGTTTACATCTGTCTGATCTAAGGTCTAGCATAAAAACAGACAGGCAATCTACCATGCATGGTACTGGCAATGTGCTTTGGCTGTTTGCCTGGGACAAAGGGTAGGAATATGGGAATTGTGACATGCTGTTCTTAATCTTTGATGAGAATTCTCCTACTCTGTCATGTTTACACATTGCAGCATCATATAACCTGTGAACAAAGTAAGGTTAGGTTAGGCCATGGGAATTGGGAATTAAGTTACGACAAAATTTAGTAACTTACTTGGTAATATAAAACTGTAAAACTTTGCCCAGAAAATTAAACTGATAAATTTGTTTACTGTAATTCTTTCTGTGCTGCATTTATATTTAGCCTTTCAGGGATAAACCAGTTTAAGCTCTCAGGAACCTATAAGAACAGAGTGAAATCCCAGTCCTCTCCCATTGCTTTAAAGGTGAGATTGATAGCCAAATGTTAAAATCAGTAGAACTCAAGCAGGCATTTCAGTAACGGAGAATCATTTTGCCGTCATAATTATTAAGAGGTCATTTTATTTCTCTCAGTATTAAAACAGTTTATTTAACCTCACTATTTTACACCATTGAACAAAATAGCCTAATGTTTGAACGTAACGTGTGTATATGCTTTTCTTGTATATTTCTAAATTTGGTCTGCTTTAAGTGTACCTTGCTCTAATGCCGTGTTTTGTCTTTGCAGGTGTAAAGGCTGTGGAAAAGGTACAGGAAATTATAGTTCGGTCGCTGAGCAGACCTGCCAATTTGAGCATTGTGGCAGCAATAAGTGTCGGGTGAACGTTGAAGGCCTAATCACAACAGAGACCTAATGACAACAGAACAGGCTGCGTGCAGAAAGTTCAGATGGCACATGTAAAATTTAAAAAAAAAAAACAACAAAAAAAACCAGAAAAACCCCACACCTCTTACAGGAAGTATTTCTAAAGGCAAAACCAAAATATTTGATTCATTCCACTGATATTGAGTGGTGGTCAGACAAAGACATCCACAGAAAAGAATGACATCAGGATCATAATTAGTAAGGGGAAAAAAAGTGCATGGTGACTCCAAAGGGAAGCAGTTGTTCATGGGCCACATCCTAAACTGATGGGAAATACCATGGTTCTGTTTGCTTCCGTCAAATTACACCGACATTTATTACCTGAGGAGTTGGTCCATCTTTTCTCAGAGACTAATATTCTCACAGAAATTAGTAGGAACTAATTTGCTTCTGCCACAACTACTCCACTAATACTATCCTCTTTCCCTCTTCTTAACAACAGAGAGCAGAACTTCTTGACGTGGAGTGGTGGGAGAACTTACATAATGTGTGGCAAAACTGGTTGACTTGTGGGAGTGCTAAGAACATGTATTAACACAGAATCTACGATGTTCTGGATGTAGCCTGAAAAAACAGCTTCCTCACGTTAGTGCCATTGTGATCTGAAGTGAGAACAATTGTAGTCTGTAAAACAAAGAAACACAAACTGTCATGTGGAAGCTTGACTGATGCTGCTTAACAGTCAGATAAATGGTGTTCAGGCACTGAACTCTGAAGCAGAGTGAAGCAGAGATTTTTAACATCAGACCTCTTGCTTCAGAATTTCAGTGCCTATCCCTGCATATGAAATGATGGAACATGAAGTGATGGCCTGATGGATTTGAAGAAATGTGTATGTGCATGTGCACACATAGGACACAATGAATTTCTTTGCTTTAGGAATGGAGGGTGGAGTGGGGAAAGGAAACGTTTATTAAATGTCTGTGTGAGGCTCTTAGATTTTCTAGCAGAAACAGGAGATAGCAAACTAAAGTTCTAAACTCCGTAAGCTGTCCTGAGCTCTGGCAGATTGTTGGGAATGGCATTAAAGTAACTGTCCCTCTCTTGGAGCATCTTTCATCTGAAACAGCAGGACATTCTTGAATAGTGAGAAATCCCCTTTGGTATGCAGGAAATAAAAACAGAGGATCTGTCATTGAGAAAATCGTGAAGGCTAAAACTCAGACACATAATCTGGCTTCTTTAGATGAGTACTTCCTTTCTCAAAGTTTGGTAACATTTGAGAGCTGAGCTTTCAAAAACCCGTATTCTTCTGTCATTTCCGTGCTGGGGCCCTTGGAGTTTGCGTCACTAGGGTCAAATTCTGCCTTTAGGATAGAGACGTGTTTTGGGTCTTAGTAACATCCAAAGGCTCATACTTAAGGACATGCAATTCAAGCTCTGCAGAATCCCAAGTAGGTGGCAAACTTCCAGGAGCCCCAGCTTTTCACAATTCCTTGACCATGAACTAACTTCCTGACCATGTAAGTTATTAACACTGTCAAAAAAATCTAGGTACACAGCTGGTGTCCTGGAAAAATGAATGTTCATTTTGAATCAGGACAATCCACTGTTACATTAATGATCAAAGTGTTCCTGCCAGCTACATGCTGTTATGGCTTTTTTTTTTTGTTTGCATTTTTAATCGTTTTCAATGGAGTAATGAATTGTTTTAAAATTGCTCAACAAGCCCCACACAAAAGGGACCTGGCATTCCAGACCAGAGAGCTCATGTTAAAATACTGTGGCGCTTGCCCTCCCAACCAGTTGAAGAAGTATTTGTCACTATGGTCAGCCAAATGTAACTCTTGGGAATATCAATCAAGTTAAAAATGTGAATGTGAATTTGAAAGCACAAAGCCTTGCAAAAAGTCTGAAGAGAAATTAAGCATGCAGGGCTGGTATCCAGAAGGGATTTTTACATCAGGACGGCAGAATGGTCCAGCATGTGAAGGTTTGGACAATAATACTAGGGACCTGCATTTGTGCCAAAAATCTGTAGCTGCTGCAGAGTGATCTTGGGAAGCCATCTCTTCCTTCCCTTTTTCCCACTTTACTCTTCATCTGCCTTCTTTTTTTAAGCACAGAAACTCTTCAGAGCAGCATATATCTACCACATTGGACCATGGGCCATACTGGAAATCCCAGGTGTTACCTAATGGGATGAAGCTCTGTTGTGTGCACAAGCTGTAAATGTAATCTATAAAAGCGATCACAATTCTGGAGAGCATGACAAGTTCTATCAATCAGATGGCCAGTAGAGAAGGGATTTCTTCACTGTGAATGATGTAAGAAGGGAAATTACCTTTTCTAGCTGGGCTTACAGAAGAGCTCAGCCTCTCTTCCTCTCCCAGGAGAGAGTTACAGTTACATACTTACCTATTAACAGTCCTTAAGGAATTAAAGATCAGATAGAGAAAAATTCCTTCCAAGCTTTCTAAACAAATTGCTCAGACCCTTTGTGGGCATGGGTTGGCTTAGTCTAGCAGTCCTCACCTTGCTACTCACAGTGCAGAAGATGCTAACCAAGTAGAAGAGTGCTTGTCTTAATAGCGTAGCTCCTCTACAACACCGTGTTTTCTGAGCCAGAGCCCTGGAGTAAAACTCTTCCTAAATACCAGAGAGAGAACTATCTATATAGCATACAGTAGGTATATTCAATTCTTATATTATTAATCTGTGGAAAAGAAAGACTGAAATATATGAGACAGACAAGCACTGCATGTGACCACTCATATACTGTTTTTTCTTTTGTAGATGATACCTGTACTCCACCAGCACCATTTGATCACCGGATTGTCTCAGCTAAAAGAGTGGGGATCAGCAGTTTTTACAATGTCAACAGGAATGAAATCTTGGGAGGGTAAGTGAGCCCCATCAACATTTTAGCAAGGCAAAAATTTACAGCCTGGCACTCCAGGAGGTGAATGGAAGCAGCATGCCTTGCCAGAGTCAAAGTCATGAAAGTCTAAGCTATAACAGTACTTTAGAGAAAAATGAAAACAGGAGGCTGATTTTACTGCATGAGTTAATTTTGGGTGAAGGTTTGGCACCACCAGACTTGGCTTGTATTTGGCATTTTTCTAGGTCAGCCAGCTACCCTCAGGCTTCATCATGGTGCTCCTAAAATGTGGTAGTACCTCACATTGCATCCAGAAGGATGTAGAGACATGTTGTAGCCTTCTTTCCTTCAGCATAGCCCATCCCTGAAAATACATGCATATTTTCAGAGAGATCGGCAAGCTAATCTGACAGGCCGTGTAGTTGCTTGATCTCTCATGCTGACATAATTTAGGAGAGAGTGATATTATCATTTCTGATAGCAGCATGGTCTTGGGTAGGCTTTGTTTCATCATGAAATCACAGCCTTCCCTTGGAGTAGAATGATGAGGTGGGGAAAGGCAGATTGTGCACATAAGTGAGTTATTATCCTTACAGTATGTATTGCTGTTAGCTTGCCTGGGATACCTCATCACATTTTAAAAGCTGTTTGAAGTAATGAAGTGAGTGTTAGTGAATCATACAAATGGAGAAATATCAGCTACAACAGTGTGATTTTGGTGTGCCTAAATGAGTAATAACAAGTCTAATTTATACAATAAAATAGCAGCAGTAGACCGATTGAAATGGAACTCAATAGCGAGAGGATTGTTTCTGTTGTGTATAACCTAGTTTACATTCAAAGCCAACACTACTGGATGATTTTGATTATTTTTCTTTTTTTTTTGTTCCCCAGAGGGCGATTTGGGCAAGTACACAAATGTGAAGAGAAAGCAACAGGTCTCAAGCTAGCAGCCAAAATTATAAAAGCCAGAGGTGATAAAGAGAAGGTTGGTAGAATCTTTGTTCCCTAATGGACCCCACTCTGTTCTTCAGCTGCACAACAGACCACGGCCAAGTGACTCACAAGCCATCACATTCATAGGACCCAGTGGGTTACCATTGGCTGTAGTTCTGTTTCTCTTCTCCTCCAGACCTGCTAGCAACTCATCAAAGTCCTCTTGTTTGGGTTTTCTCTCTCATCATTTTTTTTTGTCTTAATTTTTCCAGCTCTCTTCAGATCTCTGTGTTTCTTTGGCTTTTTCTTTTTCTTTTTTTTAAATTTTGCTTTCTTCTCTGTTAATTCTATTAGTGTTTTGTATAACGGTGACAATATTTGTCAGGCCTCTGACATAGCATACCTCCCCCCCATTACACTCTAGCCTTTACTGAAAAGACTTGACTTCACTGTTAGGGATGCTGACAACAGACACGGTCTGGGCTCCTGACATCAACACAAATACAGGAGAAAAGATTAGTCTGACCTATTTTGCAGAACTCATAGCCATCTGGGGCTTGCTTTCACAAGAAATACATGCATAGCATCCTTTCTGTGACAGCTGTGTCATTAATGGCATTCGAGGGTGGGATTTGTCTCAGCTATCTGTGGTTGTCTGTGGGCAAGCTGATCACCAAGAATGCCCTTATAGTCAGTGTTTGACTCATCCCACCCTAAACTGCACTTTTAAAATAGCTAGGCTGAATGGAGGTACCAGTCTAGTCAGGGAGGTTTTGAGGACTGTCCTGGACTTTTCTTACACAGATTAATTTTGTATCCCTACATCTGGTTGAAACAAATTGTATCTTGCTTCTCTCTTTTCTTTACATCTCTGTGAACCCACTGCTTGCCCATGTGTGCTCTCCTCCTTCTTTTCCCCTTCCTTTTTCTCTCAATATATTACTGAAGCAGTCCCCTGCTCAAGCTATGTGCTCAGTCCAGTGCCTATAGCCTTGACATCTACTACTGCAGGAGCAATCAAAGGCAAACTCTGGGTTTGCTTGCCACAAGTGGCACATGAAGATAATGTAGATGTCTGGTTCAAACTGACCTTGTACTGGTTCATGTAATTTTCTTAGAAAAAAAGCTTCTGAAACAATACTCATGATTCTTTACAGAATGAAGTAAGGAATGAAATCAGTGTCATGAACCAGCTGAATCATGTGAACCTCATCCAGCTATATGATGCCTTTGAATCAAAAAATGACATTGTCCTAGTCATGGAATAGTAAGTGTGTTCTTTTCTTTCCGTCTTTTCCACTTTTACTAGAATTATCTATTTCTTTCTTGCTTTGTCCTGAAATTAGAAGAAAAGCTTCTAGCAGGTGGAAAGAACATATGAAAAATGTTCCTAGGAACAATAATAACAATAAAAAAATTCAGAAAATGTTGTCCAATGGAGCCATTTATGTATTTTTTTCGAATGATGCTCCACACTTCAGGTGATGTAAAGCTACCATCCCATCTGAAGACAGAGCCATTATATAGCTTCTCTTTAATTTCAAATGGTAGTTTGTGTCAGCTAAGAAACATACATCTCAGATTATCTCCAGTTCTGTGAGGCAAATGCAAAGACGTCTTACAATGAAGAGGTGCCAACTGTAGATGTTGTGGGTAGTCTTTAAACTGGATGCCTGAATGGATTAACCAGTCTTTTATGCTGGTTTATCAGGCTAATTAGGTTCAAAGTAGCTGCCTTGAAGTCAAGACAAATAGACGTTGTTTTAAGGAAGTCAAAAAGAATGTGACTAAAACTCTGAAATGCATGGCAGAAGGTATGAGCTTGACTCTTCTGTATATTCTCAGGTAGTCCTATGAATTCAGTCTACATGATTAGCATAACACAAAGGCTAAACGTCTGTGTAGATGTGAGTTGGTGAGCTGAAGGCATTCTGAAATGCAATGAGAAATTAAGAAGTTGTTTTCACTGATTTTTTGTTACTTCAAATTGAAATTTTGAATCACGTCCCTCTTGAGCTCTGAGGGAGAAGACCAAGGATTTGGTGGAAATTATCTAGCATGTTGTCTTGGTTTTCCATGTGACTTCATTGATTGCACTGGTACAAGTTATGTCCTAGGACATCATCTCTCAATGGATGGGAGACTGGGTTCTCAAACCTTGAAGAAATTCTGGCTAGTATGCATGAGAACCCAGTACCTGGAAAGTTCAGACTAGAATACAAGCTCATATTTTAGACTCATCTCACCGAACCTGGCTGTGAATGATTAAAATAGGCAATAGCTTAAATTCTGTATTACCGTAACTGCATGGGTTTGGATTTGGACTTGAACTAGATTACCACTTCATTGTCTTTCTCTCCTCAGTGTGGAAGGAGGAGAATTATTTGACCGAATTATTGATGAAAACTGCAATTTGACGGAGATGGATACTATCTCATTCATAAAACAGATCTGCGAGGGAATTCAGTACATGCACCAAATGTACATTCTTCATTTGGATCTCAAGGTAGAGAGTTGACATGTTTGTTTTGTGCAGTGACAACTGTGGAAATTCTCTTCCTTAAGGGTAGGCCATGCAGTTCAGCAGTTGAATAGTTGTTGCAAAAAATACAGCATCACTGTGTTGTTAGACCATAACTGCCAGTACAGTTGAAAATCCAGAAAGGGGTGAGAGATTCTCCATCAGGTACTTGATCAGCTATCTGAACTGTTTAACTGTATGCACAAAAAGTCCCCTCACTTATATCTAAAACCAAATTTACCAATTGCACATTCTTACCCATGTTGATTGCTAATTGTTAACTGTCACCCTCAGAAAACATTTTGTAAAGGTATTTTGCAGTAGGCTGGACATTTGAGCTAGGTCTTTTTGCCTTAAACCAAGTTTTTATTAAATAAAAGACATATTTCTTACTTTTATTTAGTGTAGGAATAAAAGAAGATGATGTCCTTAGTTTTATGACTGGCTGTAAAGCCCCCTAGTGATCCCTGAGCTTTATTATAAAGAAAAAAGAAACAAGAAGTGCAAAGAGGGTTTTCTCTTTGGTGAGATTTTTATTATAGCTGCTGTTTTGGGGCTTGTAATAACTGGGTTAATTTAGTACATCTTTAATGTTGTTAGCGTTTATATTATTGCACAGATTAAGCAAGCGACCAGATGCTTGTTGGAATCTGTCTGGCACAGTTTTAATATGTCAAACTGCTGATACAGACACATATACAGTCCAAGAAATTCTTCCCAGAGACCTCTCTTGTCATGTCCTAGCCAGCTATGGCTTCTCCCTTCTGTTTTGCTTACTCACAGGTTGTTGTCAGTAACAGATGAGCTTGAGGAATAATGCTTGAGACTGAAAGAAATTCATCCTGACCATAATCATTCAGGACCAGAGAAACTATGGGCATGTGGTGTTTAAAGGTCCTACATGTAAAATGAATTAGTAATGGTGACAAAGGTTAACTAATGTTTTAAGTGTTGAGGGCTGTTTTATTTCAAAGAGGACTCAATGAGCAACAAGACAAAGTAGCTATAAAACTGCTGGCAGTGAATATGAGACTCTATTTTAGGTATTTACATTTCAAAGACAATTGGCCAAGTTCTATCCTCAGTCCTTTCTGTATGAATTTGGAGTAATTCTAGGAAGCTAATGGATACCTGCCAGGGGAATGAAGAACAACTGGCCTTGTGAAAATCCAGAGGGATTTAACCTGTGAATCCCACCTTTTGCTAAAATATCTGATGAAAATATAAAGCTGATGTGACTAGCATAATGTATCAGTGCTCAGTCAGACAGTTACTGCCAGAATATCCATGAACTCAGAAACGTAAAGCTACAAGACAAACTTCAAAGCTCAGCAAATTTGTTTTTTTAAAAAAAGTTCCAGTGTCAGCTTACAAAGGTCTGTAAAATCACAGTGCCAGCATCCTGAAACCCCTCTTTGGAAGTCTATATTCTCTGTCCCACTGCCCCTATAAGTTCTTTATCTGAACTGCTGCCTTGTGTGAAAGTGAAAAGCCAAGAAGAAAAAGCAGTTGTAAGGCGAAGAACACCCAACTTTGACTGCTGTGTGATAGTGGGGGAATACGCATTCAGGGAAATCTGATTTTCTTCTGAGGGAGGAAAGCAAAAGGTGCTTATGGCGTGTTTGCTTTGTTTTTAGTGGTTTTCACCCTACAGTTTTGTGAAAGCCTGGTTTATCGTGTTTGTTTCTCACTGAAGTGTTTTCTGGTTTCTTTTGGCAGCCTGAGAATATCCTGTGTGTGAATCGATCTGCAAATCAAATAAAAATTATTGATTTTGGATTGGCAAGAAGGTATGTGCCTGTGTTTTTTCTAATTGAAAATGAATTAAGAAACAATCAAAGAAGTATTGTTTCTTTGCAGTTACGTGTTTGACCCATAATGGTCTCCTACTGTTCTTGCGACAAGTTTAGCGTGGTTCTTGCAACCAGGGATGTCTTTTAATAAGGAATATTTGAAGTTGAGTAAAACAGTTGTGTTCTGAAGCCTTTTTTTCATTTTGAAGGTTTAAAGGGATCTGATTCTAACTGAACGCACATATAAGTATGTTGGAACAGCTAAAATGGGCAAAACTAGTGGACCCTTTGTCTGGTCTCTTGTTCCCAGTGGTAGGAGATTCTTCAAAAGAGAGTGTGAGAGACTATCAAGGCCTGTTAAAGTATAACTCATGCTATATCACTTCCTAGTTTAAGCAGATGTCTTAACCTCAGTGGAGGCTTTTACTGGTTAAAAAGTCCAGGCCTATGGTACGGGGAAGCTTCGAAAGAATGGTAACAGCTGCCCTGAGGAGTCCTTGAAATCTGAATTTCTTCCTTTGTTTAGCCATTGAGTTTTGCCCTGAAGTATGATATGCAAACCTTTTTCATTCCTATATGGGTGTATTTATTTTTACTTTGTACCACTGTCTGTCCTTGTTTTCCTCTTGAATGTCCCATGTGCTTTTGAAATCCCATTAAGTGCTGGACAATTTATGCCATAATTTTAGAGCTGTAATGTCCTTTGTTAATATTTCATTTGTCTAGATATAAACCCAGGGAAAAACTTCGAGTTAACTTTGGAACTCCAGAATTTCTTGCTCCTGAAGTTGTGAATTATGAATTTGTCTCCTTTCCTACAGACATGTGGAGTGTGGGAGTCATTGCTTACATGCTGTAAGTAGGGTTCAGTCTCTGCTTTGTAAACTGTTTCCAGGCGTTTCTGTGTTGGTCATCCAAATGTATTGTTATTTGGAAGAGTGACAAATTATGTACATAAAATAGAAAATGTAGGCCTCTTTCCAAATTCCATATTTAGGAATCTGACCCTTTTTTCAATCACCGTTAAGTGTTCTTCTTTGTTTCACTGTACATCTATTTTTAGCGATTAGGCATTACACTTCCAGAATAACATAGACCTCTTGATAAACTCACAGTAGTTGTGTGCGAAAGTGGTCAGAGGTCTGGAAACTATGACCTGCAACGAAAGAGTAATGCTTATTTTGCTAGGGAAGAAGGGTGGTTATTTAAAAATGTAACTAGAAGAGAAAATGGGAATGGTCTGGAAACTTTCTTAGATAATAACATGTTGCAAGGTGGGCCAGAAGTAACAGAACAATCATAGGTGGCGCAACAGAAATCATGTATGGGAAGGGGAAGAGACAGAAGGACTTAACATATTTCTTTTTACTTTAGCCTCAGTGGATTGTCTCCTTTCTTGGGTGATGATGACAATGAGACCCTCAACAATATCCTGGCCTGCAGCTGGAATTTTGAAGATGAGGAATTTCAAGGTGTTTCTGATCAGGCCAAAGATTTCATCTCAAAGCTTCTCATCAAGGAAAAATGGTACGTAATCCCTGTGTCTTTGAAGTGTGTGTTCAATACCATTGTGTCATAGTTGTGTCACTTGTACTGTTACACTGCAGAATTATCATGGCATATCAAAGTTTTTAATGTCCACGTAAAATATTTTAATACAATTTTATTGATGTTCATTAAGTCCATAAAATTCTCTGAATTAGCTGAATCAGTTTTTGCTTTCATGTTAGTGGTTTCCTGGATTAACTGCCATCTGGCATAAAGTGCCCTGAAATGACAGCATTGCGTGATGGCAGAGCATGAGACTTGTACGAGATAATTGTTGAACTATTAGATTTTAGGAAAAACTCTTACCAGCATTCTGGTTTTCCTTTAGCTGGAGAATAAGTGCAACTGCTGCCTTAAAACACCCATGGTTATCAGACCACAAGCTCCACTGCAGACTCCAGGTCCATAAATTTAAATATCTTTGTGTGTTGTAGATTTGCTGTTGCCTGTCCGTGTTGCCATATCACTATTTGCTTTGACATTTCTCTTATCTGTTTTTGAGTCCACTTTGATTCTGCATTTCTTGCTGCTGTAAGCTACGTATGTCCCTTTGCTTTTACTTAGTTGTTGTAATTTGCATGCTCACACTTGCTCATCAGACCTTGCATGTGTGGGAAGAAATACACGGTCATGTGACTGGTTTGTGTTGCTGCGTGGATCCATTTCTTAGCAAAACAGAGTTGTTTAAATAATGAGCACTTAATTACCATATGTTGAAAGGAGGAGTTTTTCAGCTGGGAGTGATTCTGCTTACTACTTTGAAAAACCTTTCAGGCTGTCCGGAAGTCCTACATGAGCGCTGTTAGGTTTCACCCTACCTCTTCCCAAGGGATACTTTTCCCAGTAGAGCCTGGAACTTCAGCCAGTGCATAACTTTAGTCTTAAGCACCTTCTTGCCCTATGAAGGTAGTCAGCTTACTGGCTAATAGAAAAGAAGCAGTTGATTGTTCACCCGAAAAATTTCATTTAGCTGAGGTGGAGGATCAGTGTGATTTTCAATAATTTTGTTTATTTCTCTGTTAAATAGTGGGTAAATGTGGGAGATTCAGACTGTTGATGAGCTTCCTGTTGGTTGAATCTGAGTCCACATGTAATTGAATCTAATTGGTTCAGTGGTTCAAGGGAGAGATCATGTTAAGCAGGTTCCTGAGTTTTTACAGCATTTGAAGTGCAATATTCACTCTCTCCTTTGCAGATAAAGCGCATCTAGGTTAAATAAAATGACTGCTGTAGTGCCCAGGATGTATATGTCAGGCTGCCATCATTAAGAGTTAGTAGCCCATCATATTAATTATTAAAATAATAATAAAATAAGATCAAAAGCTGTGATGATAGTAATAGCTCTGTTGCTAAGGTGGTGTGGGTTTTGGGCAGGATGGACTGAGTAGTGTCCCAACAGCTCCAACCTTGAGAGATACTCCTGTTCTACAAAGTAAGGCTAACCAGAAGTAGTATAAATTGGGTGATAATAATAATCAAATAAATTATTATAACTTTAATTGAAATTTAATTTTCTTGGTTATTTCCCAGAACAACAATGCCCATGAGATGATTGGATTTATATATTGTGAGTACAGACAGTAAAAACAAGAGAGTTTGTCACCAACTTTAGATGATTTCATAGGATAGCATTCAATCGCTTTAGTTTGGCTCCAGTAAAGCTCTGACTGTTGTAACCTGGAGAACAGGCTGTGTTTTCCAAATGCTGCAAGGGCACAGGCTGTTCACCTGGTATGCTGCTTCCTATCACCAATTTTCTTCTGGGAAAAGCCTACCCCTAGTAACCTTAGGTAGTAGAAACCTCTTAATCCTTTGTAGCTCCTTCCCTGGAATTTTTTGTTCATACCTCTTGCACCTTCCAAAGTAGCTTCACTAAACATGCTGATGTTGCAGTGTTTTACCATTACCTTAACTAGAGTTGAGATGTGACTGATCTTCAGTTAATGCTCCAATAATGGCAGCTATTTTTCTTTTTCTGTTTTTCCCTAGAAGAAGGCTAAAGGTGACTCTGTGTCCCAGGCACCCTCGACTTCGTAATCTCTCTGAAAGAGCTGCAGAACAGAAGGTTTGTTTGGGGTGCCATGTGGGTTTTTTTTCGTACATAAATACCGCAGCCTCTGTGGCAGTGATTAGTGGGAGGCCGAAAACCTTGCATAGTCCTAACTGCACAGTCCAAAATGTATTCACTGCCATCCTCACTGTTGTTTGGAAAGCATTCAAAACGTATGCGCTTGTACCAAATCACAGCAATGTACAAAAACCCTTGTATATATGAAGCCATATGTGCTGCAAACCCTGGCCATTTTAGAGGGAATGGTTATGCTCCCCCTGACTCTCATGGGGCAGGATTTCACCCAATAACTTTCCGGTGTTGAAAGCTTTCAGGTTCTCATGCTGTGGTTAGAGTATGGTTTTTAAAGAGTAGAAATATGAAAAGTAATTACTTTTTAGCAAAGGCATGGGCCAGACCCTCAGGGCAGTTCCAGTAACTGTAGTGAAAGGAAAGTGAGGTGTCCCCTAAAAGAAGCCGTTCCATGCCTTTGAGGACCCAATTCTGACACTTCTCTGGGCATTTCTCTGCTCTTTCAGCCTGTATCAACCAGAGCAATATTGACAGAACATCTCTCTGACCTTTTTTTCTGGCTCCCTGTCTTTGCCTTTTCATTAACAAACACTTCATTAGTGGTTCTCAGGCTGGCTTGGCTGCGTCCCCCAGGGTGGCCAGGGAGACTCAAGTCTGCTCTCATGTTCTGTCTCTGCTCTTTGACCAAAGCATACTTGCTCAGCCACTTAGAAATCCAGCTACCTCAGGAGGTGCAGTATCTCCATAAACCAGTACAGCAATTCCCACAGCCCCGTTTACAAACTACCACAGAAGTTAGTGCCTCTGCTGAAGGACCATGGGAACGGCTCAGAGGTTCTGGGGGCATCTTTGGCAAAACTCAGTGGAGGGTCAAGATGTGAACAAGGCTGAGAACACACACACTGTAAAACCACTTCCTCTTAGTCATGCATCATGAGTAGCAACCAGGATACCAAAACAAAAGTAATGCATTTTTCACTGTGTTCAAGTTTTTAGTGCTGTCATCATCCACCATCTGCTTGATAGGGCAAGGGATGCAATGGGTTTTACTTGCAATAGGCTTTGTCCAGAAACATCTGGAAAAGATTATTGTGAGACACTGAATTTTTTCAACTGTTTTGACTAACCTTTGGATTTTAACAGATTTTATACAGTATGGTGTAGTCCCACACAAGTTAACAATCTTTAAATGGGATATCTTGGGTACCTGAAGTTGCATTTCCATGGTACACTGGATGTCAGCGAGGACTAATGCACTATTATTATCTCCTACCTTGCCATGTGAAGGCACATAACTTCGTGATAAGTAATTTCCCAGTATCACCTTCTGTGGTGGGAATCCGTTGGGAATGAATGTTCTTTGTGACCCTCAGCATTCATCCTCACTTCACTGGTGCTGGAAGAGGTTACATGAAGCTTTGATCCAATCACTTGTGTGCTTCCGCGCAGTAGATTTCAAAACAGGTTTCCTTGACCTGTTGAAAGACTGGTTGTTTAATCTGTATTTACCGTTTCAAGCTACTGTCTGCACAACAACCAACGGCTGAACACTTTGTAACCCAGGAAGCACTGTAGTACACAGATTTCTATTGCAACCAAGATCAAATCTGAGATAAATTGACTCTTCAATGGCAGTCAAAATTATTTTCAAATAAACCTTTTGTAGCTTTGTAACATAGTAACTCACCCATGATCTAACATGCAGGAAAACCTGGTTTTGGCTTTTGCCGTGTTATTTCCTCTACATGTGTATTTCTGTTTGGACTTTGAGTTTGTGTAAGGAGTGGATCTAAAGTCATAGTCCTACTTTGTTTTTAAAGAATCCCTTCAGCTATTTTTATCAGGCAAATAGTGTCATTACCACATTTAACCCAAAATAATACACTCAAGTGCCAACTGATTTAGACCTGGCACCATAAATGCTTGCAGCGGTAACACAAATAAATGGAGAAGTTTCACCCTCCTTTTCCATGCTGGGATCTGTATGACAAGAGTGGCAAAAGAGCAAAGTAGCTGCATTTCAAGGGAGACCTCCGGGACCTTTTCTCCACTTAACAAAGAGGCCTTGTCTTTTTGGTGTTTTATAAAACATCTCACAAATAAGGTGGCTGCAAGAACCCTTTGTAAGCAAGAAGCTTCAGCACTGCTTTCTTTTCCTTGCGCGCAAAGAAACCGCCGTGTGGTTGTCCTAGAATGCTTAACCAAATAAAAAAAGTACACTGCTGAAATAACTGGATTCTTGTTTTGTTTGTTTTGCAGAAAAGCTGCTGTGTGGTTACTGCTGCTAAGAGATTGGAAAATATCAGCAGTCTTGGTGCTTTACCCCCCTGCCATGACTGAATCTTTTACTAAATGGACCAACAGCACTTTTGCTGCAGGATAAGTCCCAGAATCGCTGAGCTGCTGCTTCTCTATTCAGCTTTCAAAAGAAGGAAAGTATTTGTCCAGTTTGAGGAAGTTGTTTCTTCAGGAGCACCATGTTCTCCATGTCCAGGAGTGCCATGTTTGCTTGGTTTCATAACAATGTTTTCTCTACCTTTTCCTCCACTCTCATTTAGTTATCAAAAGCTCCTTAAGGTTCAAATTACCACATTAAGTTGACTGTTCCTCCTCAGCCAGAAGGCAGCTTGGCACTTTGTTATATGTGTAGCCAAGGTTGATTTGACACTGGAATAAAATCACCAAAAAAAAATAACCTAAAGAAAACCAAATAACCAAAAACAAACCTAAAAGACCCAGCCAATTTAAAACTGCATAATGTAGAAGATGTGAAGTTTGTTTTTCCTGTCACACAAAAATGAGCTGAAGATTAGCTCAATGAAAGTTAAAACCATGATAATGTAATACCAATAAAAGTGAGAAATGAGGCTTTCCTTACAGGTAGGTGAGTTTGCTACAACCGTGATACATTTTATGATTTTTTTAGTCTGGTGAATTACTGTTCCTTTTAAGTACACTTGGATGAATTCAGAGAGAAAGAAAACAAGGCACTGTTCAATCGTACCCAAGCAGGCTCTTCTCCACTATGCAAGTATAACTCAGAGTTATTTTAACAGAGAGTGATTTTACACCAGGTACTGTGCTTATTGCTAAGAACTGATTGAGACTACTGGCAAAGAGGAGAGTCAGTCTTCTGCTCCTTATAACCTCTGTTTTTCTGAAGTTTTCTTTCCTTTCTTCTTGTCTTACTCTCAAGCCTTTCTGACTTTTAAGCAAGGAAAAAACTGGGAGTCAGAACAGCTGAATTCTGATACTGTTTGAGTGTGGCTCTTTACTAAAGCAGTGAATCTGAGTGTTACTTGCCTAGGCTGCGAGGTTAGAATAATGAGACATATTCCCTCCTGTATATGGCTTTCTGACTGCTTGGTTTCGGAGCTGCACACGTAGCCAAGTATTTTATTCCATGATGCTGACGTATTGCAGTGACTTTTGTTTTTCTTTGATTAATCCAGTTCTGTTCAAACTACATATTAACATAGCTATCTCGCTATATTTATCTATACATTTCATACGTATTTATATTTATGTCTTTTATAAAAGGGGATCAACATGAAGACAAAACTCAACAGCATTATTCATCACCAACTAATGAATTGTTTTCATACCTTTGTCCTTTCTGAGTAGCATTCATATATGACATAAAAGGGGCCCATTAATGGGACATCATGGCCATGAAATAATCTACAGCCAGTTTGATCCAATGTTTTAAAGCCATTGTGGTAGATCTATTAAGACTGCTTCCGTAAATGAATAGGGCTTCTTACAGCTGCGAAACTAAGAAATGTTGATGTGTTGTAGTAGTTGTTGTGAGTAGATGAGATTACTACGATCTCCACATTACTACAATTACTACATTACTACAATCACACAGTGATTTGCCATGTAACTATGATACCATGTAGAGCACTGCCACCTTAAAATCCTTATCTGTAGTCTTAACTGAAGTAACCTTTGATTAGCAGAAATGGAAGTTTCTCTGGGAAAGTTGCTCTTGAGCAGCCTCAAAGCAAGAAAACCAGAATCTGACCTTTAGGTAGAAACCAGGCTGCTTATTTTTAGTCAACCTTCACGTTTCCCTGTGCAAAATAAAGAGAAAAGCTACCTTTCTGTTAGGGCTGGAGTTCCCACTCCTGTCTGACTACCTTCAAAATACTGTTAGCTTTTTGTAGAGCAAACAAGTGAATGATCAGACTTAAATACAGCAGACTAACTTTGGAACGACAAGATCTCTTTGCACACTGTACTGCCAGTATTGTAGGTTTGGGGTTTTGTTTTTCCTGTGGTAGACATGTACATGAGTATGAATAAATTGCATGTCATTTTGAATCATAGTAACTGTACTAAAATAACAGTGTGACTATAGTCTTATCTGCTTTGTTGCTCGATTGAATTAAGAGAATTTATCATTTGTGGATCTGTACAGGTGAGTCACGATTCAGAGCTTTGTGCCATATCGGTCAGCCCCGTGTTAGAGTGCATTGTGCTGAGCTGGCCCCTGATCCTCTGGGAGACTGGTGGGGAACGTGGCCTCTGTCATGCACATCCACAGAGTTCAGCCATACAGCTCTCTGTCAGAAATACACGTATGAATTGCTAGGGAGGGTGGAAGAGCTTGACGTATTTCAACTGCTTTGAGAGGGAAGACCCTTTCAAAAGGCATGAGTTGAGGAGGGGGTGCCTCTCTACTTCCTTGCTTGTGCAACTGGGCAAGGTGGGCAAGGTTAAATCCCTCAAAAATATTCGAGGGATTTAACTTTCATTCTTACTAACATGGATAATGATGTTCATATTTTTGAGTCTTATATGTGAGCAGCCCCACTGTTTAATCCTTGGAACAGCTCCTGTATCAAGAATGAATGGGACAGTTGGAGGAGATTTGCCTGAGTGCCTACAGTGACCTAGGGTGCCGTTTCTTGGCTGGCACAAACACAGGCCTGCAGGTGTCCAGCTGAGGAGGAAACATCCCAAGTGGACTTCTTGTTACTGCCTCAGAGTCTCTAGATCTGCAGCACTGAGTCAAAAGGGAGGCATGTGCATTATGACCACTATTGCTATTAAGGGTAAAAAAATTGCACTGCTGCGTAATTACCGCTACCAAGTATAGCAGTGTGCCTGAGAAAAACGTCTCCAGAGATGCTTGTTTGTATCTTTGCTGGCTGTTGCAATTTTAGTTAAATAATACTTGACACTGCTTCATTTTCGTGCCTTTCTAATTTTGTCTCGTTGCACTTGGAGCAGCATGCTGTTCTGTGTGTGTGCTCGTTGTTGTTTTCCTTAAATACATTTTAAAATAACTAATAACTGAAGACTGTTACATTAAGTTATTGTTTTGGCACATCATTATTTATTTTCTGTGCGGCAATACTAGGTCAGTTGGGTTCTATTAAGTCAACTGCATCTACGTGAGTTTGCTTATTGATCATTTTTGTTGCATGTTGGTTTAAGAGACTTCATTTGGAAACTGTGGATTACTGTGCTTGAGAGCAGGTTTAGGTGTGAAGGGCACTTTATTAGCTGCAGTTACTCCATTTAGCTGTATATCCACAGACAAACAGAGATAGCTGCAGGTACTACAAGAGTCACAAGGGAACAGAATGATATGGAAACATCATTTGCAGTTGCAGGGATAAAGTGTCAAGATGCAGTATTTTCTCTGTGTACACCATTGTATTCTTCCAGGCATGTACAAATTAAAGGTGATATCATTGGAACACAGTGATTTATCCCAGGGGATAACTTGACCTCCAAGTCTGCAGATTCCCTGGTAGACTGCAGAAAGGAAAAGACTTTTCCATTCACATAGGCAACTTCAGCAATAATATTAGATAGCGACTGCTCTGCAGTGATGACCTGTGGGAATTCACTGGAAGGTGAAGGCACTCTCTGATTGACAAATTCTCCCAGGGTCTTTGAGGCAACTTTATTCAGAAAAGCAAAACCTCATTTGCCTGGCATTATAAGAATTAGGATGGTGTTATTCCTACTTACATACGTACAGCAGAGAGACGCAGCTAGATAAAATCTCAGAGTTTTGCCCAGAATACAGTGGAGTAGTCTAACATTAGCATCAGTGTTATAAGCAAGTTTATTTGACTCAAGGTGGGACGCCAGTGGCTTTCCAAATCTTTTTACATATTGAACAACCTGTAGACTATGAAACTAGAAAAACCTCTACCACAGAAATATTTCCATACCATCATATTCACATTTGTGAGAACCTGAAGCCAGTCACTCCCAAGTACTCTCACAGAGTAAGCAGTTGGCAACCTGTGATAATCTGTTCTGGAGATAACAACAGAAGCCACCTTTTTTTTTTTTTCCCACGTTCCTTCTAGTGTCAGAATCTGAATGAAGTTAAGGCCCAATCTAAGCTTTTCTATAACTTGATTCCTATGAGGAATAACGGTGCAACTCTACAAAATTAAACAAGAGAAGTGCTTGGTCCACATTTTGAGATGCAAGTAGCACAGGAGCCCAGTTTAATCTCTCATCCTCACCAAAATAAACCCAGACTTTGTCCTAGTCTTGACCAGTTAAAATAAAGTGAACCTTAATTTCCCAGCAGTTGAAGAAGTACAGTGAAAATGCATTTTTCTGCAGTGGTTAAATTGCTGCATTAAGAATGAAGGTATTTTAGCATCTTTGGTTTTACGCTGCCGTTATGAATCATGGGCAGTCTCTTTCAGCAAAATGGCCCTCACCAGGAGGTCTTCTGTTCTTCTCCACCAATGGGGACTGAAAACATCTCATCCCCTTCCCCAGGCCCCACCAGTGAGCAGAGCCCTTCTTAGCTTGTGGACTCTTAATATGGGGTAAGAATTGTAGTTCTGCTTCATGTCAAAGCCACAGAGGTGATGAATGAGCACCAATGCTCCAAACTCCTTCCTGCTTTCTAGGAGAGTGCTGCATCTTCACGGATTACTTTTATCGTCACCGATATATACTTGTCCTCATGTCTCGCGTGAATAAAACTAAACACTGCATGAATCCGTTTAGGGACTTTAGACTCTTTCACCTTCCATGAAGGCTTAATAGCTGAACAACTAACTACCTGTTTAAAGTATTAGATGAAGGCTGGTAGAAGGAATGCTTTGTAAATATGTTGTTTAGCTATGTCAGTAGAGTTAGCGATCACATTCTGGTGCGGCAGAACTGATGTTTTGTGTACCCCACAGCAACTTCTCTTAGAAGACAGGCATCTGAGAGCTAAATCATGAAGCATGTGGATTTTCATACCATACCGTTTTGCCTTATATACCTGGTTTTGTAGATTAACTCATGTATCTCTGGTACATGTTCTTTTGTGAAAAACGTAAAGCAATCTTGTAAACAGATGACAGGAATAAATGCTGATTTTGTTTACTGTAGATGTTTTGTATTTGATGTGCCTGTCATTTATACAAGGAAGTAGCAGAAAGAGCACCTTTTCCCCAGGTACTATCTGTGATGGTCTATAGATACGCAAAGAAAAAGTAAATTCCATGGAAACAAACATAGATACCTAAGTCAAAGATCTGCTCAAGCTCACGGCTTGTACTCACCCCTTGCAGCAATGCCTCAGGTCTCTCTGCGAATAGCTGGGGCTTGAGGTACCCTTGGCTGAAATCCTGCCGCAAGTCCTTAGATCAGGTCTCTAGGGAGGAAAGAAGAGATTGCTGAAATTTCTGGTGCTTATTTAGTTAAGGGATCTGTGTCACTTGTTTCTCCCTGAATTGTCACGCTGTGGACTGCTGGGTTCCTCTTTGGTACTGCTGTCTGAGGAACATACCCCATCTGGGGAAGGACTTTTTACAAGGACAGGTAGTGACAGGACAAGGGGTAACAGTTATAAACTGAAAGAGGGTAGATTTAGACTAGATATAAGGAGGAAATTCTTCACTGTGAGGGTGGTGAGACTCTGGCACAGGTTGCCCAGAGAAGTTGTGGATGCCCCCTCCCTGGAAGTATTCAAAGCCAGGCTGGATGGGGCTTTGGGCAACCTGGTCTAGGGGGAGGTGTCCTTGCCCATGGCAGAGGGGTTGGAACAAGATGATCTCTAAAGTCCCTTCCAACCCGAGCCATTCTATGATTCTATGATCCAGGAATTCACTGACTAATAAAACAGCCTGAAATCAGAAGAGATATTTCCTGCAGAGTTAATATCAGCCTTAAATTGGGCTAGGTAGTGAAAAAAGGAAAAGCAAGAGCAAAAAGAAAAAAGAAGAGGAAAGTTGTTAAAGGAAGACAAAGCAGGAAGCAACTTCTCACTGGAACTGGGCTGTATTCAGGAAGCAGCAGTTTTCCTGCATGGTTTATACATAACTCTGGATGCAACACTTGAGATGTTTACCATGCTCGGTGACCAGCTTTGCTCTCTTACACTGGAAGTCCCACGTAATTTCAACCTGTATTTGACAAATCTGAGCTTTCCAGATATAAGATCTAAAAGACACCCTCTTAGTTAAGCTATAAGTTAAATCAACTGAAGAGTTACCCCAGTTCCCCATGGAGCTGTGTGTTCTTCACCAACAGAGGCCAGCTGGTACGTCCTGGGGCTGGGGGAAATAGAGAGCCCAGGAAACAATTATCTGAGAGCTGAGTGTGAGACACAGCCGCTGCCTCTTTGCACCAGCTCCACGCAGCCCTGAGACCACTCATCATTTCAGCAGAGCTGCACTGGGTCACCTCTTTGGCATGTGTCGTATGTAAGGAGGCAAGAGATTGCTCTGCCAAGTTAGCTGGCTGTGCAGCCTTTGCACAAAGGCTTTCCCTTCCCTTTCTCCTGAGAAGGTCCTCTAGTGGTCCTTAATTTTATCAGTGACTGTCCCAACACTGCGATTATTGAGGTGCTGTACCCACATTTGCTTTTCTGAAGTCAGTCGCTGTGATTCAGCTTTTAATGCCTTTGAGCCTCATAAGAGAGTTTTTTTTTTTCTTGAAAATATTAGCATCCGTGCTTTATGGCTGATGAGGAAGACTTTGCCATAGTGCCTCAGTCATCTCAACAGCTCCTGCTAAATACACGCCACTGGCAAAAATAAAATAAATGTGGATAAAATAACACTCAGCTCCCTGTATGTGTCTGTAAAGCAACTCCACACTTTTAAAATGTGTTCGCTAAGTGCATGTGGTTAAAAATATGTTGACTACAGGAAAAAAGTCCAACAAGGGACATTCATAATTCTTCATTAATTAATAGTCAACCCTTTCTCTCCCCCAATTATTTCAAACACCTGCTCACAGTAAATTTCCTTTGCAATTTTTTAATGCTACTTTAATATTACCCAGGACTTGGAAACATACACTAAGCTTCTCTTATTTTTAATTATTTTCAAATTAATTTTAGTTTTCTGAATATTTTCAGTCTTGCCCATTTGTTCAATAAAACTGAATTTTAATTTTTTTTTTTCTTAAAGGCCTCCTAAAGTTTCCAGAAACTACTTTTACGGGCTGTTTTAATGAAACATTTTGGAAAGGTACTAGAGATTTCCAAATTCCCCTCTTGAAGCCTCCTCATCCAAAAAAAGAAAGAAAAAAGCTTCACCCAGGGTGAGTCACATCTCTCACACACAGTAGGCATCCATTTGTGAACTAAGCCATCTAGCACTCAAGATGCAGCCAGATGCCCCTCAGGTCTCGGTGACTTTGGCGAGAAGTGAGGACACGGCCCCTGGTGCTACCAGGTGATGCCATCTCAGTGCTGCTATAAAGTAAACTGAAAGTGCAGAGTGAATCATAGAGTATCCTGGGTTGGAAGGAACCCACAAGGATGATTGAGTCCAACTCCTTGCTCCCCACAGGGCCACCCAACATCAAAACCCTGTGTCTGAGAACATTGTCCAAACACTCCTTCAGCTTCGGCAGCTTGGGGCCATGACCACTGCCCTGGGCAGCCTGTGCCAGGGCCCGACCACCCTCTGATCAAGAACCTTTCCCTAACACCCACCCTGACCCTTCCCTGACACAACTCCATGCCGTTCCCTCAGGCCCTGTCGCTGTCACCAGAGAGCAGAGCTCAGCGCTGCCCCTCCGCTCCCCTCGTGAGGAAGCTGTAGGCCGCCATGAGGCCTCCCCTCAGCCTCCTCTGCTCTGCGCTGAACAAACCAAGGGACCTCAGCTGCTGCTCATACATCTTGCCCTCTAGACCCCTCACGATCTTTGTAGCCCTCCTTTGGACGCTGTCTTTTATGCCCTTCTTATCTTGTAATGCCCAAAGCTGCATGCAGTGCTCGAGGTGAGGCTGCACGGTGCAGAGCAGAGTGGGACCATCCTTCCCCTCTCCCAGCTGGCGGTGCTGGGCCTGGGGCACCCCAGGGCACAGTTGATGCTTTTGGCAGCGTGCCAGGGCACGCTGCTGACTCAAGCTCAACTTGCTGTCAACCAGAACCCCCAGATCCCTTTCTGTGGGGCTGCTCTCCAGCCTCTCACCCCCCAGTCTGTACATACAACCAGGGTTGCCCCATCCCAGGTGCAGAATCTGGCACTTGCTCTTTTCAAACTTTGTGTGGTTGGTGATGGATCATCCCTCTCATTTGTCAAGATCTCTCTGCAAAGCCTCTCTACCCTCCAGGGAGTGAACAGCTTCTCCTGATTTAGTATAATCTGCAAACTTACTTAGTACGCATTCAGGTCCTGAGTGCAGATCATTTACAAAAACATTGAAGAGAACTGGCAGCAAAACGGAGCCCTGCAGAACCCCACTAGTGCCTTCTGCTCTCTTTGAAACAGACCCTAAAGCAATGACAGCCCTGGCAGGGAGTGCCATGCCTACTGGGCTGCCCCACCTTGGGCGAAGGAGCGCATGGTAGAGCCAGGCAGTGCTGAGGGGTGATCCACATGCTTCAGCCCCCTCTGGATGCAGCAGTGCTACCACCCTCTGTAGTGCCTGTCCGTGCTGAGCCTGCAGTGTCTGCACCTGGGCTGAGCATGGGCAAAGCTGTGGTCATGAAAAAAAAACACTCAGAAACAACCTTTAAAAGGAAGTAAATGCAAGCCAAACAACACTGGTGTGAGCCAGGTAGCATGTGCTCTGCTAGAAGCAGAGCAAATTCCTTGAATCTGTCAATCCCAGTTTGGACTGTGTGGGCTCAAGGGATGGCGATGGCTTAGAAATAAATGACAGGATCTTGTCTCATTAAAATGTGGTGGTCTTAGTGTGGCAATGGAGCACTGGTGCCACAGAACCATGTTGCCTGCCACTTGGTCCCTTCTGTTCCATCAGACTGTTTCCCATTTGGTTTGCCATCACTCATTGACTAAGCTTGCTTCACAGATAACGTTTGAGTAAGCCAAACCACCAGGCTTCTGAAAGGAGCTCTTTAACTGGCACTGACATCTGCTAGGTTTCTTAGTTTTGCTTTTAACTTCATTTTTGGTTATGATTCACTTGTGCAAACTTAAGAAAAATCCATTGTAAGGAGCTTTCATCTACTCTGGTCTTAACACCTGCAAATGCCCACCTACTTGACAACTCGGTCTAGTTGAAGCTTTCTGATGGAGTGTCTTTTTTTCTTTTATTTTTTCCCTGTGACAGTGCTGTCTAAGAGCAATTCAGAAGGCTTGAATTGTTAGGCTTAGTCTTAATGGGTATTAGTAGGCGGAGAATGAAACAGAGATCAGAAGCAAATTAATTTTGCGGTATGTTGCATAAAGTTGCTGTTTGTTGTTTGGGTGGCAATGCCACATACTAATGACCCAGAAATTTTTCTGCAATGTATTTAACATCAGCTCAAGGTAGAATTTTATCTTGTGATAATCTGTTGCCCCAATGCTTCTCTGTTGTTGCTTTTGCATTGCATTGCAATTGTACCCTCAGCTTCAGCAGCACTTGGCTGTACTCAGCACCCCGTGCTTGCTGTCCTCCAGACAGGTCGCTGCTCAGCACACAAACCAACCTACGCAGCCAGCTTGGTCCCTTGGCCCTTACACGCCAGGGCCAGGCAGCTGGTGCTAAGCAAGGACGCCGCTTGAGACACCGTGCTGCAAATGGCTCTCACTGCCACGAGAGGTCAGCGTTGCTGTTTCTTATTTAACAACACGCTCTCTTCGATCCCTTTATTGAGGAGCTGCCTTGGAAAGTCAAGTTGTCGGCAGACCTGCCAGCACCAACTGGGGTAGGCAGTGCTGTAGGCCCAGCTAGGGACCACCTTGCCAGCCCATCCACGTGGAGATGGGTGGTCTTTAAAATTGCTCTGGCAACTTTCAGGCTTTGCACTAAATACAGGTTTTAGCCTCTCTACACCCCAGGCCTGCTCTTCTCACACCATGCAGGAGAACTCAAGGAAGCACCCAAGGTGTGATACCAGAAGAGGATCAGAGTTTGTGCAACATGGAGACTGGTCAAGGCAAATGTGGGGAACGAATGGAGGAGCCAAGAGTGCTTCTGACTTACTGCCGTTTCACACTACTCTCTCTTAAGCAACAGCACTACCTTAGCTTCTCTGCAAAGCCTGAACAGAAAACAGATCTGAATTCAGATTTGCATGTAAATCTGCTGACACAAGTAGAAAAACATGAAGAAACTTGCTCACTCCTGTTATAAATAGAAAGCTCCAACATCATATGGTTTGTACATCAACAGAGATTTTATAAGATGTTGAATACATTGAGATGACAACTACTCTTCTACTGGCTTGAATGGGATGTGAGGGCTTTAGGCAACTGCTAGGGTTGGTACTTGGTCTAGTAAAACACCTATTCTGTCTCTGCTCTGTGCACAGAAATGCTGTGGTTGTCCTGAGGGAAAGGGCAAGAATGGAGATCTGAAGTTCCATTTATCGTCTCTTCCTTGGTTTGTATAAGAGCTAAATGATCATTATTGAAACAGAACCAGAAATTGTATGGTCAGAGAAGATCTCTGTGATGGCCATGTGTGATGTTGAGTACATAAAATGACTTAAGACCTCACACAACTCATTTCTTTCTTATCTTTCTTTTTAGCACCTTTAAAAAATTACATCTTATGTCATCTGCTTTAATTCACCTCACCTTTAGCTCTTGCTCTATACTTGCCATGTTGAACAAATCCTTGATAGCAAGTGTCTTCTCCTCACCTCCGTACTCCTAGACTGACTGTCCAAGCCCATTCTTTACCTTTTCAGTAAGATAAGCAGGGTAGCTCTATACCTCTTTTAACCACACAACCACACAATGTTTGAATCATTTTCATAGATCTCTTTTGTATACATCTATTTGTTTTCCAATGACACTCTTATGCTGTAGGCATTGTAATACAATCCAGTATTCCATTAGCTGTCACCTCAGTGTCAGGTGTATTCTCCATTTGCCTGTTTCTATATTCTATTAGCCTCAGTGGTCATCAGGTCACTAACTTTCAATGATGACCTGCAAGTTCCCAGTACTCGGACTGGGAACTTGGGACTTAGCTCAGCTCATGTTGGACTGAGAGAGTCCTTCACCTGCATAGTTTGCAGTCCAAGCAGACAAGCAAGCCAAAGGCAGCAACAAGAACAGAGGTGCAAAGTGTTTTGACCAGGGTCTCTCGCATTTCAGCCTTGATCACACATTTGTGTGATCATTGAGAACAGTCCTGCAGAAAACGACTTGGAGGTTCTGGTGGATGAAAAACTGGACATGAGCCAGCAGTGTGCGCATGCAGCCTGGAAGGCCAACTGTATCCTGGGCTCCATCAGGAGAGTGGTGGCCAGCAGGGACAGGGGGGTGATTGTCCCTCTCTGCTTTGCCCTTGTGAGGCCCCATCTGGAACACTGTGTCCAGGTCTGGGGCTCCCAGCACAGGAAAGATGTGGAACTGTTGGAATTGGTCCAGAGAGAGGGCCACAAAGATGCTCAGAGGGCTGGAGCACCTCTCCTGTGAAGAAAGGTTGAGGGAGCTGGGCTTGTTAAGCTTGGAGAAGAGAAGACTGTGGGGAGACCTCATTGCAGCCTTCCAGTACTTGAAGGGAACTTAGAAACAGGAGGGAGACTGACTTTTTACATGATCTGATAGTGATAGGACAAGGAGGAGTAGTTTTAAACTAAAAGACGGGAGATTTAGATTAGATGTTAGGAAGAAATTCTTTATTCAGAGGGTGGTGAGGCACTGGCATAGGCTGCCCAGGGAAGCTGTGGATGCCCCATCCCTGGAGGAGTTCAAGGCCAGGCTGGATGGGGCCCTGGGCACCCTGATCCGGTGGATGACAACCCTGCCCACAGCAGAGGATGGAACTGGATGGTCTTTAAGGTCTCTTCAAACCTAAGACATTCTGTGATTCTACAATCTGCTCTGGAGTGCTGTCTAAACAAGCTACATCCCCAGCTGCTGACCACCACCCAGCCATACCACCACAACCCCTTGCCACCCATGTGTGCCACTTTACAGCTTGTGTGAGTGCTCCCCAGACTTTCCCAAGAAAAAACACAGCTCGGACAGTAGATCATTGCTAACTCAGCTCATGCTGACAGAGAGCAGCTAATAAACGCTTCCAAATGCTGCTCTGGCAGCAGCTCTGGCAGAGGGAAGGTGATGAACAGCCAGGGGTGGGATGAAGCTCCTCATGTCTACAGCCAGCATGGCTGCAGCCTGGTGGACCAGTGAGGACATTCTGTGGAAGAGCTTCAGCTTGAGTCTCTGGTTCTTATCCCAGCTGCAGCTCCTGCTGCCTGCACTAGTCCCTGGCATAGATGAGGAATGGGGCTAGATCACTTCAAAAGGGTGACCAATGCACTGAGGACGTGAATGTGAGCCCCAGCACTCTGTCAGCCATCAAAATCCTATTTGTCATCTGGAGGATACCATGGGAAAGGAGAGGAGAAGGCTGCAGAAAGTTTGTTATAAATACACAAAATCAGACGGCAAAAGGTGGAGGACACAATCCCGCTCACAGTCTGCTTCCTGACATGATGAGCACCTCTGAAATTAAGGCAATGCTGCTAATGATTTGGTTAGACAGGATTGGGGCCTTTGGTTGCACTGGTTTGCAGTGAAGGGTCTTATCCCAGTGTGAAGCCAAACACTGGTTTGATTCTCTTGTCGACCCCTACCCTGTGTTCATGTGTTCACATTTAAATAGCAACAAAATCTGCACTGTATAGTGTGCGCTGACACCAGCTTTCATGTAAGCATTGAGTGCCTTACTGGGTGCCCCACTAGCAAAGGCATGAGGGATGGGCAATCTCAAAAAACAGCCAAGATGAGGTGATCAACACCTTCTTTCCCTGCTACCACTTGAACCAAAAGAATAAGGAACAGACTGAAAGGACTGGCAAAGCAAAAGGAGGGAATCTTAATGTCTTGAGCAAATCTCTGTGTAGTGGCACACTCCACATAAAGTCAACATTGTCAATTTTGAGCATCAAAGCTTCAACACCTTCCAAAATCCTTAGAGTGGCTTAAAGATTCTGAGACTTCTTGAAAAAAAAAAAAAAGTCAATTTCCTTTTATTTTCCTTTGGGTTTTGGAGTCTTTTGGGGAGAATTTTCTTCCTCTTTGTTGTAAAAATAAAGATTTACCTTTTGCTGTGAATGAATGCAGAGGGCCTTATGGACTCCCTTGGTTCCAGCTTCTGAGTCTTTAAGGGAAACACCTAAAGTCATTAAGATGTGCAATTAAATCATGACCGTGGCTAGCACAGCAAATATAAATGCAAACCCTGCCCTAGAGAACAAAGACCCATTCATTCTGCCTAAATTGGTTTTGAGACTTACTTGTTGCTTCTTTTTTTTCCCTCATCCTTATTTCTTCAGGACGAGGGGGAACTTTCTTGGCTTGTGCCACATCCTGGATAGTAAGAAAAGCCTGTGCTCAGTTGCTTGAGTCTGCCTTGCCTCCTGTTTGCCACTCCTCTAGAAAAGTGAGGTTACAGGCAAATATCAGCAGAGACAGAACAAAAATAAAGAGCCTTGATAACTGAGTTAAAGTCACCACTGTGCAACTACAATTGTTAGGGGTAGAAATATAGGTGCTGGAAATGTCGAAAAGTAGCTGAGATTGCATTCCTTACTGGAAGTAAGAGGTGAAGGAAGATCAGTTGGTGGCAAGTGCTCTTACTCCATACATTGAGAAGGATTTGCCAGCAAAGCATATTAATGACCTGAGAGTGAATTGCAGGTCCACAAGGGAAATCTGAACTGAAAATGGAAAAGACAGAAAGCTAGGCAGAGGGATTTGTATCGGGTTAAAGTGTCAACATGTAGAGATGGATGGATCACTTGTAGCTCAGACTAGGAGGAATGAAAAAACTCTCAACGAAGAAACCAAAGTAAACATCAAGCCATAGCACCAGTGTCTCCCTTTACCCCAAAATTAAGGCTGTCAGCCTGACCTTTTGTTCTTGGCCATAAATGTGCAACAGGATTGGCTCAGAATTAAAAGTAGAAGTCTAAGATGGAGATAGATTGCCTCTGCTACCTCTCATTAACTGTCTTCGTCTCTCCCCTATATCCCTTAGTCCCTCTTTTTTTTTTTTTAACTCTGAGAAGTCACCAAATATCATCTCATTGGTACTTGGTGAGATTTAACTCACCCAACAACTGTAAATGGATGAAGGGCCTTCAGAAGGTAATGTGTCTAAAAGGATTGCTCACCCTGCAGGCGGAAGGGCCCATGGTAGAATACGTGGGGATGTGGCTTTTTGGAGACCACGATTTGTATTGGAGTACTCTGTTCTACAATCCTATCTCTGTTCCTGTCATGAATGCATATTATAAGATGTAATCTGTGAAAAACATCTCCCATATTTTTCACTCAGAAGTTCTCTATTTAAATGTGAGGACCACACGTTTGAGATATTATGCTCATGCTGCAACTTACAGGATAGGCTGAGGCTTTGGGGTGGTTTTTTTTTTTACTGCTTCTTAGGAATCATTTAAGTTCCAGGCATTTCCATAAGTATTTATGCCCTTTAATCCCTACAAACTGGCTGAGTGCCTTGGCTTAGTCTTCCTCTTTCTGTAATGAGGCATGGTCCTGTTGATCCTGTTCTGTGAGCCAGGAGGGGGGCTGGGGGAGGATGGGGAGGTCCGTGCTCCCAGTATGGGGCAGGTCAAGGGAGGGCTCTGCCTAGAGATTCATGAGCCTCTTGTGAGGAGACAGTTGCATGCTGGTCCAAAGAGCAGCATAAAACTGGCACAAAATTCCTTTTTTTTCAAGCTACAGGGTTTTTCAATCAACTACAGATTTTTAGCTGCAAGATGTGAATTTGGGTCCTGCTTAGGCTTAATTTATTAACAGGTTAATCCAACCTTTCAGATGATTAGCTAAATTTGTTACTCTGAATGGCCAAACTGAAAATTGGTCCTAGTTTCACTGGAAAAAGAAATTCCTTGCAAGTTCCTCATGATGTTTCGGTTTCAGATAGATGAGAAGCACAGACGTAACGAAACTTATTCTCTCCTCCACCCTACTTTCACTCTTTCCTCTTCCAGTTGTAATGTAAGAAGTGCTGAAGTGTGTGAAAAACATACACATGCACATTTCCCGCACTTTTCCAAAGCTCAGCCTGTGTTCCAGGAGAGCATGTGAGTTTGCTTTCCCCAAAGCTATTCAGCCACTACTAAGATATGAGATATAAGAAGGATTTGGGCTTCTTCAGGAGTTCTCACCATGGTGTTGAGTGTTGAGTTTTATAATCTGAAAAACAGTCAAAGCTTCCTTCATGTCACATTTCTGGTGAAAATTTTCCTTAAATTTTCCGTTATATCTCAGAAGCATCACCCTGCATTTTTTTTCCTGACAGCTTTTCTAAGGTTGTTAGCTGTTTCATGGATCTGGTCAGAAATGTTCTACGGTATTGGGATTTTCTGGCTTTTTAAAATAAAATTAAAATGTTTAGACAAGTATTAAAAGTATTCTGAAAGCCTGCTGTATACTTTGTTTATTTAAGCAAATAGGTTGAGTGGATAAAGCACTTCAAACAGCTAGGATTGAACATGCCTATTCTGTAGTTCTTACTAAAAAGGCTTAAGACATTAAGAAGTCCAGTCTGTGATGAAGGCTTCCAACTTTTGTCCCTTAACTCAGAGAATTGTCAATAAGCTCTCCATGAAGTGAAGAGACTGCAGTGGCTGCTTGTACACATATCACTCTGAAGGTAATGCCTCCTATTTATTTCCATGGAAACTACAACAGATAGAGCACAACAGCACTATTTGACAGAGCAAATTCTCAGCTACAAAACATGATTGTTGAGTACAGCCACCCCCATTAGCTATGCATTTTTACCAGTGATGAACAAGAGCCTGCATGCTGCCCTCGTAAATATCTGCAGCAGTGGAGGTGACCCACTGTTTCACAGCTGTGTTAACTGCATCATTGCCAGGAAACTGTTGCCCATGCAGTCCATCTTTCATTGGACTAGACAGTGGGTGTGGTAGGGCAGCCCAGCCAAGACTGTCAATGTGCTCCATGGTCTTCAAACTGGTATGGGGCCCAGCATTACTGTGTTGCAAGAGAAAGGTTGTCTTCTTCTCCAGCCTGACTCTGGAAGTTCCAGCCTTCAGCTTACTAAGTGTCGTGATGTAGCAGTCAGAGTTGGTGGTTTGTCCGGGTTCCAGGAAGTCCGGTAGAATCACTCCATTGCTATCCCAAAAGACAGTACGCATCGCTTTACCCACTGAGGGCTGCATCTTGAACTTTTTCTTCAATGGGAAATTCACGTCTCAACTCCATCCACTGCTGTTTTGACTCTGGCTTGTAGTGGTGACACCACACCTCATCATCTATAGAATCATAGAATGTTTCAGGTCAGAAGGGACCTTAGAGATCATCTTGTTCCAACCCCCCTGCCATGGGCAAGGACACCTCCCCCTAGACCAGGTTGCCCAAAGCCCCATCTAGCCTGGCTTTGAATACTTCCAGGGAGGGGGCATCAACGACTTCTCTGGGCAACCTGTGCCAGAGTCTCACCACCCTCACAG